>JAQFVV010006528.1:0-600000 GCA_028023455.1 Epiperipatus broadwayi
AATTAGCCACCCAAACTTATCTTAGTATAGAGTCTTTTGTTTCTCTCTGACCACCAGGCACCGGTAAAAGGTTATACTAGTTGTAGCATCAGATGCGTTATCACGTAGGTGGCGCTGTGAAATTTGGACTTTAGATTCGAACTTAGTATATCTAGAAGGCAACCCCTCCTAGAATGTTCAGTTTAGTGTCTGGGGTTTGAATTATGCAGTGTGTTAGCGAGATAGACGATTCTGACCATTACACCAAGCAAGCAGTTGCTTGCAGACAGTTGTCACAGATTCGCTTATCGGCCGATGTTTTGACATATAGAAAAAAAAATGAAAATAGGTTTTTATGGTTA
Organism: Epiperipatus broadwayi; assembly: GCA_028023455.1. Classification (NCBI taxonomy): domain Eukaryota; kingdom Metazoa; phylum Onychophora; class Udeonychophora; order Euonychophora; family Peripatidae; genus Epiperipatus; species Epiperipatus broadwayi. The sequence goes on from JAQFVV010006528.1 coordinate 342, forward strand.
GTAGCTCCATGAAAAATAAATTGCATTGCTTAGCTTAAAGTGTATATTATCTGATGGGAGGAACAATGTTTTTCACATTCCTATTTGAAATTTTGTATCAGATATTAAAAGTTTTTTTCCTATTCAAAATCTATATGTTTCTTATTTATCTTTCTACTTAAATATTTGTTGTTAACCAGAGTTCAATAACTTTAAGATCTTTTCATCTTGAAAAAAATTAGCTACTAAATTTTATTGTATGAAAAACCCACAAATGATGAAAATAATTAAATAAATCAACACTAAATATATATACACCCCCACATAGTAGTCATCAATATTTGTACAACATCTGTAGTTTTCATTTATCAATAATTCAAAAATTATTAAGCAGAAAATAAAATAATTAGAATTTAATAAAAAAAATTATATTTTAATTGTTTATAGTGTATATACAATATATACATATAACTATATATGTGTTATAATGTTTCATCATGTATATGAAGTAAACACCCAGAATAATATATGTGTTTAAAATACATATTATATAAGGTTTGCTACTATCAGAGAATTGTGAAATTTATGCTAAGGTTTAGAACTTCGTTTTTATTTTTTTTTGTATTAAAAACAGGTTTATTCAACTATGTTTACAATAAAGAAAAAATTATAAAATAACATTAAATTTGGCAATACATTTATAAACCATTAAATTACTCAATGTCCAATATTAATAAGATTCCATGTGGAATTTGCTATTAGGTGAGGAGCTAACTTCAAATCTCTTTCTTTGATATCTTTTAATTTTTGTAAAAAAATTAATGTTGGATCAGGTATAACAGACTTGAAGATTAGGAAGCATCTGACAAACCATAGACAGAAAGTGATGAAAGTTGCACTTCTTATAATTGCAAAATCCCCATAAGCAAAACCTTTTATGAGTGTGTTGATAATTGGATGTTTTGGTGTATAAATTTTATTAATCAATATTCTACAGCCCTGAAGAGAGGAACAATCGTTGAAAATGTGAAATATGGTATCATCCTCCCTATGGCAGAGTGAGCAAACAAGGTCCAAAGATGAAAAACCTCTATACATCACAAGAAAGTGGCTTGTTGGAAGGGCATTGAGATTTATCTTTAGAAGAAAGTCCAAATATTTTGGTTGTAGATTACATCTTTTATATTTCTTTATAATGGCAAAGTTTGTACAGGTGAGAATGCTAGGATCTGGGATAATTGTTGAAAAAAAAAGAAGATAGGCATCCCAATAACGAAGTTTCGTTGGTTTTATTTGAGTTAAAGGTGTGAGAATTTTTGCAATGTCAATTAAGACTTGTGTCAACCAACAATCATTAATTGGAGGTGGAGTATCTGTAGGATGAATAGATAGAAAAGGTGAGTCATCAGGAAAAATCGTTTTAATATTTAAAAACTACATATACGAAAAAAATAAAAGAATGTTAATCAATAGTAGATTCAAAGTTTTACTCTACATAAAAGATCTTATCTATTAAAATCACCAGCAACTCAAATCAAAGTAATACAAGGAAACCCTTTTTTTATTTATTAATTTGCATATTTGATGGCAATCATTAATATGTAGATTTTTAAAACTCTTTGGTATTTAACTAAACAACTTATTTTATTACCTTATCCATTTTGATAAGTTTAAAAGAATTATCCAAATTTCCAATAGAAATTGATGCTAATCTTTATACAATTTCTAATTTCATTTAAGTTATAAAAAACTAGAAATAAAAGAGTTTGAAAAAATTAGTTACTTGTAATATATATTAAACAAATAATACACAATTGCTCTAATAAATTAATCTGCATTCATCAGCACTAATTTATCATTCTACCCTGAATCCATCTATCATGATGACCATGTGTTATTTTGATTTGGTACATATATTTTTTGGGTAAAGGTTATTTTTTTAAAGGTTAAAGATGAAGCTAGCTTATAACTGATCTCAGTAAAATATTTACATATTTAACTAGTATTAGGGCTAAATAGTTAGAAAGACCAGAATTAGTTTCAAAACTGAAAAGGTTTAAAAAGTTTCAAGTCATTACCTTAAATAGGGTATGGGATTAACAAATAACAATTGAATGTCTATAGTCTAAAACAGTCCTTTCTATTGTGATATTAATAGACAAAAGCTAATCTGAAATTGTCTAAAACTATCATCTCACTACCACTGATTACTCATGCTCATATAGATGGCTTAAAATTAAGTAATGTAAAGTTGTCACTAATATAATAAATACTATCAGAAAGTGATGAATAAATATTCTGAATTATATCATTAATAAAAGATCTAATGTAGAAAAACTAATTTAATTTCATCTAGAGCTAATCTATAGGTCAATAATCAAAACATATTTTTTTGAAATACCATGGACACACTTGTTAAACTAATTTAATCAATGATATTAAACTAATTTAATCAATGATATATATATATAACAGATGATAATTTTTTATTCAAGAGTTTATTACAAAGCTCAATGCATTTAGCTTATTCAATACATGACCGAGAGATATAAAGGAAGTGGCTATAATTATACCATTAGTGTCTACTATGATTCTTTGACTGGTGATCTTTAATAATTTTTTATTAATTTTGAATGTGAATAACATACTGAATATTGCAAAATAATTTATATAAAAGAGTTCATTTCTTTTTTTAAATAAATAAGAATAAAATTAATACATGAATTTGAAGATGAGGGAAAAACATAAACTTTCAGAAAGATGATTGGATCCAAAGATGTAGGGTCTAGATCCATAAATCTTTAAATTACCATCATCATCATCAAACATTATCAATCCACAGCAGGAAGAAGGTCTCCCCATGTTCAATCTATTTTCTCTGATCTCTAGTCTCTCTTCTCCACATCATCCCTGCACCCTTTCTTATTTCATCCATCCATCTCACATGTGATCTTTTCCGGGTCTTTTACAATATCTTGGAATCCAGTTTAAGATTTCAATTGTCCATCTACTATATTCTTTTCTAACAATATGTCTAGCCCAACTCCACTTCAGTCTTTTAATTCTTTCAATGATGTCACTATCACATGTTTGTTCTCTTACTCATGTATTGCATTTTCGATCCCTTATTACTTCTAGTATGCATCTATCCATATTTCATTGAGTGGTCTGAAGTTCATAAGTAAGAACTGGTAAAACATATTTATTAAAAATCTTCCTTTTCAAACATATATGCATATTTCCTTTTAATATTAAGTTATTTTTACCAAAAGTACTCCAACCAAGTTTAATTTTATGATTGATTTCATCCATTATGTTTCCATCTGTAGTAATAATCTGACAAAGCTATTTGTAGTTCTAAATCATCATAATCAATCTTTTATTTTCATCTTTTGAGAAAATCCATTGAACATTATTTTAATCTTTTTAACATTTACCTTTAATACTACCTTCTTACTTTCATTTGATAACTCTTGCAACATTTCCTGAAGCTCTGAAGCATTATTTGTAAAAATAACTACATCAGCTGCGAAATTTAAATGATTTAAATAATCTCCATTTACTTTTGCTCCTTTAGCTTCCCATTTTAATCCACAAAATACTTCTTGCAGCACTGCTGTAAAAAGTTTTGGAGATATGGAGTCATCCTCTCTTATACCCATTTCAATGTTAACCTTCCTAGTATCATTATGTAATCTAATTGTTGCCGTTGCATTTTTATAAACATTCTTCAGAGTATGACAATATCCTGAATCTATACTTTGATGATCCAATGCTTTAATCACTGAAGAAAAATGTTTATAGAGTCAAATGCCTTTTCATAATCTACAAATCCAAAGTATAATGGCAACTCATATTCTTTGGTCCTTTCTACAACTTTCTCAATAGTTGGATATGATCTACTGTACAAAAATCACTTTTAAATCCAGCTTGTTCTTTTGGTTAGTTGAAATCCAATGGTGTCTGTACTTCAGAATAAATACTTACAAGTCATGTGGGTAAATATCACCCATTCTTAGTTCTTTATGTTTACATATCAACATTAGTTTCTCCATAAAAATGATATCAGTACAATACATATAATATCCTCTCATTCTCTTTTCATCTATTTTTACTTTAATCCATTCAATTGTATGCCTTTTACGCTGTTGGATCACTTCCCTGCATTAACTTTGGCAATGGGATCATGTGAAAGCATAATTGCATCTTTTAATTAATACAGTAATTGTAATTTCAATGTCTTATGTTTTTGTCTTTAATTTCTAATGTTATTTTTTTTAACCCTCTTTGTTTTTTTCTTCTAGAATTAGAATGGATACATATTTATTTATAAATAGCTGATGATATAAAGAAATAATTAACAATATAAAAATTATAAGTGATTATAAAGATGAAAAATTACTAAAATGTTGTTTACTAAAAAGAACCTTCATTTCGTAATTCACGCTATATATTTTATTATTAGTATTATTCTTTCTTTGCATATAAACTATTAAAAAAAATTTAAGCAAAAAATAAAAATTAAAAAATTGTTGCATATGGTAAAATATAAACTATAACAAAAACATCATTACTAATAATAAACAAAGTAAATAATAACACTTTAAAAAAAAAAAACATACATAAATATATTACTTTTGTTTAAATGAATAGCTGCGCTGTAAAATAATATTTACATAACGCACACATAAAAACAAATTGGAAGTGAAACTTTGATTAAGACGGGAAGGAAAAAAAAGAAACAAACAAATTCTCAAGAAAATAAATGTGTTAGCTAAACAAAAACAAACAGCAAAGCTTTTAATTAAAACCCATTAAATGAATAAAACTTTTATATTAATGGAATATTATATATATAAAGTATTTCTTTAATAAAATATAAAAGTTTTGTTGATTGTATGTTAAATACGCATTTGTACAGAAATATGATTGAAATTTGTTAATGGCGCAAACAAATTCATAATTGGAAAAAAAATTATTATACAAATTTATCATAACTTTCCACTTCAAGTTATACATTCTAAACTTCAATGCATGTACACACACATGAATGTGCATATAGATGACAGCATGGAAACCATACAAAAGTCGTATGGGAATTCAATAACGAAAATATATATAATGATCTCCCTCCCCCCCACACACACTTATCATAGTGGGATGTCTTTAATCAATAGTGAACAACTCTAACACATATTGGACATTAATAAATTGGAAATCTCATGGTATCAATTTTCTTTATAAATAACACAGACATAATAAAGCTATGAAAAATTGAGATAGCAGATAGGTTTTTAATTAATTAGGAATCTATACTTAGCCATATCTTCTAATAATTTGATCAGATAAAAACAAACTAAATCTGTTCATATACATAAAAATACCTAAGCAAATAATAATAAAAAACACAACAAAAACACTTCATCAAATCAGTTTTTTTTTTAAAAAAAAAAAAATTGACTATTTTTCTCAAGATAAGTAGTCAGAGAAATTACAATGTGAATATGAAACTTGCATACGAAGCAGAGAAAAGAAAATCTGATAATGAAGTACATGCAAGAACTGTTTATATAAAGTAGCCATTACTAAAAACAGTATACACAATAGACATGAAAATAATTAACTAAATTTTTTTTTGCAATGATAAAAAATGTTATTACATATAATAGATCCCCATTTCTTTAGCATCTCTTTAAATTTTAAAATTCATTGTTCAAAATTTTGCAATAATTTTTAATATCTATTTGACATATAGAATTGATTAAAGATGACAGTTTTTATTTTGCCAAATACTTTAAACATTAGTAATTCAATAATTAAGAGAGGTTCACTATATAGGAAAGATTAAACAATTGTAACTATTTTACAGATTAGACACTGCTTTCAACCAGGCAATGCTAGGCTGTAAAATAGTTATAATTGTTTAATCTTTCTTTATAGTGGACTTTCCCTATTTATCGAATTACAAACAAATAAGGAAAGAAATCAATCCTACCAAGTTAAACATTAGTATAATCAAATCACCAGTAATAAATCATTTAGAAACAAAACATTTTATAACAAATTATGGTACACATAAAACTTCAGAGTTTATAACATTATTGCGCCCCTATGCAAAAAGTATTTCAACTTCCACTATGAAATTTCTGTAAACTAAAAAGAAAAAAAAATATTGCTTATATATAACCAAATTATTATAGGTAATTGTCAAGTAATTATTTTAATACTTTTCATTAAATAAGCAACTTACCTAGTAAATATGATTTTAATATTTTCCTTTTCTTTTTATCAAACTATGATAACTGAGGTAACAAAAAGATCTGGCAGAATAAAAACAGATAGAAAAAAAAATTAAGGATAATAAAAAAGCTAAAAAAAAACCTGTCCTAACAATAAATAATGCTGACATTATTCTTAAAAATCATATCATACACAGATATCCATTAAATTTCAAAGCAAAAAAGGATATTGCAGTTAAAGTTTGAAAACAAAACCAATGACATGTGATTTGAAAAAAAAGAAGCTACAAATAGGATAAAAATTATCTGACATTAAATGCAATATTGAAATGAGAAATGATAATTTAGTGGTAATGTTGAAAAAACTTCAAGAGAATGGTTAAAAAACAACAATTCTTATGATTAACAAAAATGATAATTTGAGTAAGGACAAAATAACCATAGTGATATAAAAAGCTAAAAATTTATGCTGTAATAAATAATATCTTTTAAAATTATATTAATTATGAACCACAAAACCCTAATAATCAAAAATTATATTATTAATGAGGTATTCATTGAAAATATAATACTTTATTGATAAATATTCAATAAAATTTGACATTATGTAGTTTTCCAAGAAAATAGGCCATTAAAGGTCTGTCATTGCAAAATTAAATGGAATATAATTTTTCAATGAACCCATCATTATAATTATGAGCAAAAGTAATGGATTTTACAGAATAATTGCAAAAAATATACTTATACATTTATTATTATTCAGGATACAAAGCTACATTTTATTTTATTTTTTTGAAGATTTTTGTAGCAAAATAATATTATTCACCATTATAAAATGAGATGGTTTAATGACATACAAGAATGTAAAACAATAAACATCTATATTATGTTGAAAATAACAACTATTAATTTATAGATGTGTAATGATATGTGAAAGTTTAGAGTCATGATGCTAAATGATGAGATAATGAATAGTGGCCATAGAGAGAAATAACTGATGACATATCTATTACTGTTATAATTAAAAAAGCAGGTCAGAATATTTCCACTAAAATGACTATATTATATAAGTGCAGAATAATCAAAGAAAATTACAAAACTTGTTTGTGTTTTAATAAGCCTAACCCTTTGAATAATGGCAAATGGGCAGAAATAGTCCTTTAGTCAGTGCAAAATAAACAGGCGACTAGTTACGATACTCACTTAAATGTAGATTCCTTTATTAATAAATAACGTCTTGTTTCACTGGATATAATTGTTAATTAACTGCAAAAATTGTGTGTCCCTGTAAAATAGGCAATTTGATTTTGATTTCTATAAGTCTATATATTTTTTCTAACCTCTTCATTCAAAAAAGACATCATGTCTAATAAATGTGTACGATTAATAAATACTCTTATCCAATACGCAATTAATTCACTTGTTTAATTAAAAAAAAAAATTTAACATTAAGATAAAATTATCCTTTCCTTCATAATCAAACAACGGAGTCTAAAAATTCTATGAAAACAAAAAAACAACAACACACACACACAAGCACAAGCTAAAAGTAATCACCATCCAAGATTCAATGATGCTTGGATTTAAGTTTGTATCAATAAAATTAAGTATAAAAAAGAATTCATAGTAGAAATTGAGGCATGATTTTAAAGTTCCCAGTGAACTATCCTGAATTCAAAAATGCAACTTACTTATAATATTGTCTATGAATATTTTATCACTTCCAGAAAGGTAAAAAAAAAGACTTTTAGTTTTGTAGTGTAACTTAATTGATTTAATGTAAATCAGTAAATACATATTTATATTATGTTTCTAGAAACATTGCATAAACGTATATGTAAAATTTAACTACACATGGTACAATAGTGAAACCATATAGCAAATAACATAGCAACAGAATGTATAAATACATTCAGCAGTACCATTCAGATTATAATTTTTATTACAAACAAATGAAAAAATAGAAATCACATCCTTGTTTGCTGAGTAGTCCAGTTGGATAAATATATATGTTACATTGATAAAATGTCCTATACTATAAAAAGCCCACAGCAAATCAGTCTCTCCATCCTCAACCTTCCCCCATCCTCAACAGAAAAACAGCCAAGAGGAAAGCATTACTCAATGGATTTGATGATTTCTGATTGCTGAACATATGAGATTGTTATTTCCCCCTCTAACTGAAACATCAAGACATCTATTTCCAAATTATATTAGATTGCTAGTTTAGTTAAAAGTTGGTTCTAATCTTATGTGAAGAAAAAATTTTCATGTCTATCAACCTGGGTTCAAATACAATCACAAGCAAGCCAATAAAATGATCTATCACAGCAACATAAAGCCTATAACAAGTTAAAATAATTGTCCAATATATTCACATTAATACATAATTATTAAATTATATTATTAAAGAGGGCATAGTTATTAAATGGAATTATCCTTGAATACATGGTTACAAAGTTGAATATTAGCAAGTAAACATAATGATGAAAATTTAATTATAATTGTTATTATTGAGCTTTCATTATTAAACTCTATTATTAACTTTTAAAAAACCATTAACGTAGATGTATCAGTGATGCTGAGATCTATTTGTATGCTCTCCATGACTCTAATATGATCAGTATTAGAATTGAAATTAGACTTTCACAGATGTCATTATTTAACATTTTATTATTTTACTTTTAGTTATTGTATCTAAATATCATGAATAATAATAAAAAATAGCTCTAATCAGGAAAAAATACTATTCTATGTTTGCACAACATAAGATGATTTTGGCAGCTTATTTTGTTTACAAGAATGGTAACAGAAAAATGAATTTTTTACTAATTTATTTATCTTTTTTTATATTGAATTAATAAATATTTGTTTTTAATAAGTATTTGACGTTTATCTATAGCTTTTTAAAAATATATATTTAATTTTTTAGAGAATATTAACAATAAAAACTTATATGATATCAGACAGGAGATATCTTATATTGATAATATTATTACTGCTTTTTAATTGTAACATTGATTTCTTTACAGCTAATAATATTTTCATTATTTGTATATATGATTTAATAAAATAAATACATGTATTTGATGCAGTTGGTAGAGTGTCTGACTTGGAATCAGGAGGTTTCAGGATTGATTCTAGCATTAGCAGGTTTGGCACTTAAACTTTTTATAAACTCTTGAGCAAATAAAGCTATATATTTTTCCATAAAATACAAATGAGTCAATTTATATAAAAAATATAAAGCACAAAAGGCACTTAGTATGTTCTGATATAAATCAGTTTCAGATTTTGAGAACTTTTAATAATTTTGTTGTCAATAAATATTGAATTATAAAACATTATAATAAAATGCTTGGTTATAAACTGCTACTGACAATTTTTTTTTCACTGTACAATATTGTGCAATGTTTAATATAATGTTCTAGTAAACAAGTGCTATTGAAAAAGCACTACCTGCCATTATTGCAAATTTGTTTTTGACAATAGGTAAATGCAGGATTTTTTTTAAACAAATACGTGATCTTAAAGAATTAAAACAAACATCAACAGTTTTAGCTATTACTATGTAATCCTAAAAAAATAAATTTTTATATAACACTTAGTAATTTTATTTAATCGGTTATAAGAAAATTATTGTTTTAATTTAAAGACCTATAACAAAGTTTAATTTTAGCTAGAATTTTCATGAGTTAAGATTTTAAAACATTTCTTTTTATATATAAAAAAAGCTGTCAATCAATGAATACAAAGATATACATAACTGATTGAAGATCTCTTAAAAGTAGTTCTGATAATTTAAAATAAAAATAATACAGGCAAAACTCTCTCCATACAGTAGCCAACCAGAGTAATCAATGGATGCCAGAGGGCTTGTGCATAAAATCCCTATCTAGTGCCTACTCATCCAATATCCCCAGACTAGCTTCTGGCCTTCATCAGTGAGGAGCTTTGTATCTGAGAGCACTGCACCTATATCTTAAGATCTAATGCAACTCTCCAGCAGCCACCTTTTATCTCTACTTAACTATAAAACTATGAAAATAAAATTGAAAACATTTTCAATCTAAGCTCAATAGCTTATATAGTCATAGGGTCTGAATCCAGTTCAATACCCATACATTTTGGTGTCTTTGGCCCTTTAATAACCATAGCCATCACTATCCTATTAGACAGGATTGGTGTTAAATCACTAATTATCACATGAACACAATTCCTATGCTAGCACATAACTGTTATTAAAACAGGCAAAACTCTTTCCATACAGTAGTGCCACTCAGTGCCAAACAGAGCAATCAATGGATGACAGAAGGCTTGTGCATAAAATCCCTAACTAGTGCCTACTCATTGAATATCCCCAGACTAGTTTCTGGCTTGTGGCACTCCTGTATGGAGAGAGTTTTGCCTGTTTTAATAACAGTTATGTGCTAGCATAAGAATTGTGATCATGTGATGTTTAGTGGTTTAAAATAAAAATAATTAGACATGCCAAAACAGTGGAATATGTTCACAAAGGAACATAAAATAATCAACCTAGATTTAGAAATTATTTCCATTTTAAATAAATATGTATATATGAATATATTTTTAAAACAATAAGAAGTTGATATCTAAAGAAAAACTGATATATGAAGATTCCTATTAGTATCTGGAGTACAAAATACATATGCATTTTTAATTCTTTACAATAATAGTTAATTATAATCATTTTCATTTGTAGTGTTTTATCTGAGCACTTATAGCATATATGTGTAGAAATGGTAATCTGGACCAACTGATGATTGCTGGTTTAGCATGATATATTGGTAATAATTTATCTTTTCAACATATATGAGTTCAAGTGTATCAGTGTTATGAGATAGTGTGGAGAGTGGTGGGTCATGTGAAAGTCTGTGCTCATATACCCTATATATTACATATATAGACATAGGTATATAATAAGCCTGTGTGTTTCAGTTATTGTAGTGCCTTAATAATTATCATATCTATCATCCTTAAGTACAGTGAGTAAAATAAAAGATAAATTTTAAAATAAACATTTTAAAATTCTCATAATTATCACAAATGGATTTAAAGTTTTTGAAAATGGGTTATTAATTGTATTTATAAAAAAAAATTGTTCAAAATTATTTCTAAACAATAAGTCAGAAAACAACAACAACAACTGAATTATGTTCAGAAAAGATTAAAATATTTTCTGGAAAGTTTACTTTAAATCATCTGAAAAATAAATTTGAAAAAATGAATTGATTGATATTTGTAATGAAATTTATGACTGACATAAGAATGCATATTATTTTTTCTATCAACAAACATGATTCCATAGAAAAAAAGATTTAATGCAAAAAAATCTAAGAATTAAAAAAAAATTTGATTAATTATGTAGGCAACTGAAAGTAATATATAGATTTTGAATATATGTTTTTAGAAGAGTAGTTTGAATAAAAAAAAAATTATTGTTAAGATATACCATATTACTTTGAATGTAAGACACTCTTTTTTTTTTCAAATTTTGGACCCATAGAAGAGGGGTGCATCTTAAATTCAACCCTAATATTTTTAACATCTTTTTCTTTATACATGTGCATAGTATTATGATCAAGATTGTTGACAACCCTGTATAGAATAGCATGTTAATCAAAAGAAAAAAAAGTTAACACTAAATGTCAATATTTTTTGGATTAATTTCATAAACAGCTTTAACTCTCTCTCTCTCTCTCTCTCTCTCTCTCTCAAACTACTCCTTTTAATGTCATTTGCCAATTTACTATTATTTTATTGAGAAATTTTTTTTACAACTAATAAATCAATGCAACAATAAAATAAGAACTTGATTTCATTCTACTTGATTGTTTCTCATTCTCTACATAAGAGTGTCTGTCAAATGATTTTGATAGCTACAATATCTTCATTTTGATTTTCAAAGTGAAAATTGTATATTTTATATTCTTTTAATGTTATTTTGCTGATTTTACAGTTATTTTATTAGAAAAACTGTACTGAATAACCTTTAGAACTTTTTTAGAACTAATAAATCAATACAACAATGAGATAAGAACCTGACTTCACTTTGTTTCTTATACTCTACACAAGAGAGTAGCCTGTCAACAATTTTAACTCCAATATCATCATTTTGATTTTCAAAGTAAACATATATGTTTTAAAATCTTTTTTTACACATTTATAATTTTTTCCAAAAAATATGAAAATATTAATCATTTTAGAATAATAATTCAGATTTTAATAGTAAAATTTACTTTTACATGAAAACAAATTGAGAAAGAAATCAATCATGTATGGTTGCAATTTGAAAATGGATGATAAAAATATATTTTAGGTTGACCACTATGGATTAGTTGGTATTGATACATATGACAATCCATCCTGATTGATGGCATTGTTCCTCCAACAAAACACATCAATATAGCATTACCAGGCCATTACATTTTCTTTAATATTTTAACAAATAAACAATACACAGACCGCTCTTTAAAATTGTTATTTTATTACTTTTGAAACTAATTATGTTTTTGTTTTGTAAAAAATTTAAAATTACATTATTTTTGAAACTAATTACTTTTTTTTGGTTTTGTAATAAATGTTACTTTATTTTAGCTTTTTTTAAAAATCACCAATATTTTTTTTTGCAAGAAATGTTCTTTTAGGTTATGTTTTTTTTTTTTTGGAAAGTAATTTAATATATTTGCAAAATGTTCGTTTGTTAACTTTTTTTCACTAATGTTGATTTAATTAGTTCAAACATAGTTTTATTTTTAATTGATAAACAACACCTCAATAACTGATTTATTTTTGTTTGGTAATAAATGTTCCTTTATTTTAACTTTTTTGGGGGAGAATCATAATTTAATATATTTGCAAAATGTTAGTTTGTTAAATATTTGAGGAATAACATTTATTTTATTACTTCAAAGAGAGTTTAATTTTTCAGTAGTTGTCGAACCAGGTAACATTACAAACAGAACACCTTCAACAGCAATAACTCATTCTGCATTCCATCTTCCACCACACACACTTGTCTTCTCTGTTGGTAGAATTCGTTTCTCTTGCAGAAGGGTACCATGGATATTTCTGTATTAGGCAATAGAGACAGCTTGAACGAATACTTTTTTTCACAAGTAGCCATTTTTTGACAAACACAAGCTCTCACAAGGTATGAGACTTTAGATTCAGATATGCTGAATTGCCACATTTCCTAATTTTAACACTTTTACAGGGGGTGACATAGGGTACAGTGTGATAATTTGGAGGACCTTATAGTAATTCATTTAGGTTTAAAAATAATTACTTCTGACTGCATATTGGTTCACGTTTCATTATTAAAATTATTCACACTCTATCATGATAAATTAGCGATATGTTAAGTGTCAGCATTCGTATAGAGGGTAAACAACATGTATCAGAGCAAATTGATATGGTAGGCTAAGTGTGAATTGCGAGAGCAATTGATCACAAAACAAGCTGCAGGCCACTGTTAGCCAAAAGACTCGATTGCTGAAAGCAATTGAGAAGTTGTACCTGATAAATGGTATTTTCAACTACTTTTGGCTAGCAACAATGCCAACAAGTCTTGCATTGGTGGTCGAGAGGTCAGCGTGACTGCCTTGCACTTGCAGGCAGTTGCCTGGGTTGCGGGTTCGCATCCCGGCCGATGCTATGACACTTTAAAAAAAAAAAAAAAAAAACAACGCCAACAAGTGGGATGGATTGTCATATGTATCAGTACCCATTAGTTTTGCTAATTATAAAAAGAAATTTATTTTAAAAAAACTTTAGTTTGCTTTAATAATCTGACAAATTAGTATTTTGCATTTTAGAAAAGATTTTTAATCAAAAGAAAAAAGATTTACTGGTAACATTAAATGTGAATACCATATTTAATTTTTTTTTCTTTGAAAAAAAAAAAAATGTTGTAGTATTTACACAAAAACAAAAACAAAAAAGATTTTGGTAATGCAAACAATATATGTATAATTCTGAGTGGTCTTGCAATCTTGGAAAGACATATCTAAAGAAATTATCAAAAAAAATCTTTCTTTAAATTTTACATTGCTAACAATTTAAATGGCCTGAAGATGATGTATCCTGATGGAATAATGAAGATGAGAATTCAACTTCTGAAAGTGAATATATAGAAAGTGAAAGTATATCTGAAGAAGATTTGCAATAAATTATGAGCATATTGTATTTATATTAGTTCATATTTTTCAAAAAAATCATTTCAATTCCCCCCCCCCCCCAATTTTCTGAGCTTAAAATGCCTACTGCATCTTAAATTTAGGGGTGCCTTATATTTGAAGTAATATGATAATATATAGAACATAAGATAATTAGTTGAGTGAAATAGTATTTCATTGGATACTACATAGAAGTATAAATTAGAATAGAAATGATTATTAAAAAATGATATTTGTAAGATTAAAATATTGTGATAGAAGAGTCTATTACGTCAGACTTTCTGAGAAGCAGAATAAATTTAATAAAACGTTAAGCAGGATTAATGGAATTTATTTGAAATATTATGGTGGTTAAAAAAATGATAAAATATCAATGTGCAAGAAGTTAAGGTGAAATAAGCAATGGTACAAAAAATTAAAGTAAAAACTGTAATGTCTGTCTTGCATTGGTGGTCGAGAGGTCAGCGCGACTGCCTTGCACTAGCAGGCAGTTGCCCGGGTTGCGAGTTCGCGTCCCGGCCGATGCTATGACACTTAAAAAAAAAAAAAACATGTAATGGCTAAACATGTTTTTAATAATATGCAGGAAATTATTTGGTGGTTCATTAAAATTAGATTTTAAAAAAAAAGTGTAAAATGTCTTGGCTGGAATGTCATTTTATACACTGCAAAGTCATGAACAATTAGACAAAGAAAAGATGTATGATTGAGACTTTTAGATAAATATTTATGGAGAATGATGAGAAAAGATCAGAGGTAAAAGATTTTGCAAATTTGTTAAAAAAAGTACAAAAAGATGTCATAGCATCAACCGGATACTATGACACATGAAAAAAAAAAAATGTAGAGAGGTTGAGGAATGATATTGGACACGTATTTCAAGTCTGAGACAAAACGGGGGGGGGGGGGTTACACAGCTATAAATATTGGAATACATTGCAAAACAGATAGCCTTGGAATAGTTGATATTGTTTGTAGCATAAGCAGTCCTATGAAAATAATTAATGATTATATATATATACGCTTAACAATTCAGAAACACTTTAAAATGCTATATTCATTATTTATTAAAAGCTAGCTCTGCTAGCAATTTTGAAACCTTATTAATTTGAATGTCTATGAATAAAGTAAAAAAGAATAATAACGTAATTTAAATAAAGTGAAGTATGATATAAAATATTTGACCATCTAAATTTTCATTAACTATTATTTTAGTTATGAGCTATATTCATTTTTAAATATAGAAAAACTATAAACAGAATAAAAAATAATAAATAGATTTAAAAATATCTAGTTAGATGATAAAACGAAAAACAAGAGATATTTTTTCAGCAGGGAAATCAGATGAAAGACGAATAGATGAAAAATATACAAATGATTAAACAGATGAATTACCACAAAAAAATAAAAAAATACAAGTAAACAATGACAAAAATAATCTAAAAATAACTGTAAACTTCATATAAAAGCGTCTTTTCGTTTGCTCGGCAGATTATTTGTGGTGTTGTTGTTTAACATTACCTTTTTTAAATATGTATTTTTAAAAAAGACATCTAGATTTTAAACAGATCACTGAAAGACTTTCGCGTATTTATTGCCTAATGTGTTATTGAAATACTATTTTTAATTGCAGATAATCATTTAAAAGGTTCGCCACGTCATTTTTCATTTACAAAATATTTATGATTCTTTACAAAAGTGAAATTTTTAAAATTTCTCGAACGCTAAAGTGAATGTCAAACTGTACTATCAACAACCATCAGTAAGCAGAAAAAATGGTTAAAATGACACGGATGATAAACACAGTGATTAGAAAGAAAAGAACATTTAAAAATATACTTTCAAATTAAACGCTACATTATCGAACAAAATTACCCCTCCTACATCTATTATATATATATAGTGAAAGCAAGAGAAATATAGATGTATGTATGATGTGATATTAGTTCAGAGATAAATTTTGTAAGTTATACTTTTAGTGTTGTTTATTTCTTGTCTTCTTTATTAACCTATTTCTGTATTTAAAAATGCGATTTTTTAGTTTTCTCTCTTTTTAAAAAAAAACACAAATTTAGTTACAGTTAAAAACATACTCTATAAAATGACATCTAAATCTAATAAGATACATTGTATTCCTTTTTTCCTAAAAATAGAGATGTAAAGGTCAAATCAGTGGTTTCACGAATACTGATTAAAATATTCTCCAGGCATCCTCTTGAAATAAGCTGCAAATTAACCGACACAAAGAAAGCTAACTTAGTAAAGAATAGAAAATTTAGGAATCCTTCTTAATATTCAGTGAAGAAAGTCAGTGGATAAACAAGAAAAAAGCTACTATAGTTAGTTAAGCATCAGACACTAATCACATCAATGTTTAGTTAGGATCTTACTGAACATATCTTTAACTTTATATATAACGCAATCTATAGAATTATAATTTCTTATCTTATTTTCTATATTTTTTGATTGCATTTTCTCATTGCTTTTTCCACCCCACCCCACTCCTCATAATTCCAACTCAGACACATAAAAAAAAAACAATTGCTCAGTTAAATATACAATTATTTATTATGCTTACTATTTTTAAAGATAATGAATCTGTTCTCTAGACAATCCCTTAATATATAAATATGCTTATAAATGTTATATATAGAGCTTGCAAAATAAGCTCTTAACCAGCTTTGAAAATATCCCCAACCCAGACCTATTTCTGCTACTGGCTGGCGTTGTCAGTGAGGTGCTAGAATATTCAAGCAATAAATTAAAGATACTATGGCAAACCCAGCACTTTATCTAATGCATAACTAATAAGTAGAAAATCTGAAATTTTCAGACATCCATATGTCTTCCAATCCAGCTATCTAATTTAAACGGCCATATGGGACTGCACTAAGTTCAGATACACCATATATCAATAGCTTTAGCAATATAAAATCACCAAAGCCTTAATAGCAAAAAAAAAAAATCAAGTCAGATGTCACATGACCTAATTTAATAAGCTTGTATTTACAAATGTTATATATAGAATTTGAGAAATAAGCTCTTAACAAGCTTTAAGAAAAGCCAGTAGCAGAAACTGGTCTGGGGTTGAAGATATTCTCAAAGTTTGTTAAGAGCTTATTTTGCAAAGTCTATACATAACATTTATAAATAGAGCTTATTAAATTAGGTCATGTGACATCTGATTTGATTTTTTTTTTTTGTAATTTAATTTTTTGCTATTAAAGCTTTGGTGATTTTACATTGCTAAAGCTATTAATATATGGTGTGTCTGAACTTAGTTCAATTCCATATGGCTATTTAAGTTAGATAGCTGGGTAGAAAGACATGGATGTCTGAAAATTTCAGATTTTCTACTTAATAGTTATACATTAGATAAAGTGCTGGGCTTGCTCTGGTATTTTTAATCTAATGCTTGAATATCCTAGCACCTCACTGCCACCAGTAGCAGAAACTGATCTGGGTTTGGAATATTCTCAAAGCTTGTTAAGAGCTTATTTTGCAAGCTCTATATATAACTTTTGTAAATACAAACTTATTAAATTAGGTCATGTGACACCTGACTTTATTTTTTTTTGTAAATATGTTTATATATATAGACCAAAAAGGTTCTTGTACAATAGAAGTAAGTAATTATAATTGCAGAAAGTTTAGACTTACTTTACTAATACATAGTAAGAAATCACTGTTATTTATTTTTAATTTTCTGGTGATAGCCTTTTTGACAATTTCATGACAAGAAACAGTATTACTTAACTATACATTAGAAAAAAAAGTTTCACCAACAAAGCTTCACAAATACTTTTTATATCTAGATTTATAATGTAATATTCTTGGAAAGCATTCACCACTTTTAAAATCAGATTGAGAAAAAAATCAACACGATTAATAAAATGAGATTATTATATAGTGATGATGTTGTTGACATTTCCAATATTTAAATTCAATAGCATATCAGTTATATTTTTTTAGACAATAATAGCTAGATTCAGATATAAACTTTATATTAAAAAATTCATTTAAATTTCAAAATAATCAATGAAGAAAGAGAACATAACAGGCAAAAATTTATAATATATTGGCTAGAATCAATCCAAAATTCTATAGAATTTAGTAAATTTCAAAATAACAAGTGATATTTCTAAGAGTAGATTTCATATGAAAGTCCCTTTGATAAAGGAATTGATGCATTGATATTAAGCAGCACATAGAGAGTGGGTCACTTCAATAATTATATTACTTTGAAGGGTTGTATTGTTAAGTTATACTACTGGTCTATAGATTATTAATTTACGTTGCTTTTAAAATGAGTAGAAATTATATTTGCCAGATAAATTTAATGGTTGGTTGTGTTCAGTCTTAATAATACTGGATTTTTCTATAAAAGTGAAGAGAACTTACATAAAAATCATTTTTACATGGGCAATCAGTTTGATAAATAGATTGCAGTTTTGATGTAGACAGTTGGTCATCTCAATATGTAAGTTTGTTTGACACAAAGTGTTGGCGAGTTTATAAAATATAAACAAATCAATGATTAATATCATAGCAAATCCAATGACATTTAACCTCTTAGTCTTCATTTTAATATACAATGTTATTTACTTTTTATTAGTAAATCTAATATTTCATATGTCTATTGTTATATTTTCTCTTAAAATATTGATTTTTGGAGCCCAATACCTCATAAAAAAGAGTAATCATAAAACTAAAACTCTAGTTTTACTTTCTACACACACACACACACACACACACATATATATATATATAGGGCTATTCTTTACATAGAAAATCAGTATTTTAAAAAAAGTTCTGTTATACATTCTTATAATATATACACAGCAAATTAATTGCTAAAAATTTCAGTTTAAAACACCAATAAAAACAGTGTTATTTTCTGTCTGCAACAGTTATTTTCATGCAAAAAGATACTACCCATATTTTAATTTAAGAATTTGTCATTAGATTATTCTTTAATTGAATGTTTCCAGTGATAATAATATAGTTTCTAAATTCCATTCAGTCTATATGGAGAATAACATAGAAAGTATATAGAAGAGTCAAAAATGAACACCAATGAGAAAGTATTCTGGTTAGTTTGAATTTATCAAATGCCATTGCAATGTATTTTAATTACATACTTATTTTACCTTTATGCATTTAATTAGAACGAGATATGAAAGTTCCAGACTATTAGCTATATCTAGTTGCATTCAAAAATTAGGAAAAGAAGAAAATAGTTTATTTAACAATCTCATGACTACAGATGCAAAAAAAGTAAGAATTCTGAACTTTCATCACTCAAATGCATAATATGGTGTGTGTTATGTAATGAAAGGACAATGAGTTTTGTTTCTTCAAAAATGGAGATGCTAGTATTAATATAGAAGCATGCTTGAACTTTTACGAACTCTAACAATGGACAAACAAACTGATTTAACTAAAATGGAATTATTACCTGTGAATTACAATGAACATGCAAAGACAAATCTTGGGTGCCTAACATTTTCTTCTGAAGTCACTTTTGTCAATATATACCAAACTATGCAACAATTCAAAGCTTGTATCTATGTGAAAATCAAAGGAGTGCAAAAGGAAACATTGACAAATGTTATGAAAATTATATAAGTTTCATGTTTATGAAAGTAAAAATGAAGCATTTATGTGATAATACTTTCCAAACTCAGATAATAAAAACTTGTTTCATTTTGAAAATATTATTGTATAAAAAATTCAATAAATATAAATGCTAAAGCAAAAATTACTAAATTTCAAACATCTTTATGATTTTGGATAATCCTGATTTTTTTTTTTACAATGTATCCATTATCAATTTCTCACATTTATATAGATTTGCAAACATTCAAATGATTAATGTTGTTACTAAAAATTGCAACAGTATGACCATCATCTGTTCTTTCAAATCTGCAGATTGAGTAATAATTTTTATTAGTCATTTATTAGATTAGAGATTTTCAACTTAATGAATAATATTTCTATAGTGCAATTTTCATTACACCACTCTCATGCAACTAATGAGTATTGGTTCAGAATGAAATGTGCATTTTGGAGATCATATATATATATATTTCACACATCTTTGATCATATATTTACGATTACATCCCTCCACAAGGTGTTAAAAGCAGATAGAAACCAATCCCTATCTTGTATGATAGTGGAGTGAAAATTACACTACGGAAATATTATTCACTAACTTATGATTTGAAAAAAAAAATAAAGGTATAAAAAATAAATTAAAAAACTCATAAATTTCATGTGTACTTACTTGCTCATACAGAATGGATTTGCAGTGGAATTGTGAACTATGCTATATTTTGTTCCAAGTCTCCCTCATGTACAAACATATAAAGAATATAGTAGCTCATATTTCATTGCCAAGCCTTAATACTAAGTATTGTTTATTGTATTGAAAATGTGTAGTACAGTAAATTTTCAAAAGATAATTGTGTGTAATGCATAATTAAATCAAATTTATATTTAAAAATTTCAAAAATAATGCTATTAGTAATAAATTGAAAAAGAACATTTACATATATGTTTACAGTACTTCATAATTCTGTTTCATCACAACTAAATATCTATTTGAGAAATTTTTTTTTCTTTAATAATTTTTTAAAAACTCTATTGAAATATATAATAGCAGTTTTGTTATTGGCAGATGTGGCCTCATCATTTATTTTAATATTTTTAAGACTGCAACCGTTTCGGAATCTATACAACCATTTCATATTTACAGCAAATAGCTTGGAATTGTGTAAGTCAGATTTTTGGTTAAATTTTCCATAGAGACTTAAGATTTCCTGATGCAATACAAGATCATTAATCATAATGTTCTTACAATTCACATAATTTAACCAGAGTTAAGGCATTTCCCTTTTTAACCAAAAAATTATCCCTACTTTAATTACAACTTTAGCTGTTTCAGGGACACAAATAATAGTAACACGAATCTGCTTATTTTTATAATTTTGCTGTTTAAACATTCACTCTTTAGAAACATACAACTGATTTTGGGATATATTAATTTTCCTATTAAATCAATAATTTTTTTTCTCATTTTATGAAAATCATTTACTATTTTTTTTTTTTTTTGATTTTACACTCATTGTATTACAATACATTTTATTAAAGATATCAAAATGTAGCCAAAAATAACTAAAATATCTCTTTGGAAAGTGAGTACATTACATGATTCTGCCACTAGAGGCCTCTTGTGAGGAACCCCCCCCCCCCACACACACACTAATATGCCAACGTTCGTCATTGAGAGAGGTTGTGCTGTCACACAAATAAATAACAGGCTAGAATGTAGAATAATAATACTCAAAATGTTATGTAATTAGTAGATTGTGTTATGGTGTAGTAAATATTTTTGTTAAATGCATTTCACTTATTTGTTGATTTTTGTAATGGCTAAAAAACTGAAACGTGAATTTTTGTTTTCTGATAGGAAAAATGGCAGAGGAAACAAGCAAGCTATTCTGGAAAAAAACTTTGGTTTATGAGTGATTTAAATGAAATGTCAAATTTACACATACCTAAAAAGCATGACAAGTGAAGTCCAAGGTCAAGACAATGCACTTTTTTGAATGCAAATGATATTGTTCACTCAGAATTTGTTTATCTACAAGTTCAGAAATGTTTGCATGATGTGATAAAACAAAAGTGCCTTGTGGAGAGTGCCAGATTTACCATGATAACATGCAAGTGTGCAAAGCATTGAGTGTGGTACAATTTTTAAAATTAAATTTAGCATGATCTAATTTAGATATCTTTTGCTCGGTCTCACTCTATAGAATTTCTTTTTATACTCTTGAATGGAAAAATGCCTCCCAACAATTTTTTTTGTGGACATGGTGAAGAAAAAAAAATGATGCAAGCATTAAAAGACATCACATGTTTTTGGGTTACTTCAAAAAGAGAAATACATGTTTAGACCAGCATATAGCATTAATATCAATATTATCTATGTTTTTTATTACTTTTACAATACTTTTTTTACAACCCCTGAACTTTTATTAGAAATTCTTTAGAACTTCTATTTAGAGATATAAGTAGAAGTTCTGAAGAAGATTGCTGGGGCAATCGAAACTGTCATAGTGTGTTGTAAAAAAAGCATTGTAAAATGTAATAGAAAACATAGATAATATTGATATTGTATAGATTTGGCATTTATAATACTTCATATTACATTAAATGAACTGTATTTTGAAAGGGGATTCAATATGTAACATTTCAAATTCTAGTATTTTTGGGTACTCCCTCATATGGTAATATGAATTGAATATAAAACATTTTGCAAAAAAAAAAAAAAATTGCAAATAAAAAATTTTGACAAGTGCTTATAACTACACTAATGATTCTACTTAAATAAGAAGAAAACATGATTAAAATATTCATGTTTGAGATGTGAGAATGTTATACTTAGGAAGAAAAAAAAGTTTGGTGCCATACTGAAATTCATAAAATGTAATAAGTTTATGAATTTCAATAATTTTTTAGTGGTTTATTTACATTGTTTTTTTTAACATATAACTGAAGTAGTGTAGTTCGATTACTGCATACATAATTCATGATTTTACAATAGCTATTGTCCTCTTTTGTGCATTCACTCACAGTGTTATAATTGCTGATATTTTCACTTACTGGCTTACTGCTACAAGGGAAAATTAAATTTTCATTTAAAATGATACCAAAACACACATTTAATGATGGTAGCATATGAGTCTAAATGAAAATTCTATAAAATGATTCATTTATGTAATAAAAGAAAAATAATTGATTTTAGTTTTTTTTTTAAATGTTATGTTGGGGTTGGCTATATATTCAATAACAATAAACTATTAATTTATGAAATAAAAACCAAAGTAAAAAAAGAAATGAGCTCTATTATTATTTGTACTTCTGAAACTGCTAAAATTATATCCACAATATATATGATTTAGTGAATATTAAAAAAGCATTAGACTTACAGATGGCAAATATGAACAAAAAGAATGTTTTGATAAAAATTAATATTAAAATGTAACATCATCAAAAAGTGAGGCTATAGAAGAACTTTAGCAGAAAGTATAATGTCAATAAATAATAATGTATTATACTAAAAAGCATGAAGTCCTGTAAATAATTTTGCAAAGAGTATTGCATATTGCCATTTTCATTACAAGAAGAATAAAGAATTTAAATTTTTGAATTGAATGAATACTACACACACACAAAAAAAATTGAAAATACACTCTTATTTTTGTTGATATTGTAAAATGGATAATGGTAAATATTCACATGCTTGTTTAAATGTGTACAGTGTGTATATATATATATGTTAAAAGCGTATATTAAACCATCAAATATCATATGATCACCATTCTTTATGCTTATATAAGCTGTTTTTCACAGAGGCAAAATTCTCCATATAGTAGCGCCACTCGGTGTAAGTAAAAGTAATCAATGGATGCAGGAAGATTTGTGCATAAAATCCCTATCTAGTGCCTACTCATCCAACTCAAAGCTTTATAGTTAGCTAAAAAAGTAAAAGGTGGCTGCTGGAGGGTTGCATTCGATTGTAAGATCTAGGTGCAGTTTTCTCAGATCCAAGGCTCCTCATTGATGAAAGCCACAAGCTAGAAACTAGTCTGGGATATTGGATGAGTAGATCCTAGATAGAGATTTTATGCACAAATCTTTCTACATCCACTGATTACTTTGGCTTGCACTGAGTGGCACTACTGTATGAAGAGTTTTGCCTCTGTAAAAAGTGTATATTATTATAAGATAGTAATTAATTCTAGTTATTTGTTGCAGTCATCTATTGTTAGCAGGAACAATCACAAACCTTTGTAGTAGCATGATATTAACATCTTCAAACTCATTCTGGATACTAACATTCTTCAATGAGATGTGCTGAATTTACCCTATGCAATCAGAAAACATATTTAATTGTGGTAGATGTGTGAATGCAATTTGAATGCTTCTCATTGAAAATGATCAATATTCAGAAACTAAACTGGAAATGTGAATACAGAATTACCAACAAGATCCAATAATTAGTTAAGGTATTTAAAAATTTAAAAAAATGTATGATGGTTTATTTGGTAAAATCAATTAAATTCTAAACAAAATTCCACAATGAGCTATCAAATCAAAATTTGTATACCTTTAGCCTTTATTTT
Organism: Epiperipatus broadwayi; assembly: GCA_028023455.1. Lineage (NCBI taxonomy): Eukaryota > Metazoa > Onychophora > Udeonychophora > Euonychophora > Peripatidae > Epiperipatus > Epiperipatus broadwayi. Next base: position 24,950 of record JAQFVV010006528.1, read on the forward strand.
TTTAATATTACAGTGTATATACGCAATATTATTATATAAAGAAGTTAGGTTAAATAGTAATATATATATATATATATGTCAGTGTGATATTAATACATTTTGTGCCTATAGTAATATATAAGACATTGTTGTCTTTTCCACTGAAAATACACAACAAAAAAATCTAATAATGATTTTGATATTAAATTAAATTAATATACAAAACATTGGAAAAGATCTTATAGTTAAAATATTATAGCCAAAATTTTTACAGCTCACAAAATAAATTGCAATTGTAACATTAATTAATCTATGAACAGAAGAGAAGTCTGCCAATTCTATTTCACTTTGATATTTATTATTTACTAAGGCAATAAACCTCAAGAATATGCACTTGAAAATGCGAAGGTAGGTACCTCTACAGGTCTTAACCACAAGCTTACACCGTAAGCTTGAGTAATTAATAGATACTAAATGTGCTATTTATTAAATCCATACTCAGTGTCATTATTTATATTCCTAGATTATCACCTTCCACAACAATAAACTTGTAACTGGATGGAAGGCATTTGGTTCATGTGGATGTAATGCACTTTTCGTCCAGCAAGTACATTTTACTATTTTTTTTTTTTTTTGTATAAAGCTACCAGTCTGAAGTTTAAAAATAACTTGATGTTTAGAACTCAAGCCAAGTTACTTAAACAGTTACAATGATCTGACTTCAATTCAATATCGATATATTCCGGTGTCCTCTGTTTTACAATAACTTTAGTACTTTATCCCCAAATTAGGAATGATATGAATTCAAAAACCATCACGTGATCCTAAATTACACAATGCTTTATAAAAAAAAAATAGTTGTTTATTCTCTCTTACTGCAGCTATTTCTTACAATCAAAAAATGCTAAATGATAGTTTCTATTGATTATTAGATTAAAGAGAGCTTGAATAATGTGTATGGCAAAATAATTTTTTTTTTTATTAAAAATTATTTTTTTTCAAATAATTAAAATATTCTTAAAAGAATAAAATTTACACGTAAAAAGCTAAAAAAAAAACCTTTATAATCTGACTTTACTAAAATAAGCACCAGATTATGTATCAAATTAATAAAAATGTATTTAAAATTAAAAAATGGCTTTAGAAATATATATATATATTAAACTTATTGTTTTCCTCTTAGCATAATGTAAACAACAGTCATTAAAATTTTCTAATTAGTACTCATCATCTATAAATAAATATTCCTACCGTCTATAAAGTATAGAAGTCAGTAACATCAAAATAAAGTCATTCAATGAAAATTTGTGATAAAACCTATGGACTAGGTTGACTTAATGCCCCAATGTATTATTATGAGATGAACTAATACAACAAATTTAGAACACAATGCATTATCATGTTATATGTCAGAAGAAAATCAAATGCTCAAAGTCTTTCCAAAAATACAAAAGATCATGGATGGCTCTAATACAAACAAAAAATAACAATGTTTTGTTATGTGGGTAATCATATGATGTCTAAACACTAAAATTGACAAATTGGACTGTGATCTATACATCTTTGGTTCTGGAGTGTCATTCTTTGATTGAGTAACTGAACAGGGCAATGGCTGATTTTAAATGATTTTATTTTATTTCCAAGTGGTAAAGACTCTCAAAAGATATCAGTGACCAATCAGTCTTTTAGTTTTTATGCACAGTTATGGGTAATTTTTAATCAATGGCTGATAAAATACAAAAGAATGGCAAATCCCTGATGGCTTTTGGGAGTCTTTTCTTTTTAAATATTTTTGGTCAATTAAATGATATTTTAAAATATAAAAATATAAACATCTTACAGGCAGGGAATTCATGCTTTAAATATAAACAAATAAATAAAAGTTTATCAACATTGTATTTTTTCAGTGTAACACTATTGTCTAATTTTTTTTCATATAGAAGAAAGAGGAAAAAACAAAGGCAAATGCTGGAATGAATTGTATTTGTATTATATAATTTAAAAAATGTGGCCAAATATACTATTATTAAATAATTTATATAGACACTAAAGATTGCAACTTGACCACAGAGATTGAAATTATTGATACAAAGAAGTTTAAATAAACCTCTTTAAACAGGTAAATATAATCTGTTCTGAATGCAGACTAATAAATAGTCAAATATAACATTACAAACTGTAATTATAAATTTAAAATTGCATCCAAAGTATTACATAAAGAATGTGTTTTTAATGATTATTTATGAACCCATTTAGCCTTGAGCAATATTAAGTAATACTTTGGGTGTAATTTGAAATTTATAATTGCAGTTTGTAATGTTATATTGGATTATTTATTAGTCTGCATTTAAATAGGTTTTATTTACCAGTTTAAAGAGGTTTATTTAAACTTCTTTGTATCAATAATTTCAATCTCTAAGGTCAAGTTAAAATCATTAATGTTTATATAAGTATATTAGACCATTAATAAGGGGACCATTAATAAGGGTGGGATTCCACTCTTATTGATAAAAGTAGGTTGCCTTGACAACAGTTTGGAAATTGTTGATTGCTATTGATATTGGGATTGTCTAAGTATTGATTGGTTTTTAATGATTATTATTAAATAATTATATATTAACAAGTAATAAAAAACATTCTTTTTTTTTTCATTTTATTTTTTAACAAAATAAAAATTACTCCTTATTATGATTCTATTTATTTAAAAAATTAGATTCAAAGAATAAATTCAAAAAATGAATCAAAATCTCAACCATCAATTTTACAAATAAAACAAAGTTTATTAGACTGAAATAAAAAGAGAATAAAAAAACATGTTCATTTTTCTAATGCATTATGTAAAGAAATAAAAAAAGTTTTCCTTTAAATCTAAATTTCTAAAATGAGTTTATGTAAAATATACATTTGCATATCCAAATGTTCTTTATAATATTAAAAAACAACTTTCAATAACTAAAACATAGAGAAAAAACCAATAAGGAAGTATATGGTGGAGGCAGGTTTGATTGAAATCCCATAAATTTACACTTCCTTATTTTAATAACATACTATTGCAAAAAAATAATAAAACCTCAATGTAAAAACAACATACTTACAGTCAAAGAAATAATCTATTATTTTATAAAAATAAAATAAATAAACAAAAAAGAAATATAAATATATTTATGAATATTGAAAAAAACTCTACTCATGTGCAGTAAGAAAATTTTACTCTTTTGAAAAAGATTTACATTCATTTCACACTTCAATTATTTAGGTTTTAAATAGTGGCATCTATGGAATAGAATTGTAAATAAAATATGAATTTTTTTAAAGATTGATAAAACAACATTTAGTGCCTATTTTAGCCTTATTTTATCATTAAGAAATCCAATGAAATAATATCATCAGCATCAAACAATGAAACATAAGCTTGTATGATGGATAGTTGATTACTTAAAATAAGATGTAGATTTTTCATTTTCTTTGGAGTACACAAGCAATAACACATGGGCACCAGTATTATTTTGTTATTGCTTACCACCCACAACATATTTTATGCAAACTTTAATGATTTCATGTGTTATTACTAAGAGGCATGATTCCATAAAAAAGCATAAAAATACCATGGAACCATGAATTACATTATATTTTGTTCCAAGCATCCCTTGCATTCCATGTATAGAGTATATAATAATGTATGTTTTGTTGATAAACAGTAATAAGAATAAAATACACATTGTTTACTGAACTGCAAGTGTACTGCACTTTTTAATATGCACATACGTATATATAACAGATGATTTTTTTATATGTATAGTAGTAATACTTATAATATAAACAACATTTTTAAAAATAATAATAACAGTCATTAATAATAAATTGAGGGACACATTTACATACTGATGCAATAAGAATAAGAAAAAAAAACTAACTACCATATTTTTATTTTAAAAATAAATAGTGAAATGTCTGACTTTCATAATTATTAAATATGCTCTAGACAATATTCCTTTTTTTTTTTTCAATAACTTTTTTTTCTTTAAAAAACACAATAATTATTTGTTATCAAGAATTAGAATATTTCTAATTATTTTGACAGTTTTTAAAAAGTTTCAACTTTTAATATGGTCTAAAATTTTTACCTGATTGCTCAGAAAACATTTTATCATACAAAATATGGCGCATCAAGTTTAGAAAAGATAATAAAAAAGAATAAAATGTATGTATTTTCAACATAAATCAAATTTTCTTTATTAATATATATATATAATGACATATGGTGTCATATATATATATTTGCTCATATATAAACATTTGAGTCGTAAGGGTAAGAGATTCCTTTTTACTCTTACACAAATACTATATCATGTGGTTGTTCGAAAGTATTCATTTATTAATAACATTCTCACAGCGTCTGCGCAATTAGCTTAACAGGCTGTCATTCTATCGTAATTATAATCGCACGCAAGACGTTATAAAATAAATGTTTATTCACTATTAGGTATGTAACATTGAGAATAAAACTTATTCATGCAGCAATTAAAAACAAATAATTTACTATAATAATTCGCAAGTCAAATTCTTTAAAAATCTGACTTATAAATTAATATAGTAAAGTATTCTAATGCAATTGTTTATGGAAGTATGCAAAATCTTGGAATTGCAGTACATAGTAGTCAAAAAAAGATCTAAAAAATTAAAATTTCATTTTGTTTATTAATTCCTAACTTTTTTTTGAACCAGAATCACTGAATTGTGAGACAGTTGATACAACCACTTCACTATAATAGTGGGGACAGTATAAAGAATGAAAAGAAATTTATTTCGTTTCTGAGAACAAAAGAATTCTTTTATACCCTTAAGACTATTGGCAAGTTTAGCTGTTATCTTTTTAAATTTAACACTGAGACATTGTTTTCAACAGGCAAGAAATTTGATGACCCCCCCCCCCCTAAAGTTTTAAAATGAAATGCATTTCAAATATCAGAGGGTCAACAATACTTTATTTCATTTGCCCAAAAAGATAATTAAATAGATAAATCATTATAACAAGTAAAAGTCATGTAAAGGCTTGATGTTTTCAATCAACAATCAACTATCTACTTTTACTTTATAACTTATTTTGATAATGACTAAAATAAAAGCTCAATGAAATAAATATAAACTGTATATTATGATATAGATAGCCTGTGGAAATTTAAAAATAAAATAGTTTAAATCAAATATGTGAAACAGAGAGATCTTATTCACTCTATTCTTCCATCTACTAGCAACAATTTTAATTAGTTAAGAAGTAGCCTGAAACAATTTGCAAGTTTATTTCAACTTCTTTTGTCAATGATTACCATAACAAAAAATCATTTAACTCCTCAGTTCATAAAACATGATAAGAGCAACACTACACTCTAGAGCAGGGGTGGGCAAATAGTGACCCACTAAGAGTTTTTATGTGGCCCACCAAGACAATCAGAAAAATCTGCCTTGAACCGAGATTTCCTTCCCGTGCATGACTGAATATTCATCTTGTATTTTCCACTAGGATGACCATGTCAATACACATGCATAGTGTAGATACAATGTGCAGTGCTTTTCCAGTTGATCTAGTTAATTTCAATTTTGTCTTTTCATTAGCAAATATATATATTTCCAACTTTAGTGAAACCATGATGCCCTCCGAAAAAATGTAAAATCGTTGATGAATGTCATGTGTTTAATGAAGAATGGACAAACAAATATTTTTTTGGTAATACAGGAAATAAAGCAGTGTGTTTATTGTGTCATGAAAAAAGGTGCGTCCCTCTGTTAACCTTCACTTCCACAAAGTGTCCCCTGATGCGGCCCTCCACTAACCTCTGCAGCCCCTGAGACAAAATAATTGCCCACCCCTGCTCTAGAGCCATCTATCACAAGTTTGAGTAAACAGTAATCACTAATTGCATTTAATCTTCAGACTGAGTTCTGGCCTTTGCATTTATTATCATAGGGTGATTTACTCTTCCTACTTCAATGATTGTCAAAATTTTGCAATAATGAGTTGAATAATGAAAAGACTATGAAGCACATGTTCTCTGATTAAGAACCGATTACTCCTTTAAAAAAAAAAAAAGAAATAAGAAATCACCATTATACCAGCTTTCCATGATTTTTTTTTATTTTAAAAAATTTGCAATAATTTGTGTTTTTTTTTTTTTTACTACAACACCTATTTCAATTGTAATCTTTTTTTATTGCATTGCCCAATTTATCCAATATTAATTTCAATCACCTTTCCTTTATTCACTTTGTTACAACACAATATACACTTATTTTACTATCATAATGATTTCGATTGCCCCAGCAATATCCTTCAGATCTATAAAAAACATAAACATACATACATGAATATTTATACATAAATACATAATTTCTTCATATTATAAATTCTTCCTTTTAATCAACATACCTATATATCATACATATGCTTTTTTAATATTCTTTTGTATATATATATACCTACAAAAATATCCTTCATCCCTTCAATTATTTTTAACATATTCACTTATTATTTCAACTTTAATGTTATATAATTTTTTTTTAATTAAGTGTCATAGCATCGGCCGGGACGCGAACCCACAACCCGGGCAACTGCCTGCAAATGCAAGGCAGTCGACTTTAATGTTATATATCTAACATTATATATTAACTTTTTCATCTTTTTATATTTCCTATATATTTATTGCTAACTATATTCACAATCTTAATTCCTTTTATTTTAATTATTTTTAATTCATTTTTATTATATCTTATATCCACCTTTTACTCCTCAATTAACCCAACTATTTGTTCATTGTTTAAATTTCAAATTTTCTAATAATTTCTAGTGGCTCCCCCATTATATTTATTTTACAAACTAAATTCATTATTATTTTTTCATCTTTATTCTAATTTCCTTTTAATATTACTTTTTACTTATGATAAAATTCTTAAACCCAAATCTCTATTTAATACTTGTTTAATATTATTAATAAGAATAGTCTCTTTTATTTTTCTATCTCTTCTATTTAATAATTTATACTGGTATTAAATAGATTTGGGTTTAAGAAAGATTTTACCATAAGTAAAAAGTAATATGAAGATAACAATGAATTCAATTTGTAAAAAATTATAAAGGGGAAGCCACTAAATATTATTAGAAAATTTGAAATTTAAACAGTGAACAGTTGTGTTAATTTAGGAATAAAATGTGAGTATAAAATATAATAAAAATTAGTTAAAATAGGTTAAAATAAAAGGAATTAAGATTGTGAATATGGAGTAAAAATAAATATTAGGTGGGGATATTAATAAAAATAGGAAATATAAAAAGATGAAAAAAATGAATAATATATAATGTTGGATATATAACATTAGATATATAATATTAAAACTAGAATATATAAGTTAAATATATAATGTTAAAGTTAAAATAAAAAGTGAATATGTTAAAAATAAAAAATATATTGGAATTAAAAGTGAATATAAAAAATGATAAATAAATAGAATATAAAATTATAGAATGTTATATATAGATGATAAAAAAGAATTAATTATTAAAATAATATAAAAATAATTGAAGTAATTAAGGATATTTATATAGATAAGGGAGTACAAAAAACCATATATAATTTATTTAGGTATGTTGATTAAAAGGAAGAATTTATAATATGAAATATATATAATGTGTAGAAATTATATGTTTATGTACAAATAATATTCATGTATTTATGTTTATTGTAGATCTGAAGAAGATTACTGGGAATTGAAACGGTTAATTGTAAAATAAGTATATAATGCATTGTAAAAAAGTGAATAAAAAAAAGTGATTGATATTAATATTGAATATAAATTACTAGAAGCATATTCCTAAAATATTTGTATTTTTTTATTGGACTATTTCCACAATCTGATATGAGCATTAAATGTCTTTAGAAAAAATTAACTTTATTTAAATATTCCAATTACATTCAACTGCTAGTAATAGCATATCAAACAGGTTAGTATGTGCACAACATTTTGAGAGGTATTCTTCTTCTCTCTTCTTCAGATGTTACTGGCCTGACCAGTTACCATACTACATGGGATTTGAATCTGGACCCTTAGATTCTTGAGTATTCAATTTTAAGGAATGCTCTAACCAACTGAACCATCCTGCCAAAGGCAATAGTCAGTAGAAATTTCATATATTTATCTATGAAGCTCCTCTTGATTTCTCCACTTTTTACTAAGTGCAAAGTTGATTAGTGGTTTCCATACTTTATGAATAGCCACACTATGTTGGCTTATGGAATTGTTTGCCATTAACATGTTAGCAGCTTCTTTAACTTTTGTTCTTTGTACCATTTCTTCTCTATCCAATATGTTAGTATTTTCCCAATTAAACATTGGCACATACATGTTCTGCTACTTTAGACACACCTGTTTTCTCTCTTCTAATCATTAGTTTGTGTTTTGCAAGAGCTTTTCAATGGGATGACTGGTCTCATCAATATATATGTTCTTCCATATTCACATGAGAAAATACAAAAATATTGGATAGAGAAGAAAGAATACAAAGAAGAAAATTTAAAGAAGCTGCTCACATGACAATAGCAAACAATCCCAAAAGCCAACTTAGTGTGATTATACATAATGTATGGAAGCCACTAATCAACTCTGCTCTTAGGATAAAACAGAGAAATCAGGAGGAACCTCATAGGTAAGTATATGAAATTTCTACTGACTGTTGCCTTTGGCAGGGTGTCTTAGTTGGTCAGAGTGTTATGTTAAAAATCAATACTCAAAAATCTAAGGGTCCAGGTTCAAATCCCATGCTAGTACTATCACTCACTGGTCAGGCCAGCAATAACTGAAGAAGAGAGGAGAATAATACCTCTTGAAACATTATGTACATACTAATCTATTTGATATGCTATTACTAACAGTTAAATGTATTTGCAATATTTAAAGTTGAATTTTTCTAAAGACATTTAATACTCATATTAAATGATGGAAAAAGTTCAATATAAAAATACAATTAAAACACCATCATTACAAACCTTCAGAAAAACACATATTCCTAATTAGATTAATAAATAAAACATTTATGGCTTTCTTCAATTGCTTTTTAAAAAAAACATATTTAGACCAATATCAAAAATCTTCTATGTAAAATATTAATTTTAAATTATCAAATTATATTTTTCTCATAGATACAGAACTTCCTTCCCGAGAAAAATGTGATGATGTGAAGAAATAATATAGATGTCACATATCTATACAGAACAATCTTTAAATAGTTCACTGTTGAGCAAAGACTTCTCCAATAGTCATTCAAAAAAGAATTACAAAAGAAAAGACCTTTTTGAACACGGCTATCAACTACAGTATGATGAGCGCTTGAGTTTTTTCTTCGTTGTCTGATTATCTTGCTAACAATAACTAGATAGGCATTTAATAAACAATAACTGGAAAGCTTTGTTGGGTAGGTTTTAAGCTAAATAAAAAAAAGTGTAAACAGCAAACAGACATATATATTATAATTGCAAGTGAGTAGATATATATTTACAAATATAGAACTTTAAATATTTATACATTCAAACAAAAGCATGCAAGTATTAAAAAAGATGTATTTATTTAAATATTATGAAAACATATTTTCAAAATATAAACACATACTACTCTTAGTCATCATTTATGAAATAAAACTCCTTTAACAGTTGCTTCATTGAAAGAAGTTATAAATAAATTTCTCATTTCTTCCACACAATTTATAACATAATTAACTTGATGACTTTCTTCATCATAATTTGGAATTCGTTTTCAAACATTTTTTTTCTTCCCTTCAAGTGATTTTATTTTTCTCTCTTCATTAACTCTCTCCATTACTCATTTAGTTTCTTCAAAGTTTTACATTTTTCTTCATAAATATAAGCCCCCTAGTGGTCAAGTAAATCAGTAATGAAGTGTAGATGGCTTGGTTATTTTTTAAAGCTTTTAGATTCACTTTTTATTTCCTTCCATGCATGAAACCTTCTGCTTAATGTAGCGTATCTGTTTAGTGTTAACTTTTAATTGTTAAATTTTAAGTTGTTCAGCTAAACTCTCATTTTTGTTACTGAAATAAAGTGGAAGAGTTTATTAATAAATGTAAGAGTTTATTTTTTGTAAAACGCCACTATTTAAAAAATAAAATAAAAATATTTTATTTATCTGTGTGTATTTATGCTTTTGTTACCATTATTGTGAGCTGCCATCTTGCCAAAAAAATATGGCCATTCTAACGGCAAAAAAGAAAGACAGAAAATAAATAAATGTGAGATTTGCCACGACTGTACAAACCAATCAATCATGAAATACAGATAAGTGTATATATATATGACATCTTTTCTTTCTAAAAACTTTAACAACTTTCTTACAATAACTCTCATTTATTGACTTCTCTGCGGTTGGGCCATGTAGACCCGTAGACAGATACACATTAAACAAGATTATAGCAACCCATTTATGGATATAATTGTTATTGAGGGTATGTCCCTTTTGTAAACCTGGTTAATAATTGTTTTACTTTTGTAACATTGAACGCTTTATAATCGTCAATGGGTAAGTAGACCCGAAAATTTATGTAATCTTTGAACTAATAAAGGTTACTTTTGAAACTCTCATTTATATTCTATCTTCAGTCACATTCACATAATAAAGGAATTTAATATGGCAAATTTCCAGTATGTCCTTGAGACAATCTTTGATAACAAATTGGGTCTACCTCTACCACAAAAACCATTAAATAGAGCAAATGAACCATCCATGCTACTATTCAATTCATCAAAAATTGTTTTCTAAAATAGGAAATTCAATATTATTATATCAAGCAAGATGAAAAAATATAATTAATCTTTTGATATTGCCATGTTCTTTTCAAAATATTATAGAGCATTATAAATAAATTATTTCTAATTACTTGATGTAATAATGATATTAGAATCATGTCCAACTTCCATACAATGAATGTGCCAGAATATCCATATACAATTAATATATTTAAATTAGTTATATCAGTATGATGAAATATTTTATTTTTTAATTTGTTGTGTTCATATTAGTAGTACTGTTCCAATCATTCAATAATAACACAACTCAATAACTAATGTTAAGACATTTATTATAGATATTTACAATAATAAAATGTAAACAACAGTTTATATACTAAGACTGATCCCCCATTAGGGTTAGTAAATTGCAAAAGTTTAGTTAGTAATAGTACAATTAATACATGGAAATGAATGCTCTCCCTTTTGGATTCTGACATATCCAGTTTTACCTCACATTCAGTTATGATGATATCAGTAACTAGCATCTTCCTACTCCAGACTTGAGCATGATTCCACATTCTATCAAACAATGAACAATAAACTTATTGTAATCAAATGTTTGATAGTTGTCTGATGACATCTAGCTACCCTCTTAATATACCTCTAATATGTAAACTAATTCACTTCTTTACTGAAAACAATCAGATATACTAACTTAATTTCCAATGCTCCTGTTTATACTGTTGATTATCGATTTATCTTTTTTAACTTTTCATTGATCAATTGCATAATATTTTCAATCTGATCTTGATAATATTGTTAATTAGACAAATACACTATTTGAGGATAAGCTTAAGATGAGTTTACAACATAACTTTTTAAATTTAGCAGTTGCATATCAGTCTATGTTACATGTCAATAGTTGAATCTATCTTTTTCTGTAAAAGCTATCAATATATTTAAATTGATTCCATTCTCAAACTAATAATAATCCAAGCTAAATATTACTGAAGATTTTTCTTTGTTTGCTATTTGTGATTATATAAATTGATAAACTTTTCTTAAATGAATTGTAATTAAATTCTAAGCATTTGGAATGCTAAAATAAGAAAAGCTTCAGTGTAGATGTATCTTAAATTAAGCTAAATACTTTTGATAACTTGATTATGATATCATATTCATGGCAATGAATAGAGAACAGGAGTGTGTGGGTGTAAATAGGATGTATATTTATGTAAATGTATCCAAATGACTTAAATAGCCCACTTTTTAGAAAGGGAAAAGCAGGATTCCTTTTTTATTTATGAAGTTTGAGTTACTGGTGATATTCCATGCCTCCTTTATCTTGTGATTGGTGTCATTTCATTATATACACACAACAGTGGCTAGTGTAGGCTCAAATGTGTAGCTGAGTATGTTTTGATGTTCCAGAAATATGGATTTGTGTTCTGGATTATGTTTGGCCCTTTTGTACAGATAATGATGTTGAAACTTGTTGCAAGGCTGGCATATGATTCTTCATAATAGCCTGCAGTACAGCTAGCTTGAGTGCAGGCAATCTTGTAAATGGTGTGGGGAATATGTTCAATGGAGAGGTTTTTTTTGGAGTTGTTGATTACATTGTTTATAAAAGATAGGGTATAGAAGCTGACTCTGTATGATTCTGAGCATATTTTGTTTATGTTCCTGGAGACTTTAGAGATATAAGGGAGCAATATCCACTACCCTGCTGTCCACTACTCATTACTATGAATATGATGTCATAACCAAGATATTGAAAGCACTTAGCTCAATTTAAGTTATGTCTATACTGAAGCTTTTCTTATTTTAGTGTTCTGAGCACTTAGAATTTGTTCACAATTTGATAAATTGTTGGAATGTCTCTGAACAGTAAGTTAGTAAACTAAAAATCAGATGTCATACACCATTTTCTTCAACTTTTATTGCTTTATTCTTCAAATATATATATATATTCTTCTCCAATATTTCATTTTTTCAAGGACTGTGAAAAATAAACAATAAAAATATGGATAAATAATAATACCAGAAATTAAAATTATAAATAAAAATAATACAATAATGATTAACTGTTAACTTTAAATGCATTTCAGATAATATAATTCAAAATATTTTATATCTATTAACTGCAAAATATACTGTATGTTTATAATGCATATATAATTTTAATAAGAGTAATGACATCTTTAAAAAATTAAAATTAATATTAATTTTAGGGAGTAAATAAGATTTTTAAAAAATAAGCATACCTGAGTCTCGTTTTATATGGATTTTTTTAATGCAATTTTGAAGTTATGCAATTCATGTTTCTTCTTAATATCTTTTTATGCAGTTTTCTTTTATGGGATAAAGAAATTCATATTTCACTTAAAATCAAGATTTCCCTGTTTTATATACACACATTATATTTTATATACTTCAAATGCCTATTGAAAAAAGGTTTGGTTGACTTAAAATCGAGATTTCCCTGTTTTATATACACACATTATATTTTACATACTTTAAATGCCTGTTGGAAAAAGGTTTGGTGATAAATTTAGATACTGTAGAAGATTTAGAAAAGGATAATGAAACAAAATTGGAACCTGTTCATTTAACAGCAAAAATGATTCGAGAAAGTCTTCAACTTTCTAATCAATTGGACAATCATTTTCTTGTTAAAGACACAAATTATGAATGAGCTCTTAAATTCCAATGAAAGCTAAATATGTAGTTGTATGTTTGGATATTGAGAGTTTCATAAACAATTAGTAAAATTGTCTCAAAGCATAATCACTGATTATATTGTCGACAGAAAACCATTAACTTTTAGACTGAAATTTTTTTTATTGGCTGAGTGAATTAAACTTTTGAGTGCTTCAATTACAGAATCAGTAGTAAAAATATATTCATCTTTTAATATTAGATTTGTTTTTAAAAAGCAAATTAATAATTTGTCAGATTATGAAAGTGAACCAAAGTTTTTTCAAAAATAAATTTCTATTTATAATTATAAAAATATTACATAGTGGAGAATCTAAAAAGAATGTTTGTAACATATTAAAGAATGCTGCACACATTGTTGATTTCTTTCTCAATTTATGTTCATGTAAAAGTAAAGAATTTTTACTAAAATCTTAACTATTTTCCTAAAATAATTATATTTTCAGAAGATTTTACCAAAATAATTTATAATATGTAAAAAAAAAAATACAGAAAAATACTCTAAAATATACATTTTCATTTTGAATATCAGGCCCTCCCTTTGGTTCAAAATAAGCAGCAACAACAGAGCCTTATGATATGTTTTAAGCTTTAAAAAGATCATAAATTTGCTATGATAATGACCATTTTAGGGCAACTTGAAGCCATATATGAAAATTTTCAATTGATGCTCTTATTCAACAGAGCATGAGACTGAAGTTGGCACTAATTGTATTTACTTTTGTGATAAATCTGATTTCTTATCAGTTCTCAAATGTATCCGCATATTGTAAAATAGTGATAATGATTAAAATATGTTTGAAAAATGTAAAATAAATTACACATAAAACATATTGTTTTGAATGAAATTAAATAGTTAATAAAAAAGTAAAAAAAGTTAGTCTTGCATCAATTTTTTATTAGTCATACTTTATTTCCTTATTTTTTTTATGCGAATTTTAAAGTAATTTTACGTTGTTGCTTTGCTTTTATACGATTTTCAAAAATTATGGAATATATCCCACATTTTTCAATGTAAGTTAAGACTATTTTTGTGCAATTTCTTTTATGTGAAACCTATCTACTGCATAAAATGAGACCCAGGTGTAATCTTAAGTAATCATAGAGATTTTTAAAAATATATATAAATAATGAATTATAACAACGATAATATATTTTATAAATAATTGTAATAAACCAGAGAAATACTTTCAGTTAATTTCATAACCTTTTTCAACTGAAAATCATTTAAATCCAAATTTAGTGGAAGTAAAACATCATCACCCCATATCCCAAGATTCATGGATTTTAGTATTAGTACATTGTCTGGTAATTAAAAATATCTTGTTCTATTTATCAAAATTACTTCCTTAATTTTTCTGTTATTATGGTTTCTTTCCTCATAAAAAAATCATAGTATTTTCCAGATTGGAATTAAAAATAAACTCATGGGTTTTTTTTAAATATTTATTTCTGCTAAATTTAAATGATTTTCAGTTGAAGAACATTAAAAAATTAAATGAAAATACTTCTGCGATACTTCTGTGGTTTATTATAATTATTTATAAAATATATTATCACTGTTATAATTCATTATTTTTCTTACAAAATTTTATGTTATTTACATATATATGGACATTTGCTTTTGGGAAATTTGTGCATCAATATGATCTGTCAAAATCTAGAGAATTTGTAAGATATCAAAATGCTTTAAGATTTACAGATATATTTTTAAAAAAAGCAGATACAGATCAGTTGTTAAAAATTTCATACATTAATATATATACATATATTGTGCCAATCAGTGGCACAAAGACTATTAGAATATATTTATTAAATTGGAATAAAACTTTATTAATCAACTCAAAAATAATTTTCATTAACTACGTGTGTTAACATTCAATATTTTGTTCTCCCAATAGATTAAAAGCTTTATTAACAATAATCCTACAAATATTTACTTCTTTTCTTTTATTACATTGTAATTCCATCATAAGCATTTTATCCACTCATACAGAAAAGATTATTTTGTTTTAAAATTTTAATATATAGCTAAGCATGCTTTCGGCCTAGTCGGTCAAATTCATAGTACTCAAATTTAGTGGCTTAAGTTCTTGATGAGTTTAGAATACAAATGCAACAGACATTATGCAAATTTATAAATTTACAGGTTCCACTTTTTAAACAAAGCAATGCAAAATACTTTGTTAATCATGTGGGAATTGTTAGTGATAAACCATGCCTCTTTGATCTTCCTCTTTTGATCATTTCATTCAGCATACATATTGTGAGAGTCAAAGCTATGGCCAGAGTTTATTTCATGCTTGAGAAACCCAGACTTAATCTCAGAATCATTTTTGCACAGTTGTAGAGGTATCTATGCTGTGCCAATCTCATGACAATTTAGTACATGACTCCCCATAATAAACTGCATTGCAAGTGGAATCATTGTAGTCAATCCTATAAACTTTATTAACAGTGCAATTAATAAAAAAATGAGAATTCTAAGTGTGAAGTATGCATTTTATAATTAGATATATTTTATATTCTATTTATATCTAATACATAAAAAAAAACTTAAAACATTTACTATATTTAATTTTAAAATTATTTTGTAATAAAAAGTTTTGAGAGAGAAATTGTTGCTAAGCAGCAGATGTGTATCTGAAAACAGATGGCAAAAAGTATTAAGCTGGCTGGAGATAATTTCAAAGGCAGATTTAAAATTTAAATTTAACTTGTTTGATAAAAGTTATAAAAATTAAAAGAAAAGAAATTCTGTTTATGGAGATAGTATATATAAAACTGGGTCAATTAGATTTTCTTTCTCTTACATTTTTTCTCTGCTGTGAAGAAGTTGATTGGCCACAGTATAACTAAACCTGAAGTTCTTGGGACCATAAAGCCAACAATCACCAACAATTAGCCAATAACAAATCTTAAGAATCCAAATCTCCATTTATATAAAGTTATGGAAGTCATCAAATGCAGTTATAAAATATTCATCATGGCAGGTTAAAGGGCAATTATATTTGTCATGGCTGCCCTGTTGCTTTAACCAGTTAAATATCCCTATTCCCAATCTGTTGCTGAATAGTAACCTATGAACTGAATAGAAATTATGCTCATCTGCAAAATTATCTTCAGACAACTCACCAAAAACTTATTCCCCAAGAAAAAATGAAAAACCATCAGGCAAAAGAAAATTGGACAGAGAAAATGTCATATAGGTCAAGACACAGAATATAAAAAGGCAATTATATTTAAACAATGAAAAAATATTGGTAAGACATTTTATTTAATTAATGAAGAGCTTTATAAAAAAATATGGAAAAAAAACTATAAATATTTTTATTACATGGATTATTTAACTTTAGACATTTTGTTAATTGTATATTTTTTTATTTTTAATATTTTGCTATTTAATATTTTATTTATTTAATGTATTATTAGCAAAATTATATTATTGAGAGACAAAAGATGGATCTCAACAGTTTTTTTTTTCCATTCTTATTAAATATATTTGTAAATCCTCACCAGTTTCATTCTAAAATTGCTTTATGCTAAATAGTCTTATTTAATATTTTAATCTAACTGCCTAAAAATAAGCAATTTACCATTCAATATAAAAGTAAATTATAAATTGATATTTAATGATCAACTTGAGAGCTAATTTTGGATCACATTCTCCCTCATTATTAAAACAGCACATTAATTTACTTTTAGTGCTGACATCCAAATATAAGCTATTTTTAAGTAAAATGATTTCTTTCAAATATTACCATGACAGTAAATATCACTATGGTTTCTCGATTTGGTCTTACATTTTTATGATTGATTATTTCATTAGAAACCTCACTTTAATTATCTTGTGAATCAAAAACAAAAAATTATATTGTAGTCAATTTATAAACACTTTTTTTAAGGTAAACATTCATTCTATATGGGTAAATAACCTGTACCATTTCAATATATATATATATGTAATGCAAATTCATGCTTTTAAAACTGTGGTATATTTCAAATTATTTTCTTCAAATTAACAACAACAATAAAAAATCCTCTGGAATGAAGGACATAAATTTATTAATAATTATAATTAATTTGCTCCCCATTTCTGCAATAAAATAAACACTTGAAAACAAATGATGCCAATATGTTATTACCTTAATGAAATAACACTTAAAGATATTAGACACAATGATAGATGTATCTGTGACATCATTTAAATATAATACAATATAAAACCATCATTTGCACCAAGAATTACATAGATTTTGTGCAAGATGAAATTATATAATGTGAACAACATAAAACATAATTCCACTCCCCAAGCTTCAAACTCTCTGAAAAGAAATGGAATATAACATCATGGGAAATGCATAATATTTTCATCAAACTAATATCTAATTGTGACTTGTAAAAACTTGAAAATTAGCTTTCTATAAGATGATATTATCTGGAAACAACATTTACATTATGATCTCAACTAGTCTTCAAAAGTGTTATAATACTACATAGCTGTGACGCACATCTATAAAATAATGATTGGATTAAATTACTAATATAATATGCATTTTCAATTTATGATAATTCCATCACTATCATTCACAGATAAATAAAAAACAATTTGATTAACTCCTTTTGATATTTGCCATAAATCCTTTCAATGGTTAAAAAAAATGAAAAGCACTTATTTGACCATATGACATGTCATAAGGCTTTGTGATAATTCATCAGCTTCCATGCCACAATTCAAGGTTAATATCTAGGGAAAAGTAAGATTTTGACAATTGTTTGAAATTCCAAATAGGCTTAAGATTTTACTTTCAAATTGACCAACAATAGCAATCCCAGTACATTGTCACAAAATGTTCTCAACTAGATGATGGGGAAAATCATAAAAATTTCATTTAGAAATCCTAATGAGTAATGTCTTTTCTTTCATTGTTTTGCTTTGGAGAGCTATTGGAGAAATGTTCATCCTGCACTGAATTACAAATATTCTGTTTATCTAACTTTTTCTATCACCTTTGTTTTGAACACTTATGCTCATGATACCAGCATTTCTTTATTGTGGCATTCACAGTAGAAAACAATAAATGAAAATTATGAATTGTGTTTTTAATCATTACTGACTATTTTAAATATGGCATAGATAATTTATGGATATACTATATACCATTTATGCCGAGTGATTATAAATATTTTTGATAAAACTGATTTTTAATAAAGTTAAAAATTAATTCCTTTTATTTAAAAAAAAATGTTTTTAAATAAAAATTATGTACATAAAACTTTATTTTAAAATATCGCAAAACATTCTTTGTATAATATTAAGCTATTTTCTATCAGTACTAAAAAAATTAACGGAAGTCCGTTTTATTTTAAGTGAAAAAAAAAGTTCTATTGGACATGACTGTTTATTAAATAGGTTTTTTTTTCATTTTCCATTTCCTATTTTCCATCCTGCTCTTCTCCTCTCTGTCAATTAATCAGCATTAATTGTTAAATATGATATATATATATATTTTAAATTACAAGTATGAATCTGTTTCCTTCTCGCTGCTTTTCTACAGTAATTGATTCAACTTCCTAATCTAGATTTATGACAGTTTCTAATTAGAGGCTACTGATGTGATTGATTCCAATCATGCCTGGAAATGTAATTTTTGCCTTTTTTAAATTGGTTTGGATGATACAAGTGTCCATCAAAATTTATTCAAACAATTTTGAAACAGCAAATCAAAACAAATATTTGTACAAATTAAACTATTCATTGTATCACTAAAGTTTAAAAAAAGGCCTTTATATATGTTTTACATTCATATAACAGATGTATGTGCGTGTATTTGTATTTACATGGAAGAACACAATTATCTGCCACATTAAAAACTGGGTTCAAATCCATGTTTATACCTGGAATTTTGTTCAGATTCTAAGTAAATGGTAAGCCAGATAGTCATTTAATAATGTCAGTAAATAAAAGCATGAGTATTCCTAGTTAATAAAAAATAAAAGAAAGAAAAACTTAAAATTCATAGATATGCAATATTTGATTAGTATGATTAGAATTATGTTCTCGATTTCTCTGTCTGCAGAGAAATACTGGTCCAGATTTTGCTCTACAATAGGCTTATAAAGACTGTTTTATCTGGAACATTTGCATTTAAATATAACGTCCACACTTTAAACATATAAAGTATATAACTGAAAATTGTTTAAAAACTAAAAAGTAAATCACTTTTTTTTAAAAATTAAATGTTCAAAATATGGTACGAAAACTTGTCAGAAATATAAGTGCTTTACCCAATAATTAATTAAAAAAATTATTGTGAAAATTACTAGTTACACTTGCCTTTTTAAGAATAAATAAATAAAAATCCCAATAAACATTAATCATAGAAAAAACTACAAAAGTTCAGAATTCTTGAAAAAACAAAGTTGGTGAATGGGTGTTGGAAACTAGATTTTTTAAAATGAAAAATTAAATGACTAATTAACAATAACATTTACTACAAAACAATAAAATAGTTTATATATATATAAGAAACAAAAAAATAAACTTAATTACAAGGTATTCTAATCACAAATTTTTTTTTTTAAAAACTACTTTAAATTTCAAAATATTTATACTTGAACAAAAAGTAAATTTTTAAAATAAATAAAAAGTTATAAAATGTCAATTAAATAGTTCATAGGTTTACAAAATATCAAATTTTAAATCATTTAGTATAAAACACACCAAAAACTGAACAAATTTTATATTTAGTAAACTTTTAATTTAAAAGTTAAAGTATGCAGTTTATAACGTTATATCCACTTCCTGGTATTTACGTCCCCATCGCCATTATGAATCATTGTTAATAAATCGCTTAAGAATTTGCAACAGTCTATAAGAAACGTGCAATTAAATTTTCTAGTAATTTAAAATTTAATTTACTACTTAATGAGAGACTGTAAAATTAAAATAAGATATTTATTAAAAAATCTCAATGAAACAATAAATGTTTTCAGTTAAAGATGTTTGCCATTACAAATATTAGTATGTTACAATTAGAAAGGGATTTGAACCCAAACTTTAAAGCTCCCTTCAATTATCCACTCCATCTTATACAACCAAGACACAAGACCACATATATGTGGAAAAGATAAATGATCACCAATACATGGATTTCATACTGAACCAGCACTCAGTAATTGGTTAAGATCATCATCTCCCACATACACATATAATCATTGCTTGGCTTTTATTAAGATAGCAAATCTTCAAACTTCAAAGGACAAGCTTTAATCTTCACCATCCTCCAATTCTTCAGTCATTCATATCATTGAAAATCCAATGGTGGCATGTTCAAAGCCCTTGTCTGTTATCTGGACACATTTAACAGTAAGATCTGACAAAAAAATCCAATAAAATTGAGTGATGAACTAAGTTTTTAAAAAAGACTATTCAGAATAAAATAAAGTTACTAACTATAAAATAATATTTTTAAAATTTTTTTAAAAGTTCTTCTGTATCAAAAACAAGAAAATTACAAGGTTCAAGTCACATTAGATTTACTCAAGTTTCTGTTAAGTAATTGATCCAACACCAACATTAAATAAATAAATAAGTACATAGCCATATTTAATAGAAGATAAATTAATGAAAAAATATTTTAACTTTCACTAACCAAAAACTGGCAGCCTTATGGATAATATCTTCCCCTTCAAGACATTTGCCCTACAGTAAATTATTTGAAGACTGCTTTATTTGAAGATAAATACATATACATTGAGAACAGATGGGTATGGATCTTTAAAAAATTTTTTTATGCAAATGTGCTTACAATTCATGATAGCAATAACAAATAAATGAAAGTATTTCTTTCAAAAATAACATTTATTACTTTAATTATAATGTTTTCACAATCTTTTTCACTCTTTAAAACTGAAGTTATCAAATGTAAGTTATTAAATATACAGCAATGCATCAGATAGTGAGATTAATTAGCTTCCCAAAATGCCTTGTAAGTCAAAAATGTTACATAAAAACAAACAAACAAGCAATTAAAATGAGTCTCTATGGGGAGAAAAAAATGTTACCTTAAATTCAAAATATATAAACATTCAATTAAGAAATAAAATTTGCAATTTCAAAAAGTAATAATTAATGAATAAAAATTTTGCTAAGCAAATTATTCATAAGTAAAAATGTAATAACTGGTAGTTAAATATGCTGTATAAAAACATTTCAGTAACTATAATTTTATTGTTTTTTTTAAAAAAATTATGCTCCCTATCAATGATATTCCCTAAATCTTTGATTGATTAAATTTTTAAAAAAGAAGCATGTTTTTTTTTAAAAAAAAAATTAACACAATGTAGTTTTAAAATTTTATTTTTGGTGCACATTTATGTCCTTTTATCAATTAATTTTTTTGTAACACCTAACTAATTAAAGTGTTGAATTTTTTTTGCAGTGCTGTTAATTTTTTTTTAAGTAACTGGTAATCTTAACACTGTATACATATAGCTAATTTCCTTTATCCAGTTTATAAGTAAGTTCATAATTGTATGCTGCCAATACATTAGTCCAATAGATCATTGTTTGACTAGCATGTTCAGAAATCTTTTTCAAATTCCTAGAATATTCAATAATGGATGGTAGTTCATGCAAATTTTAAGCTCATGCCCATAAACATATTGATGAAATTTTTTAATAGTAAAACTATTGTCAAAGTATCTTTGTCAAACGACTATTCAATAATGTAATATTACAGCACTTATTCCATATTCTGAGGTGTCAATTGTAATAATGACTTCCTAATCATTAAAATAATGGTCAAGTAATTGATTAAAAGTTAATAAATCCTTACCTCTCTTGAAAACATTTTCATGTTCTGTATTCTATTTCCATCACTATTCTTTTCTTAGCAATTGGTATAATGGTGTAATAATATGCAAGTTTCTGTAACTCTCACATCTTAAACAATCTTTGATTTTGTGTTATTTTCTATAACTTTTACTTTTTCTGGGTTAGGTACTTTCGTTTGTAATTAATTATGTGCTGCAGAAACTTAATTTTGATAATAATATAGATGCATTTATGGATATATAATCTCACACCCATTTTATCCAATTTAGCACAACTTTTAAATACACATGCTGTCAATTCACTATCTGATTAAGAAGTCAACAAATTAAGGAATAATCATTCCTTGGAACATATTATCCACTTTTGCCTGAAACAGATTTGGTGCTACTGTTAAATAGGATAATTTGTTGCACTTAAAAAATCCTAAGTGGCTGCATATAGTTAATAATTCAACCATTCTAGTCATGATGGGAATTTTATGGAATGCTGCTTTTAAATTGATTTTAGTACAAAATGTAATGATGTTAGTATCTCATGCACACTGAGTACAGTATAAGTTCTCTTATAAATATATTTGTTAAGTATTATGCAATAAATTCCACAAACACAAACACTCCCATCGGGTTTCAATACAACTACAACTGGAGTGGCCCAAGATCACTCTTCTATCGGTGTTAAAATGTCTCTTTTGCCCAGCTCATAAATTGTCTCTCCTACTTTTAACTTTAATGCAAATGGGACCTTATGTGGTATACATGCATTAGTATTGCACCTTATTCAAGTTCTATATTGATTGGCTGTAGTCCTGGCTTAAATAACTGTAGGTATTCAATTCAGACCTTTGACTCTAACTGCACTCTTTTAAATATGTTAATGCAAATTCCCAATGGTTTAAGCCAATTTCTTGCCAAAGAAGAACTGAAATCACATATCACAATATAAATCAGTAGAACTCTTATTCTAGAATTCATCTTAAAAGATACAGTTGCTTTGCTGCATATTTTTATTTGGTTGCTATTCATATCGATCACTAGCACTTCAGTTTTCTCAAATATAACATTCTTTTTTACCCTTCCTAACTATATTTATCCAATCACTTTGTGATATTACTGCTAAAGGATGTGATATTATCTATCCCAATAATATTTTTTTATTCGTATATATACAGTCAACAAAATGTGATTATTATCCACACCATTTAACTTTTTAATACCAGCTTATTCTTGACATTTCTTCTTCACAACTAAAAGAGACCAGACATAACTTAGTTTTACGATTTTTTCTTTATTTCAACCAAATACGCAATAAGTATCCAATTATAATGCGAAAATAACATCTTTCATTTTTAAATCTGCAATTATTCTTCAAATTGTCTTTCTTTCCATAGCAATATTATATGCAGGCCTTATTTAGACTTCTTCGGTTTGAAGTTTCAGTTTCAGTTTTTGACGCATGAATTCTACAACATTTTCCATAACTAATTCATAGGCTATACATTTCTCAACTGCATGCTTACAGGTCAACCGCAGTTCATTCTGAAAAACTTGCCTCAGTTTAGTGCTATCAGGTCATTCAACTTGGCATTATTGGTTAATGTTCTTAATGCCATGTGATAATTTTGATATTTAGTGCCTGACTTCTATTTTTAAGCATGCCATCAGTTTCAGCATTGCATATTTGAAACAAGCACTCAACTTTTCTTTTAATTCCTGGTATGGTACTTGATTTGAAAATTTTAGTTCACAAAGTTAGTTTACTGCTTTCAAGATCTCTTTTCCAGAATGCCACATAAATGTTGCTACTACTAACTTGTCATCAACTACACTATTAATCCACATGTACTTCTCTATATGTTTGTTTATATGAAATTCATCTATAAAAGTATTGTTCAATGCCATTTTTCTTCTTGAAATTTGACCACAGCATTCTTTTTATAAACAATAATAATGATTGAGCTAATCTACTGCTCCTTAACAAATTTCTCTTCACTTTCTAAACAGTGCATCAATCTATTTCTTTACACACCTATCTGCTTCCATTTGTCAAAGTTTTTAAAAATTATTTAGTGCATCAGTCTACTTGCTTCCACAGATTCTTTTATTGTCACCTGAGCCAATCTGCTGTATTTACAGGAATATTATTTACGATACCAGACAAGTAGCCTCAATATATTTATAGCAAAGAAAACATCAAACTCCAATAAAGTGTAAACAAGCATTTATTCACTGTAACAAACTAATTTTATATATAAAATAAAAATTGAAGCATTTAATATCCTTAGAAAATAAACTTTCTAATTATAGGCTTATATTTGAATAGTGTGGTTAATAATTCTTTGCAAGGACACTTAACAAACATTGTTTCTAGTTATGATGCATTATCATTACTACCATTTTTTAAACACAATTTTACTAGATTAACTGCAGTTTATACATCAGTCCAGTTTCTGCATACGCATGAATATTCTAGCATACATCAAGTTTATTAAGTTCAATGCATGTTTATCACATGCAAATTTTTTAGACTGTAATTAATTAGAGGTAAATTTATTCATATGTTGTTACTGTAATTATATTAAATATAGAAACTTTATTTAAAATCAAACAAGCATATATATATATATACACACACACAGTATTATAACTTTTACAGACAGTCTAATTTCATGGAATGATTTAATTATTTATGAACTAGCATTTGGCTTCCTAACTAAAATATTTAGTTCCAACATTTCGATGAAAATACATAAGCCACAAAGGTATGTTTAATGATTAGTGATATTTAAATCACAAATATTATCACCAATTAATTACTCTCTTATTAATTAGTTTTTGTATTATAGTACTTGTTAATCATCATTTACATTGATTTATGAATTGGATTTTGTAATTTCTCATAGATTTGTATGCAGACTGTGAATATATATAAATATATAATTAATTGCAAACACAACAAAACATGTTGCAATCTATAGAAAAGATTTGAAAAAGCAAAAACAAAAAAGGTCCAAAGCTAAATGTGATGTATTAGATAACATTTTCTAATTAGTATAGTGTAAGAATATGAACTTTAGCTGATGAAAAAATCCTAAATGAATAGGCTCTTTACATGATAAACATATGTCAGAGAAAATAGGATGCAAAACATTTCCAAATCTAGATTATATATAAACATGAAGGAAAGAAAAAAATTTTGGTGTAAAATATTTGATTACATTTTCTGATTAATTGATGATTGAAAAATGCAAAATATAATTATTCATACTACATTAAAAACCAAAGTAAAAAAGAAAAGATCCATAACATTAACGGTTATCTAGCATGCTTTCTTTCATTCAGCATACTTTTTTTTTGTTTTTGGAGAGAAGTAAGATGAAAAACAGAGCTCACTTATAAACACAACCATGGCCCTTGAAAATGAAATAGGTTTTTGAAATATTTTAAAATTTAAATACTTAAAAAGAACGAAAGAAGATTATTAACAAATAACTGCATATTCCTTTTTATATTCCTTCTAAATAAACCATCTATAATGTAGTAAGAAAAAAGAGTTAAAATAAGAATGTAATTTGTCGTTGCCTTTTTTATGATGAATGCTTTTAAAAGTAATTTATCTTATCAAATGCAGTTACTTTTTGACATTTACAAAACTTTCTGAATGAATGAATTAATTAGACACTTCAATTTTAATTATTTAAGCTGGAAAAAAAAAATCATATAAATACAAAAAGGAAGTGAGTAAACAACTTTTCTTTCTATTTACACCCAGGTTTTAATTATTTTGCTTCAACTTAAGTAAATATATATAGCATAGAAACTATTTAAAATCTAAATTTTAAATATACAGAAAAAACAGTGCAATGACACTACAACTATGTGAATATTAAAAACAGTATAAATAATCATAATGAAAATTAAGCACTTCTGGAATATAAGTCCCCTGTATGCCATACAGTTATTGCCATACTTGTGTTTCTCAAACAAGAATATCACTAATTCAGATTACGTAATGTGATGTGATGTAATTTAAGTTATTAGAAAACCAAGTGGCTCCATCTTCTGCATAAAATTTAAAGGATATTTGATAATAAGTAAAAGATTTGTTACAATAAAAATTGTGATATATAGGGCATATGAGCACAGACTTTCACAACTACCCACTACTCTCCACTCTATTTCATAACACTGATACACTTGAACACATATATAAATAATCACTAATATACATATTTTATGCTAAACCAACAATCATCAATTGATCCAGATTATCATGTGTAGAGATGCTAATCTAGACTAACTGACGATTGCTGGTTTAGCATGAAATTCGTATATTGGTGATTATTTATCTTTTCGACATATATGTGTTCAAGTGTATCAGTGTTATGAGATAGAATGGAGAGTGGTGGGTCGTGTGAAAGTCTGTGCTCAAATACCCTATATATTACATATATTGATACAGGTATATAATAAGCCTATATTTCAGTTATAAAAATTGTAGTAAAAAATAAACACATAAATTAATAACTATTCATGTAATATCAATATTACTACCTAATTAGCCCAAATGATTACTAAAAAGATGATAACATTTAGCTTGCCCTTCAGAAGAAAGATATTATGAGGAAAGATTTGCCTTTATAGCTATTTATTATTCCTTGATTATTTAATAACCTAGTCACACATTGAAAGAGGATAACCCATCATCATTGGTATATTAAATTCATCACATGATCATCATTTCATGTTTGTTCATAACTATTATTAAAACAGGCAAAACTCTCAATGCAGTAATGCCACTCAGTGCAAGCCAGAGTAATCAATGGATGCCAGAAGACTTGGGCATAAAATACCTATCTAGTGCCTACTCATCCAGTATTCCCAGACTATGTTTCTAGCTTGTGGCAAGCATAAGAAATGGTGATCATGTGATGTTTAGTGGTTTAATATCAATATTGCCTAATAGGATAGTGGTGGCTATGATTATTAATGAACCAAAGACACCAAAATGTATAGGTACTAAACTAAGTTCAGACCTATATGACTATAAAAGCTAATTAGCTTTAATTGAAAATATTGTATGTTTTCAATTTTATTCTAATAGTTTTGTAATTAAGTAGAGATAAAAGGTGGCTGCTGGAGGGTTGCATTAGATCCTAAGATCTAGGTGCATGGCTCCTCACAGACAAAAGCCACAAGCTAGAAACTAGTCAGAGGATATTGAATGAATAGGCACTAAACAGGGATTTTATGCACAAGCCTTCTGGCATCCACTGATTACTCTGGCATGCATTGAATAGTACTACTGTATGGAGAGTTTTGCCTGTTTTAGTATATTAAATTCCATAGTTCAGAATACATTCTCTCTAAAATTTGTTACTTAATAAACACTATCATTATTTTAAAAACATTATTACTCGCATATAACTGTTATTAAGACAGTACTATTTTCTCATTTAGCACAAACAAGTCTATAATTATAGAAATTTTTTTTTTTTATTTATGAATACTTTTCTTTAACTTTACTTACATATGTATGCATGCAATGAACAAATTACTATATAATTAATTAATGAACAAACATAGAAAGATACATTACCAATTTAATATGCATACTTACAAAATGTAAAACAAATACTTTTATATTAATTCCATTTTATTGTACTACATCACTATGTCACTAACTTCTTATAATATCCACATTGCATTGAATGGACTAATATTCTAAAGCATCTATATGACTTGTGGCTTCAGAATTAATGATAGAATGAACGAAACAACAATAATGTTGTTGGATCCAAAATGATCCAAAAACAGTGATTTTATGTTGGTTATATTATCAATTGTGCAAATTGTTTATAAGATTGATGTATCTTTTTATGCATGATTAATATAATTAGTATAATAATAATTTTCCAATTACCGAATGACATTTTTTATCCAATGGAATATTTGAAGTCTCTCTACCTTCACTCTTATTCACCAATAAACAATTGAGAATTAAATAAATTTAAACTGGTAGAAGACATTTTTAAGGTTGGACTTATATTCTTAAATTGGGAAATATTTTTGAGTAATTTCCATGTTATAGATATATTATAACAGCGGTAGTCTGTAAAGTTTAAATATTATAAATTCTATAGCTTTATGATCAACTTTACATCATAATGTACAACAGCAAACTAAAAATTGATATTCATATTAATGGGGTAGGGGTAGTGTTCATTTTTCTTCTTTATTAAGATCAAATAAGTTTTATTTTTATTAAATACATGAAAATCATGAAATCCTTTATATCAGCAATCCTCAACTTTGGTATGCATACCAATAGTGATATGAGACTCAAAAACTATTTTTGAAAAATTTTATTTTAATTATTTATTCAAATAATGTAAAAGTGATATTAAAAACAAGAAATTAAAACAATATCTCCATTATATTAATTACTGCCTTTGTTAGCCCTATATTCATTTCTATGTAATAGAAATGTAAATGCTAGTAATAGTAATTGATATTTTAATTTTAAATAAATTAAATATTTAACTTTAGTTATCAAAAAACTAAAATATTTTTTATTTGCCCACCTATTTTTTTGTTTTGACGTCAATATTTTTGATAAAGGTTAGTGATCGAAAAAAATTCTGTTAGCCTTTTGATGGTATACAGAACCCAAAAAGTTGAGTACCTCTGCTTTATATCTATAATATAATTGCATTTTTTATTCCTAAATATATATATAATTTTAATGATACGTTCATTATCTATATATATGTTTTTATTAACTTTTTTTCTAAAAAATATAGATTTAATATGTATATTCATTAAATATAATTGAATACCATTTATATAATGTAGCCAAGCATAGCTTAATCATCATATAATCACTTTCCTGTGCTTTTGGATAAGCAAGCCTTGATAATGATTGGGGGAGGGGGTAATAGAAGAAAAAACACCTTACAGAATTGAAGGGAAGCAATTAAGTTTGATAAACTATAAAAAGGGCTGTCATTGTAAATTTAGGTCAGAATACATTTTAGAAGAGGATGTTTGTGGACTAGCACATTTTTTATTGTAAAAATCATTGGGATCTCATATATACATGCTAAATGTTGAACAATCAGAAAGAGTGTGTTATAATTCAAATAAAAGATGGGTTCATATATATAAGTCAAATTTTATAAAAATGATTTGCTAAAAAAAGCTCTTGTGGGACATCTTTGGTCACATGGAACTCCATGCAAGAAGAAAATGATATTGTCCAGCCTGCAAGACTTAGCATGATGAAGAAAGCTTAATTACTCCATCATAGCCCTATCATATAAATAAACATATAAATATAAATGAACATATAAATATGCCTTTCCAAAGGAGAAAAAAAAAAGGTACTGAGACCTAATAATGACCAGTCAAACTACAAACAAACTAAAACTGATCATTGGAAAATATTATGAGGCATGGATAAAACTGTTTAGATCAAAAATGAGAAATAAGAAAAATCATTGGACTATTATAGTCACATCAATGTGTCAATTTTCTTTACCTTTTTATTGGCAAAAGACAAGAACTAGAATTTCTGTAAGAATTATTATTAAGGTTGTTATTATAATATATAAATGTATATATATTGCAAATAAAATGTCTATTAATTAAAAAACTATTGTAATAACAATAAAACTAATAAATATAATGGTAATTAACTATTATATACAGTCTTTCAATCCACACAAGTACTTTCAGTTAATTCCTTAATGCTCCTCAACTGCTGTTAAATTCAAAAAACAAAATGAAAGCAAACATCATCAATGCAAATCCCATGAAACCCAAATTTTAATGTTAGCAGTTTGTCTATTAATTATATTCATTTTATTTCTATTTATTAAAATTTCTTCCTTAATTTTTATTTTATTGTTTCTATTTTCATGAAGAATATTAACACGTTCAATATCAAACTTAAAATTATATTTCATGATCCAAGAAAACAGAAGCAGTTAATAAATCATTATTTTTACTTTTCACATGCTTGTAGAATAGTATTTTAAATATTTGAGCTTTTAAAGATATTAAAATTTACAAAAAGTATGTGAATGATGCTTTTGTTTGTGGAAATACCAATACTATATATTTTCTTGTTGATGAGTTAAATAATTTGAATGGCTTGAAATGGACTATTGAAAAAGAACAGGACAAATGCATTAAGTATTTGGATTTTAGTATTTGGATTTTATTATTACAAGATATAATAGTATGTTAATTTATAAATTAATAATTAAACCATTGCAAAAAAGAGGATATATAAATAATAAATCAAAAGTACCAATTATGCATAAGATGGCAAGTTTTAAATTTTTTTAAATTTCATAATGATAAATTATGTTGTTACCAATGTAATGAATTAAAAAAATATTGAGATATTTGTCAAGGTATTGGTTGAAGTTGGTTATAACACTGAACAGATTAACAATACTTTATGTCAACTTAAAAAGAGTTATAATGATTTAAAAGAATTGAAGTTTGATAGTAAAAAATGGATATCTATTTTGTATATTTTAAATGCTCAAGTGAAAATTTTTAAGTATATATATATAAGGATGTGTTTAATGTTGTGTTACAAATAATGTTAAGAAGTTAATGAATAATTCTAAAAATGACATAGCTGTCAAGCAGAAAAGTAACTTTGTATTATCAAATTTTTTGTAGATGTATGTTATCATATATAAGTAAATCGAGGTGTAGTATTGAAAAAAGATTAAATGAACATGGCTTGTTATACAAGTGTGTGAAAAATAAAAATAATAATGATCCGATGATACTTCGATTTTCTTGGATCATAAAAAGAGCATGTAAATATAAATTTAAGTTCGATATTGAAAGTATTAAGATTCTTCATGAAGAGACAAATCATAATAAAAGAAAAATTAAGAAAGCAATTTTAATAAATAGAAATAAAATAAATATAACTACTAGACAAGTTACTAACATTAAAAAAGTGTTAAGATTTTTTATGAAGAGACAAACTATCATAAAAGAAAAATTAAGGAAGCAATTTTAACAAATAGAAATAAAATAAATATAATTAATAGACAAGTTGCTAGCATTAAAAAAGTGTTAAGATTCTTCATGAAGAAACAAATCATAATAAAAGAAAAATTAAGAAAGCAATTTTAATAAATAGAAATAAAATGAATATAATTAATAGACAAGCTGATAACATTAAAATTCAAGATTCATGAGATTTGAGTTGATGACGTTTGCTTCTACTTTGTTTTTGAATTTAACAACAGTTGAGGAGGATTAAGGAATTAACCAAAAGTGCTTGTGTGAATTGAAAGACTTTATATAATAGTTATTTACCATTATATTTATTAGTTTTATTTTTTTTACAAATGTATATATATATATATCAGTTTTTTCTATATATTAATCTTACCAACAGTAAATATTATATATATTGAGACAGTTGTGTCTCATGGCATACATCAACATAGTAGTGTGTACACACATATATAAAGTTGAAATGAAAAGTACAAATAAACATAAACAAATTTTTTTTTGTAGATATTTTCTAGATTACACTGGAATAACAGTTAAGGATTAAAAATATTTATCAATAAATTAAACATTCAAAAAGGTCTAATTAGTATTTTATTAATTCTGATTTTGAAATTAAAACAAGTATATCTTTATGTTACAATAGATATACTGGTAATTATAAAATCCCACTATGTATTTTGATTAGAATAAGAATATTTTTTAAAATTAAAGCTTGTATAACATATTTTGCTAAAAATCCTACAAAGTTGTTTTTAAAAGGATTAAGGTGAATTGAAAAGTCATTAGCTTTTTTCAATCAAGATAAAAAAATAATTACTATGGTTTTTTTTAAAAATTCTACCTTGACTATAAAATGGTTGGAAAAAGATTAATGGCAGATTGAGACTTTGAAGTTATAACTGAAGGTAAGAGACAGTGTATCCAGCAACTGCTAGGGCAATGACATGTAGTCTGAATTCACATGAAAGCAAGACCCAGCTTTTATGTGATGCATGGCCCATATATATGTGTATTAGATGGCATAGAGACTGAAAGGTCACTTCAGGGCAACAGTTAATGGATTATACATTTCCTTAAAATGACAATAAGTCAGTCTACTGCTTTAGAGAGAGCCAACTTACTATGAGTCCATTGGATTGTGGAAGCATTAAGTTTATATATACTATTTTATCTATATGCAGAGAAACTCAGATAAAGGAACTGCATCATATATATAAAGTACAGCTGGTGAGTAGAATGTGTTATATATTGTGAATATTATTTTAAATAATTTTTTTAAAAATGAGTTAAAATTTTTAAATTACAAATTTCTAAAAGTAAATATCTTTTGTCAATTAATAAAAATTAAACAAGAAAAAAAAATTACATTTGTTCCCATTATTGTTCATAAAAAAAGGAAAACTCCAGGGATCTTTCATTTAAATATAGAAAAGTTGGCCTTAAGAACCTGAGTTTTAAATGAAACTTTCCAAATAATGATATTTTTTTATAAAGAAAAACTTCACTTAAAAAAAAAGAAAAAAAAAGAGACTAGTTAACAGTTTTAATTCATATTATCTATATTTTTATATACACACATACATGTAAATTTATGTACATTTTTGACATTAAATTGTGAAAATATATGAATTAATGTTTATTTTTTAACTAATTAAATATCAGTGTGATAGCTTATTATTATTATTATTATTATTATTATTATTATTATTATTATTATTATTATTATTATTATTATTATTATTATTATTATTATTATTATTATTATTATTATTATTATTATTATTATTATTATTAAGTTTCAACAATAGTAAACTTTATTGATCCTTTTAGTTACATAGAATTACAATGCCATAGCAAGATACATGTTGAGTCTTATTATTGTCAGTTCAATTTCAAGTGCTACAATATTCATTTTTTTTAAAAGTATATATCTATATGGGTAATTTTACATGATTCTATCCACTTAGCAATGTTAATTAATCACATTATTGTCCAATAGGAGAAAAATCTGGACCATGCTTTCTTTAATTTTTTGTTCTTTATAGCTTTGCTGTTTGTCTGAGCAGGGACCAAGTAGCTGCATAAATATCCTGGCTGGTGATCTGCTTGTCTCTAACTTGAATTTTATTCAACTTATTCTCAAATGTGGCTGGATGCCTTCTGGGGTTATTACCCAATACGAACCTACACCTAGTGCACCAAAGTGCATATAGGACAAATGTCGAGGCCCTTATGGCTGGTATAGACCTACCTTTGTAATTTGACATAATTTGCATCATCTGCAGGGCAAATACAGAAAAAAATATTATTATTATAATATGACAATTCTCATACATTACAGCAAGTATGAATGCTTATATAGATATTTGTCATATAGACACATATATGTTAAAATTAATCATATTTTTATTATTAATTTATAACAATTCATATATGTTCATTATATTATACAGACATATCTGTGTGCAGATATATAAGTGTGTTTTATGCAAACATATTGATATATATTTCTAAATCACAATGTGATAGCTTATTTTTTTGTTGTATTTTCATCAAAATCAGAATGCTTAATTTATATTTATAGCCATATTCTATTGACGTTAATTTCCTTTTAATTGAATTGTTATTAATAAGTTGATATTTCATTGTTAAAGTTATTCCAGTGAATTTACTCAATCCTAAAGTAGTTTTAGAATTATATGTCTGTTTTATATCTCTTGCTCACAGTAACAGTTATAGAGCTTTTTCTCACCGATTTGGATTCATACATAAGTCTGTTATATAAAAGGGGTTTATATTTAGTGTTTTTGAACATCCAGATAATCTTGAGTTAGCATAAGAGTATAACCTTCAAAGTTCATGCACTACATTAAATTTTATTTTAGTATTAATTAAAAATAAATTTATAGTTGGCCAGTACATTAATGGTACTAAATGGCAAGAGCATTGATAATGATCAGCATGTTTTAGTTATCCCAGAATTATTATTTTTATTGACATATTCTGATGGATTAGCACTTTTAAGTACACCTGGGTCTTGTTTTACACGATAGATAGGTTCCTCAGAAAACACGCGCAAACAAAATTGCGCAAAAATAGATGTAACTTACATTGAAAAAGGGGTGATGCGGTCTGTGATTTTTCAAAATTCGCATAAAAGCAAAGCACCAACGTAAAATTACTTTAAAATTCACGCAAAAAAAAAAAAAATAAGGAAATAAAATATGACTAATAAAAAATTTCAAATTTGAAAAAAATTGATACAAGACAAACTTTTTTTAACTATAATATTTAATTTTATTCAAAATAATATATTTTTATGCATAATTTACAGTACAGTAATTTACATTTTTTTATACACATTTTAATTATTATGATTTTCTGGTGACAACGTAATTAATAATTAATCTTTTGAGATGATGATTTTATTAATTGTTTACGAAGTTCGCGATATCCAGACATACAACCATTTAGCTCTCGTTGGAATTTAAGAGCACATTAATGATTAGTGTCATTAATAAGAAAATAATAATTGATTACGTTCTTTTTTAAAAAGCAAAAACAGAATGTGATTTAAAATGCAAAATTAACACGCACAATGTTTGAACAAATTTACATTATAATCTTGTAAAATTTAATATGTGTATACATAAAATATCGAAATCATGATTTTAATTTCATTATTGCATAAAATCTTACTATTATAAAGCACTGAAAATATTGAAATTACTAAGATGAAAGTCGAATTCCAATAATGTGCTATTACTTTCAATATAACATAAGTGCACAAAAATCCAGTCACAAGATTGAATGTTGATTTTATTTTTTTGATCATTCATAATGATGAATGATTTATTATTCTCCATAATGCTGGTGAACTTATAGTTAGTTCTGTGCTGATCTCTCATTACATTACTTTCATTATATTCCTTATATTTATGACATATCTTGTCTTTGACTTGGGGTTGATGATGATGATTTAACATCACTCTAGGTTCTCCATCCACCACATATATATTTGCTTCAGAGTAAGGTATATAGATATTATGTGTTATCCAATTTCTAATTGAGGAGTTGAATATATGTATTATGATTATTTATCATTATGTAATTTAACCTTGATGGGGTATCTGAGTAATAAAGTATATATATCTAATTTATAAAAAAAGGAAAAGATAATGTAATTTATCATTACTTAGTGATGCAGATGCATTGTCATGGGTTGTAGAGATAATTTTCATTTGACTACTGAAATAAAATTATGATTATATATTCTTGCTTTATTCGTTTTTCATTTGTACATTTCATCAAATTAACTGCATAGTGCAATACTGTTAATGAGTTCCATGAATCCCAAAGCTATGATTCAGTACTAGCAGAACTTCTGTACAAAGGTATAAGTTCAAGGTTTTTATTCACATCATTCTGGGTCTTCAATAATATAATTAGCTGGAACTAATAAATATTCCAATTATCTTGGATGTCATAGATTATATACATATAGATGAGCAGGAAGTATTGCTGTGTGGAGTTAACATTATCAGCAATAGGCATTAAACTGATAATGTCCCTAAGTATAATCATCATAATTTATGACTGGGCCAGTAAGTCATTTGTTTCACTTACTTGGAGTCAGTTATATTTGTACCCAAATGTGGTCTAGTCATAGTATTTCTAATAGGAGTCATGTTACTATTGTAATGGCATGGGGTAAAATGAAGTTGATGGGAAATATTTCAAGTGAAGTTTTAATATTTAAAGATAATTTTAAACTGAGATATTATTTAAAAAATGTTAAAGTAATGTTTAAACATCCAAAATATATATTAACATCCACCAGCATTAAAAAGTAATTAAAAATAATTAATAGTACTCAAAATAATCATTCATCATCATGAATGATCTATCAAAATAAATCAATAAAATAAATCAACAGTTAGTCTGGTGACTGGATTGAAAATGGTCTTCTGTAGACCATGCTAGACCATGCTAAATTAAGTCTTTGCCAGCTTGGGCAATTATTAAGACATTAATTTGGATGCACACACTTAAGTGCTAATCCATAAGGATACAACCAAAAATAATAATGCTGAGATATTAAAACATGCTGATCATCATCAATACTCTGGTCACTTAGTACCATTAATGTACTGGGCAATTATAAAATTAATTTCTAATATAGATAAAATATAGTGTACAGACTTTGGAGAATATCCTCTTTATGCTAACTCAGAAATCCATCATCATCATCTGGATGCCCATACAATAAATATAAATCCCCATTTATAAATCAGCCATTATAAATAAATATAGCTCAGAAAAACACATGGTCTAGTATTGTAGATGATGCAATACAATTTTTAAATTGAATAAGTTTATTATTAATAATAAAAAAAATGAAGTTAAGATCTTTAGAATATGACTCTACAACTAGAAGCCTTCTGATTTTGATTATCATACAATAAAAATTTATCATATTTATGATTTACAAAATTACTATACACAATTCAAGTTATTACTATGGATTTACATATATGTTCCATTAGGTTTACTTAAAACCCATTCAGCACACAGGTATGTGGCTTGATATAAAATACACATGTTTAAATTGATAAAATAATAAAATTATTAAAAATATATTTCATAATTAATTCCATTTGAAAACTACATATAAAATTCACACATACATGTTATCTATGAACATCTAGATGATATGAATTAATACTAATTAGTCTCTTTTTTCAGTCAATAAAAGTATTTTTTTTTCTTCTTCTTTTTTTTTTAAAAAAAATTTCATAACTCAAATGTTTTTTTTTATGACAGGTTACTCTCGGTTAATTAATTCCATCTTTCAATTAATCTAAAAAAGATTGTTGATGTCCTCTTTTTTTTTTTCAAAATAAATTGTTGATGATTCAATCATTACTTTTAGGTTTTAATTCAATTCAAGCAAAATTATTTACTTGTTATCTTTTAAAATATATAGATTTTTAAATGTCATTTTTACCAAAAAAATTATTTAAAATTTCATTCTCATTATATATAATGCTACTCACAATTGTATATAAATTTAGCTATGCTTCTCTTTGTGAGACAGGTATAGTCCAGGATTGTCATAATTAGGAGGGTATAATCAGGTATGTTGGCATTTCCCCTTCTGTCTAGGATTTAATGAAATTCAGACTAGCAAACTGTCTTCTACAACACATTTGTACAGGCTAATTGATCCATTTTAAGTTGACCCAGTCTTTAAGGGAATCAAAACTCCAGTATGTAGGGCTAGTACATTGCTCACTGCTAGATCTACTGGCTTGACTCCAGCTACACTTTCATGGGAGCTATTTTTACTTTCATAACTTTCCAACCACCAATTCTGCTAGCTAACTGCTTCACAAAAGTATTAAGACAAGAACTGTCTTCAAAAAAATTACTATCCAAACATTGCCACTCGCCTATTTGGCCACTGCTTCTCAAAATATTTAAACCAGACTTTTCTGACCAGCTCTTACCATTGATTAATCATTTTTCTTCACAGTTAGTATAATTTTTTAATTAAATCTATTATGCCAGGGTTTACTGGTATGGATGAAAAATCTTTATAATAGCCTGTACAATTTTTGGATAAAATTCATGCAGTAAGAAAAAAATATGCTGATGGTTGTTAGTGTATCATGAAAGTAGTTGAAAGATAATTGTAATAACCTATACATTATTTTGTACTAATGAAATAGAAGCAATTTTTGAATTAAATCTGCAGTTATGGAATGTTATATAGTGTTCAAAAATGTGGTATGACAATAATTTAGAGATATTCACAAAAGCCTATACAGTATTTTGTCACACACCTTAAAAAATATGTACGAATGCTGTTTATCTCAAATTTTGAAAATTGATGAAGATAAATTATTAAGAACTTATTTAAAAATACAAATCATACTATTTTTAATATAAAATAAATTACTTTCCGTTATATATAAATAAACACAAAAACTTAAAAGTGAAGTTAAAAAAGAGAAGTTATAAATAAATATAATAAAAATAAGCTAAACGTTTTCGAGGATCCATGCCTCATAATCATAGCTTTCTTAAAAATACATAATAAAATATATACAAAGATATATAAATTAGCACGTGTTACGTGGACCATTTCTTTGATATATCAAAGCAAGTGTCTTTTCTATTTATAGCATTAATATTTCCATTAATATAGAATGCTTCTTTTATTTTCCTCTTGTGATCATTTGATTCAGTGCATATAATTACAGGATTGGCAGGAGTAAAATTGTGTCCAGATTTCATGGAATGCTCCAAAAATACAGAAGATATATTGTTGTTATTCTGAGCTCTCTTGTAAGTGTATAAGTGTTGAGCAAGCCTAGTATTAATAGTAGCTTTAGTTTCACCATAATATACAGCAAGACATTTTTCTTGAGAACATGAAATGGAATATACTACATGTGAGGTGAATGAATGATCAATATGATCTTTTGAGTTGTTGATCAATCTATTAGAATTAGGAGTAGTTCTAAATCCAATTTTAAACTTATTGAATAATGCTTTAGTTAGTTTGTTAGATATTTTAGAAATGTAAGGAATAGTAATTCTAGGAAGTTGAATATGTGGAACAATATTATTTATTTTATTATGGAATTTAGTAATATTATTTTTAATAGATTTAAATTTAAAATCTGCTGTCAATAAATCTTTAATAAAATTATTCAGATTTTCTTTTCTGTCTGCTTCATATTTACAAAGATGCAAATTTCTAAATAAGAAAGAATTTAAACCAGCAAATTTGTGTGATGCAGGTGAGTTAGATTTAGGGTGAATACAGCTTCTAATTTCAAAAGGCTTAATTATCATCTTGTAATATATGAAATTTAAAAAATATCTAAATAAATTTTTGCATTATATTTTATTATTACATTTCTTTTTTAAATTTTAATTTTTATCTTTATTATTGAATAGATAAAAATATTTTATTTTTTCCTTTTCATAATATATATTATTATTTTATTTTAGAATATGTAATTTGTATTAATTGTGATTTCATTTCATTTTTTCCAACAGTGTATAACTTCATGTAAATGTACAGTCAAATGTATATAAACACATTATAATCAAAATTATCCTAAATTCACAATTCAACCAGACTAGCCAAAGAAAATAAATTCTAAAACACAATCAATGGATTCACTACTACAAACAGACTTCTCACAGACTACAAAATAACAAATCCATACTAAATATTACCCCCAATTTTATTTACATACCACACATCCTTAATATTAAAAAAAAAACAAGTTAATGGCTTCAGAATCATAAATTGTAATATAAATGTCAACAAATATACCTGAATAAATGACAAGCATAATTCATAGAAAATATCTATAAAATAAATAATCAAATGAAAGATTAGCTTAATTTTTAAATAAAATAATTTATCAATAAATATTTCATTACAAAAAATTTGGAATACTCTTGCTTTTTCTAATCCCACTGGACATGAGTTGTACTACTCTACTATATCACATGATCATCATTTCTTATGTTTGCTTAAGCTGTTAAAATAGGCAAAACTCTCTATACAATACCCACTCAGTGCAAGTCAGAGTAATCAATGGATGCAAGAAAATTTGTACATAAAATCCCTCACTATTTAGTTACTCTACTATAATGTCAAATCTTTTTAATATGTTAGAATTAATTAAACTTGTGAATAGCTGTGTATGTGGATTTGCAGAACAATATATATTTTATTATGTATATATACTTTAAACCACAAATGATTATTATATCAATATAGTCCTCATGCATAAACAAATCAATAAATTATCAGCAATCAGTTGCTAATATTCTACTAGTTTGTTTGAGAATGAGAGCTATGCTTATGTTTTATATGTTTATTATAATAAAATTTTCATAAGTAAAAGATGAGATACTAAAATACTAGAAAGAATGAAAAAATATGATTTACAAACTATGAGATACTGTTGGCATTCTGAAAAGACTTAATACTTTAAACAAAGTATGAGAAAACTAAATGCATTACAGACTGATAGAGAGAAATTATTTTATTTATTTCTTCACCCTCTAAAAAAATTATAAAAAGAAAATGAAAAATTAATTATTAAACAAAAGAAAATAGACAAAAACTTTTGTTAATTTTTCTCCAATTAGGATTGGAAAACTACCTCATAAAATATTTAATGAAAAGACATGATTCCCACACAGTTTCATTATTATTTGAGATGCAATAGTTTTTCTGAACATCATACTTTTGATTTCTTAAGAATGAATGAGATTTCATGAAACATTAGTAACTTATTTCTGCAGAGATAATTTAACTATTAAAGAGATAATTTGTGTAGCTGTAGATGGCTTTTTTTTTAAAAAAAAAAAAAACTTTACACAGGATTTTTTGGTTGCCAATCATAAGAATTTCTCAATGCAGAGAACTGCTGTACAATATTCCCTCAAAAATTTCTTTAATTTCATATAATATCAATAATTATGCACTTTAAATGCTCGTTAAAGAAGTTATATTTATTAATAATTTATTTAAAGCTTAGCGCTTTCAAAGCTTCATGGCTTCATACTCATAGCTGTGTGCGGATGATAGTGATGATAACTTCTTTAATGAGCGTTTAAAGCACATAATTATTGATATTATTTAATTTCATATATAAATAAAAATACAAAAACTCTGCTAGATAAAAAAAATTATTCTTCACGTATAAAGTGTGATAAACAAAGTAGCTAAAATTCAAAAAATGTTAATCGTAAAAAACCATTTGCCAAGTGCTTTCAGTATCATGTACCAGCATCATGGTGACATATTGAAACTGAATAGTTAATATTCCAGTGCATGCTCAGTGGAACACTAGTGTTACACTGACTGATAACATTTTTAGACTTCGTAATAAACCAAGCCTCTTTCAACTTCCTCTTTCTATTATTTGATTCATTCCACATAGTAGTGGTATTTTGAGGATAAAACTCATGTCCACAACTACTTTCATGATTTAAAAAAACAGAATTAATCAATCAATGTAACACTAGTATTCCATTGAGCATGCACTGGAATATTAACCATTCAGTTCCAATATATCACCATGATTCTGATACACAGTACCAAAAGCACTTGGCAAATAGTTTTTTATGATTAATGTTTTTTGAATTTTAGCTACTCTGTTTATCACACCCTATATGTGAAAATAATTTTAATTTCATAAATGAATACAATATATATGTAGGGGGATTCATTCATCACTTATTCATTGAATATACTTCTCACCTATGAGTATTGCACATAATCACAACTAAGAAGTTAACTACCAAAGTGATAAATAGGTTTATATGCTCTATGACTGGTAGTTTAATGGATCAAAAGATCAAAAAATAAAAGCTTCAGACAATGTGGAAATTAAAAACAATAAACGAGTGATTTAAAATATGTATTTTCAATATTATCATATTAAGTATTTGTAAGTGGTTGTTATGTTGCATTTTGTAGTTACTTTATATTAACAATATCTTGTATTCATACAAAAGTTCTCCTGCAGTATATAATTTAAAATTATCTAAGGTGAATGAGGTATAGATAGTACACACATAATGCTTACTGCTTGAAAATATTAACTATACAGTACCTGAAGCTGCCATTCAGACTTATAATAAAACTAGCCAGTAATCCAATGAAAGTTATATTTTAAAATTGTAAAACTTCAATTAAAAAACAAAGTACAATTAAATTTACTGTAATCAAACATGCAGACAAAATAAATTTTGTGTTAAGAGTTATTACATGTCACAAAGTTTTTTAATATTAATTATAAATGAAATATTAAAAAA
This sequence comes from Epiperipatus broadwayi, assembly GCA_028023455.1. Classification (NCBI taxonomy): domain Eukaryota; kingdom Metazoa; phylum Onychophora; class Udeonychophora; order Euonychophora; family Peripatidae; genus Epiperipatus; species Epiperipatus broadwayi. The sequence continues at coordinate 67,177 of JAQFVV010006528.1, forward strand.
AATTTTCCAGCTGTAATGTTATTGTATAACTGTTTAGCTATGCACATCACAATTAAAAAATAAACCAAGAAACCATTTTTAATTCTACAAATAAATTTTTTTTTTTAAAAAAGCCAAATCTTCATTAATAGTCATTTAGGATCTATTTAAGAAAGGCATTCTTTTTCTTCTAAAGAAAATGATCCACTTTGGTAATATGTTTTTAAATTTGAAGTTAAAATTGACAATAACAAAAAATTACAGAGGCAGGAGCTCTACATGAAATTTTATTACATATTATTACTTTTTAAATTTATTTAAATTATTTTTTTTTTCAAATTTTTTAATTTTTATTTTGCTTATTTAATTCATATCTATAATTATGTTTTAAGTACTTACATATTAAACCTGCTGTCTATGTCTGCAACAATAGAATGCCATACCCTTTCTTCAGGGGTGGTAGTGGAGGGGGGGAGGGGTGGTGTTTATGATGGCAGAATGTCACATTAAAAAGTCAAATTTTTAACATATAAAAGTATAAATTTGAACACAAAAATAATAAATACATTACAATACTAACTAATAGCTAGTAGTTGTGATTTTTTCATATGGCATTCTGTGATCACAATCACACCCCTTTCTATTGGAAAACTATGACATTCTGCCATTACAAACATGGGCAGTAAGTCTAATATGTAAGTACCATCTTTTAAAATAATTGTAAATATAGTACAACAAACAATATTCTTACAATTGTGATGTATATTATAACTAGAATATAAAAGTAAACAATCGATAAAAATTTATTAAATTATTCTTATGAGAATTTGTCATCTTAATTACAATGTTATTTTTCTGGATTAATGCAACACAGATAATGAGAACCCTCCTACATATAATAATAATGAACATTCAGTTGTAGTATTGTTGTGTGCATAAAAAAAACTAATAATGTTTGAGCATTAAGGTGGGAGATTGGATATATTTCCACATTTATTAATCAATACAGAAACTTAGCTTTTCAATCTGCTATTGCTCTGCGTGGTTCAGTGAAGTGGTAGCATATCACTCTCAGGAGCATAAGGACCTTGGATCGATTTCAGTTGTGCACTTGAACTTCTTATGAAACATTCGATTATTTTTTTTATTTAATCTGCTATTAGACAATTAAGCAAGTTGTTCAGAGACAAAATTTAAAAAAAAAAAACAACAAATAATAAAAAAGTCTAAAATTGACACTCCATACAATCGAATAAATAAACTTTATCGTAAATGATACACAATAAAGAAATATTATTTATATATGTAAATGTAATAAGTATATTCGAAAATGGCCATAATGTGTTTAAAAAAAAATAGAATCGTGAAATCTTTCATTAAGCCTTTTTTTTAAAAATTTAGTTGTAGAAAAGTATATAAAGAAGTCTAAAATCAAAGTCTAATATTACTTAGGAAAGCTTTTAATGTTTACTAGAAAAAGAACAATTTCACCGGAGATCTTTATTTTTAGCCCAAATAAATTTTCGATAAACTAAGAACTTTGATAAGCAATACATTTTGCCCTATTGTATTTCTGTTAATGGTTAGTTGATGTTAACTGTCTTAGAAAATTATCTTGTTTGTTTTGGCAAACAAAAGTACATTAGTTGATACTAACTTTCTTAGAAAATTATACTGTTTGTTTAGGCAAACAAATGAACATTAAGTCACAACTGTCGACACCAATCGCTAAAACTAAAAATATAAAATCAAAAAAATCAAAAGTAAAGCCGATATTTTCTTTTCTTTAAAGCTCTTCATATATATGTATATATTATAAGCTTGCTTGATAATAAAATTCAAAAATAAAATCTATTTAAAATGTCAACTATCAATCACATTATTAAGATACAGAAAATGCATTTACCACAGTTCAACTCGAACAATTGTATTACGTAGTGTTAAATCAATATCGAATATTGATAATCCTCAGAATGGCATTCTATTTATTCATAAAATTGTCCAATAATATGCAAGCATAGTTTGTAATTACTTTATTATATTCAGTTTAAGATGTTGCTTGTAATATGATGACTGTGCTCTCTTCTTAAGCTTACCTTCAAATAATCGACTTGCCCAAACAACAATGTTATCAAGATCAGATTGAAAGTACAGTACAGCTGATCAATGAGATTAAATAAATTTCCAATAATAGGTTAGGTCAGTAAATATAATTGTTGCGATATATCTATATACTGGAAATTCATTTGAGAGTGTAATTATATAACTTCAGACTATTAAATGTCAGATGGCAATGAGGCATGCTTAAGCCTGTAGCAGTGAACTACTGACAAGCCACCCATGACGCTAAAAAAATCACATTTAAAAGGAAACCTCAGCATTCCTTCCTAAGCACTAGTTGGACCAGTAATAATTAACCATTTGCCAATTCACCAAGTATAGTAAAGGCAAACCTTTATACCTAAACTATTGTATATATCTCGTTATTGTAAATACAAAAATAAATATCTATAACTAATTATTTATTTATCTAGCATTGTTTTTATTTGTAATAATTATATGAAAAGCACCCCTACACATGTGCTGTATGATTTATAAAGCTGAAAAATACTTTCACTTTCTAGTCACAAGATAGAGTCTTTGAAAATATAAGAATGAATCACCTTATCTTTTTTACCTAAATGCATATATATGGGCCAATCTTAGGTATTTAGAAATGAGAATGATTCTTATCTTTTCAAAGGCTCTATCTTTTGTTTAGAAAGTGAAAGTATTCCTCAGCTTTATAAATTCATATAGTGTATGTGTAAGGGTGATTCCCTTATGATTACTACAAATGAAAATATTACACTAGATAGATAAATAATTAGTAATATATATTTAATACTACATCTAATACTGATGTGCAGTAAATTGTAAAAAAAATTGCAAACATCATTTATTAATATATAAACAAAACATATGCTCTTCTTCTTTATAAATCTTCTTTTATTATATGAACTATTATAAAAGAAATAAATAACATACCAATGTTTTGACTATATTCTTTTATAGTCTTTATCAAGGAACAACTAAAAAATACATACAAAACAAATTAGTCAAAACATTGGAGTGTCATTTACTTATTTTATATTAGTTCATATAATAAAACAAGATTTATAAAAAAAAAGAGCATGTGTTTTATTTATATATTGAAGTTAATGGGCTATTTTTAAAATAGATGACTGTGTTTGTTTGTTATTGATTTAAGTTATTTATTAATATATAGTGAAGGAAATGAAAAGTGATTGACTAAGATCTTTATGTTCTCACTTCTAAATTTTTAAGATTGGCCTAAAAAAAGATCAGATGATTCATTCTTATCTTTTCAAAGACTCTATCTGGTGTTTAGAAAGTGAAAATATTCTTCAGGTTTATAAATTCATACAGCACACACACATATATATATAGGGGTAATTCCCTTATGATTATTACAAATAAAAACTTCATGCTAAATAAATAAATGTTTAGTTATATATATTTAATATTACACTTAATATGGATGTGCAGTGAATGGTAAAAATTTTTGCAAACTTCATTTATTAATATAGAGTGAATGGAATTAAAAGTGATTAATTAAGACCTTCACACTCTCATTTCTAAATGTTTAAGATTGGCCTACATATAGGCATTTAGGTAAAAGATTTATCTTGCAAACCAGTCACAATCCAGTGTTAGGAATACTTTCATCAGACAAAGATATTCTCCAACATGCTTCCCATACATAATGAGTAGTTGAGTTTGTATCAGGATATGATTGTAAGCTTGATTGTATTGAGGGAAAAAATGTTCATGTATTTACATTAGTCAGTTAACTGCAAAGAGCTTAAAAGAGTTAGAATTAAATAGTCAATCCAATAAAATGAGTAATTTAGAGACAAACATACCAATGAACAATAAATCTGTGACCCAATAAATCACTGTGATCCAGGAATTCAGAAATTAATTAAATGGATTCTTTTGGGTTGATAAAATAAAAAAGCCAGAAGAGCTGCATTTGGCCTATTGGAAATATAGACGGGAGTTCTCAAAAAATAGTTGTCTTATCTGAGGATCAAGAGTAGTCACTCTTCCAGATGGATGTTCCCAAGAACCCAGTTTTACATAGTGGTCTCTCAGAAATTATGAGGATAAAAATTTTGTCTAGATCATATACTTGGTGATCTAACTTAGATATTGACATCAAGACTAAGACCTACTGATGTAAATAAATCAAAATATGGCTGTAAAAAGTAAAACAGTTCAGTAGTAAAATCCTTAGGGTTCTTAGACAAGAATTTATAATGATCGTGCTGGTTCATGGAGGGGCAAGCTATTATTAATGGTTGCAAATGCATACTCCAAGTGATTGAAAATGGTTGATGTATATTCACCCTATATCACAGCATCTATTAAGGCACAATTATAGCAAGTTTATTCAAACAAATTTGTTCTACAATAATATAGAACAAGAGTTCAGCTTATCATTTTACTCTGAGAATAATGGTGAAGTTAATATATTAATTCAAGAGACAAAAAGAATTCATTAAAAAAACTACAGCATAGTATTTGGAACAATTGCTTAGTTAAAATGCTTTTGGCACAACATACTATACCCAATACAATTACAGGCAAAATTCTAGCTGTAATACTATTAAGGTTCTTAGGACAAACCTACTAGACCTTGGAGGACCTAATCACTTAATAGTCATAAAAACAAATACAAAACTACCTGTCTATTATGCCATTTGTTTAATGTGACCATCAAATGCATTGCAGCCACAATTAATATGCAAAAATATATCTACATATAAATTGACCTAATCATAGATAAGAAACACTATCATAAACACAGAGATCAATTAAAACTATACTATGAAATCAGATTCTATAGAAAAAGTAGTCCTAATGATGAAATCAAACCCAATGATGATAAAATCAGACTAAAAGTATAAGTAAGAAGACGATCTAGGTGTTCACCAAATTTAAGATCTAAGTATTACAAAGCTGATTTTTGCCAAGGAGAGAGGATGTTATGAACTTATCTTAAACTTACTCTCAAATAATGTTGTCAAAACTACAACATTATCAGATTGGGTTGAATGTACAATATAGCTAAATAATATAATAATAATCAGCATTAAGCTAATGCACATGTGCTTAGTGGATTTTAACAATAAATGAATACTCCATTAGCTTAATGCTGATTATTATTACAGTTTAATATAAAATAAATATCTGAATAATATAAGTAAATAAATAGTCAATGACATAAACAGGCCAACTGGAAATCTAGATCATCTGATTATTTCCAAAAAGGAAGTGGATCCAATTATATATTGAAGGTCCATTTGAAAAAGTAATTAGACAATTTCATATAATCAGCATACATCACATCACAGTGAGCACATTATCCACTATATAGAATGCAGTAAAGCATGCTTAAGTCTAGCATATGAAGTTTCTAGCAACTATTATATCTGGAAAAGTCAGGGTATAAAATGGAAATCTTAGCATTACTATTAATAACTAAATCTTCACAATTTGCCAACTATAATGGAGATTATTTCTGTGTTTAAACTATTGTATACAGACAGTGCTCAACTTTCATACATTCTATTTTCATACAATTCAATTATCCCTTGATAAATTTCTAAAGAAAACACCAGATACTAAACAATAAAGTGTTATTTATTTATATGCCAATACATCTCATTAAAAATAAATATTTTAAAAACACTTTTTGATGTTTTTTTTATATTACTCTATTTTCATACATTTCAACTTTTGTACACATTTCAGGAACCAATTAGGTACAAAAGTCGAGGACCACTTGTATATTTTATTATTGTAAAGATCTACAATGAATATATTAACATTTAGTTATGGTTGTATGTTATTAATGTATGATGAGGATACTATTCCAGTTAGAAAAACAAACAAACACCCATTCATAAATAAATATGGCCATTCTTTAATTTAAAAAACAAAACAAAAACACTACTCTAGAAATGAGTTTTGTGATAAGTATACAAACCAATCTGTGAATCATAAGTATGTCCACATATGCTGGTCCATTTTTCTATTTACTTAATATTTTACGATATTAGCTTTTAATTTATTTTGCAAAAAAAATTCTTTCTGAAATACTCCAGCACTATGTCTAATTGTAGCTCTCCAATTCACTCTATTCTTTGCCAATCTTTCCCATTGAAATTATTAACATTTCACTTCTTTAGAATGTCTTTAAGAAAATACTTATATTGTAGATGGGGTCTATATCTCCATGAAAACTATGTCTGAAATTAACCATAAAACTCTCTTTCCATTGTTCATTCATTTAGTCCAATCTACTGAAGGTGCAATTTATAATAGTGAGGTCAATAGTATCAAATCCAGCAAGATGAAGAATATATTGATTGATTTTATAAACTCATATTTTTCAAATTATATGGAGTATCTTAAATGAAATTTTTCTAATGTTTTATATTACACTGATATGGTGGCCAAGTTTCTCATCCATACAATAAATTAGGTAAAATAATATTTCTATATATAATTAACTTAATTACAATAGTTATTAGTCCAGTTATAATGCTGATATAAATATAACAATGTTTGTAGTTATTGAAATAACTAACTTCATAATTAGATGATGTTAAATAAAGTAATTGAGTGATTTACTGCTTAGGAATTTATAAAATGTATGAGCACTGCAAATGATTAAATTGGAACTGTTATTCCCAAATTTTGATCTTCAGAGCACTCCATAATGCCATTGCATTAAACCATGCAGAGCATCTTATTATAAAAGTACTGCTGCATATATGAAATCATTTTCAGCTTAGATCTGTCAAAATATCATCAATAATTGTTAATTTGTAGAGTGCATATTTAAATCAACAAATATTATGAGCAAATACAATATTGAGAATATAAATATACATAACATATCAACATGAAATTATTTGCATAATTAACAACCATGCCTAAACAAGTTTGTGTCCAGCTACTCTAGAAAAGAGAGTCAACCTAATATAAAAATGAGTTTTGTGATGTTTACAAACCAATCTATGAACTAGAAGTATATCCTCATATATAACAAACATGCTGATCCATCTGCATATTTGATTTTTTTCTTTAGTATCTTTTAACTTTGTCTGTAGCAGCAAAATTTGTTTACTTTCTTAAAGATTTAAATACCATCTAATTTTAGTTCTACAATGCATTTTCTAGTTGGGCATAACCTTTCAATAAAAGTACAAAATAGAGCAACTTTTAAGAGTGACTTGAAGATCAACTTAAATACTACTAATGTGTAACTTTTTCACAAAGCCCATGTTTAAAATGATCTTAAAATACTTTTTATAAGTCTGTTATTTTTCTTCTATTCCACATGACTATATAACAAATACATATTAAAAAACTTATTGCATTAAAATGTAGGACAACAATAATTTTTATTATTTAAAACTTTAAATACATTTATGATACATAGAACCATCTTCAAAAAATATACAGGAATGAGCTGTAGGAAGTGTTTTGCAAAAGGTGTTGTGTATCGAAAAAGGCATTTAAAGACTCACATAATGAAATTTTTCATTGTTCTATATAATGCAATTAATTATTCCAATTCCATTATGGAGTTTAATGTATATTAAACAGTATAGGTAAAAAACAATATGTTTTATAATCATAATTATAAAAAAACAGAATAAGCATATCTCACTTCCACATAATAAATTTTAAATTTGGCAGAATAATATCAAAATAGTTTAGTTAAAGTAGCTTATACTGTTATAATAAAAATACTCTATCTTTTAATACATCCAATGCAGTGCACAACTTTCCAGAGTTTGTGCCACATTACAACACAGAGAAACAACATTCTATCTAAAAAGTTATCAATATATTTTAACTGATACATATGCTGCTTAAGATAATAGTTAATAAAGATAGATAATAGATATCATTGAAAATTTTTTTTTCACTACTAGCTGATAAATCAATTAAATTTTTGAACATTAAATCAAATTTTTTATTAGGTTGCACTCAAAACAATAAGAATATGATAAATAGGCAAAAATGACACAGTCTCCCAATGTTGAATTCTAGAAATAAAAAATCTGGTGCGCTTGCTTTTACTTCGAAATGATTAAAATACTATATCTTGATAAATGCTTCATAACATAAGCTATAAACTGGTTCAAAGACAACTGACATAAAAAAAAAGTCAAAATTAGTACACATATATTTGTTCATCATTAGCTTTCAGTTTAAATGCTTCAAATTTTACACTACATGATAAATAATGTATACTCTCTCGTCAGGGTGTAAGACTTGCACAACATGAATACACTGTCTTAGAAAATGGCTATTTTTAAACAGTGTCACAAACTTTCTTAATTAACTAAATCAAAATTCTTCATAAACTAACAATAGTAAAAATTATCCATTTCAAACGATGTTTTCCTCGCAATATTTTCCAGGCAAAAAAAATCTGCATTCAAAATAATTATTGATTTTCTAAAACCAATCACTTATAAATGGAAGTAGGATAACAATTATATTTTATTATAATTATAAAATTCTGACTTTCATATTTATCCCATTACTTTTAAAAATTAGGTCAAAAGAAGCATCATTACAATCAGATGCTATGTTTTAAAGTGGCTGTCTATTAAAAAAAAAAAAATCCTTAAAAAAATTCAGTAGTTTTAAACTAAAATCTTACTTTTCCAAAGATCCTATGAATCAACAGACTTTCCATTTTTAATAAATTTAAGCCAGATATTTTTCTTTAAGTTTAAATGAATTGCCAAAATGAAGGCATTATAAAGTGGTCATACGAATCTTGCAGCATTATTTCTTGCACTGTATTTATGATTAAGTTGCCTTATTTATTATTATTAGATCTTCTGCAAACCTGTTTTTTTTAAATAATATATAAAGTCTTTAAATAGACCACTTCATTATAGAAATTTCTCCAATAGTATTTCATAGATAATTGCCAGATCAAGACTATTTCAGTATTTTTTTTATTTTTGTTTTTACTTACTAGTTAAAAATATCTAAATATTCATTTACTGCCCGGCATTCATTGGTTCGGCTTAACTATATAAAAAAAAATTTAAGCCTGGATTGGAATCCATATTTGAAATCAGCAAGCAGAAATGTACCACAATAATCTCGAGATTATTTAATGGAAATTGTATACTCACTAATATATTTTCTTTTCTTTAAATTGTCTATTTATTGTATTTTATATTTATTCATTATTTCATTTAATTAAAATGAAATTATTTTAGTTAAGAATAAATAAAAAAAAATCCATAAATGTAATAATTATAAGAGAAAAGAAAAATTAATAAATATGTAAAAATAATTTTGAAGATATAAGCAATTTCTTTAAAAACTAATAAACAAAAATATTCTTCCTAAAATAAACACAATTTTAAAAAAAAATAAGTGAATGGTTTATTACTCGGGAATTGATCAGAGAACCAGAAATGACAGCTGGATTGTAGTTCTTAAATCTTCAATTCTAGAGTCAGCTATTGCACTAAATCATGTATGTCAAAAATACAATAATGCAAGTTAACACAATTATAATCAAATACACTTTTGTAAAAAAAAATCTGTAGTCTAATTAGGCACTTAATAAATCAGGTTTATCAATGAAATGCCAATGAATTTGAATAAGTGCAAGTAAGCCTAATATTGAATATTTTAAAAGATCTATTCTATTTTGAAGATGATGAGCTAAAGTCATTTTTATTGATGTGGAATATATAAATACTATTGTGGTTTAAGTTTATTGTAATAAAAATATTCAAATGTCAACTATATTTACACAGATTTATAGAAAAAAAAGTTTTTTATTTTTTCATTTTTAATTATGGCAATTTTAGGTGCCGACTATTATCAAAATAATAAATTATTAAGAACATATGAGTGAACGCAGTTAGGAAAAAAACTCATGCTTAATAGAGAAAGTAAGACAAAAAGCACAATCAATTGCAAAATTAATCTTAATACCATTTTGTCAGCAATATTAGAGTAACACAAGTATTAAATAATGGTACAGTTATAGAAATAAAAAACAGAAAAATATCACATTACCAGCTCATTCAATGCTTTTCAAGTTAGATCTTGTAAAATATATATACAGTCAGTTAAATTTTTGCAAAACTTCTTTACTAAATTAGATTTTAGTAACTGAAAATAGCACAGCTTATGACATATTGTTAAGTAAAATACTATTCATGATAGAGTGATATGTTAGAAAATATATTATTAGTTTATCATATCACTAACATTTGCTTCCAAACTGAATCATACATATCGAAATTCATCTACAGTAACAAATGATATTGTAACATTTTAAACACACACATATTCATTGTATACAAGTGTCTGTACATATTGTAAGTACATGTTGAAAATATGTATAGCATATATATAGATAATAAAGAATAGAAATGAGATAATATCCATGTAAATAGAAATAACCTTTAACGTTACCAAGAAATTATCAATTACTACTAATTGACAATCACTGAGGCCAAAACAATTTTTTCATTAAACTTGTAATAGCTCTTATGCTTGAGCTTTTTTCTGAAGTAAAAGGGGTCCTATTTTACTTCAAATTCAAGTTCTTATATAGATTTAATCCCAGAAAGCTATTTTTATAGGTGTAAGAATATACATACAGTTTATGTATTGTAAACTAAAAAAATATTAAAAGGTGTAAAATTAAAAACTATTTAAAAATTTGTTATTTTTTTAATTTGCTAAGTAAATATTTTTTTGTAGCATGGATAGAAAATATTGTACTGCAAATAAATGCAATAACAAAATGTATCAATTAGATGATTAAAAAAATACAACTTCCACTATTGGAGGGGGATGGAGATAATTTAATTAATTTCTAGTTAAACCACTAAACATCACATGATCCCTATTTCCTATGTTAGCACGTATCTGTTATTAAAACAGGCAAAACTCTCCATACAGTAGTGCCACTCAGTGTCAATCAGAGAGAGTTATGCACAAGCCTTCTGGCATCCATTGATTACTCTGGTCGGAATTGAGTGGCATTACTGTATGGAGAGTTTTGCCTGTTTTAATTTCTAGTTAATAAATAATTCCCAATAACTCTTAATGTACTTAATTGAAGTGGATGGAGTCAAAAATATGTAGGCAAAAATTTCAACCTTTATAGATGAAATTGTAATAATTTTAATTAACAGAAAATAATTCATAATAATATATAAAACTAAACATGTGAACTTGAATGTGACATTTTGTTCTACCACATTCAACAATAAGCAGGGATATATTATGCAAACAAATGTGGAGTTACTGATGACATCTGATTATAACCCCATCATATGATTTTCTGGACAGATATGTCATTTTAACATAACTAAAATCCTTTACAAAAATAAATGTAAATTGAAAACAGACTTTAATTCTTAAAAAAAAAAAAAATTTAATACAATAAATATAAAATAAAAAATAATAAATATGATCAATCATAGAATTATATTATTTAAACATCTTAATATTGAACAAAATGCATGTTTAAAAGGGTGTTATTATTTTTTAAAAAAAGATATATATATAATGATAAAATTGAAACACAAGTTATTTTGTATCATTAATAATTATAATATAAAGGGTCAATGTATAAAATTTATAAATGGTATTTTAAAATAGGCTAAAGGTCATATTGAGAATGATGGTACATACTATAACATATATATCCATCTACATCTATATGCCCAAGAATATTTGGTAATATTAAGTTTCACAAAGAGGCGAATCCTCTTAGAATAATGATAGATTTTGGAGAATCATTTATGTATAAAACAGCTAAACATATTGGTAAATTACTGCAAGATACGTTGGGTTTTGGAAAATATACAATTGCACCATCTTATGAATTTATTGATAAATTAAATTTGGTGACTTCATTAGATGTAATGGAATTCTATGGATCAATTGATCATCTGAAATCTGTACATATAATAGAAAATGCATTGCATAAAATTTCAATAAATAAACATATAATAAAATTTATTCCTGAATCACTGAAATTTATAAGTGATAATATTGTTGAAACATATAATGATAGATGTTATAAAATGGATAAAGGATGACCTATGGGACTACTTATGGTTGCACAAATTTGTAATTTTAAATTATCAAAATATGAAGAAGATATATTAAATTCTTATGATTTTGATCATATTAAAATTTATACTAGATATGTTGATGATATGTTTATTTAAAATCCTGATAATGTTATTGAAGCACTTTTTTTTTTATAAATTGAATCAATTTAAATAATTAAAAATGGAACTATTGATAAAGAACAAAATAGAAAATAAAATTTTTGGACATAGAATTATATAGGGACACAGATAGTTTAAATTATAAATTAATTATTAAAACTATTCAATAAAGAGGATATATTCATTTTAAATCATATACACCAATGATGTATAAAATGGCAAGTTTGAAATTCTTATTACATTGTAATGATAAAATTATGTGAGTATAAAAGTGATAAAAATCAAAATATTGGACTTTTTTTACTCATGAACTTATGAAAGTAGGATATGATAGAATTTTTTTTTTACATACATTAAATTGGTTTAATAATAAAAAGAATAATCATAATATAAAATTAGATAATAAAAAATGGATATCTATGCCAATTGTAAATAATGTTGAATCTAAATTACTTAAAAATATATTTAAAGATAAATCCAATATTTCATTTTGCGTTCCTCCAAATGTAAATAGACTAATTAATAATTCTAAGAGTGTTATACCTAAAATGCAAAGAAGTAATATAAATAATTTATCAAATTATATGTAATTGTAAAAATCATATATTAGTAAATTAAGATGTGCTCTGGAAAAAAGGATAAAAGAACACCAATTATGATATAATTGTGTAAAAAAAAAAAAAAGATAAATAATCAATTAAATACTGCTCAGTATTCTTCGATCATGAAAAATCTTGTAATTTTAAGTTTATTTTTAAGGTAAAAGATACAAAAATAATAATGAAAGGAAGAAATCATAAAAAGAAAAAAATTAAGAAAGCAATATTCATAAATAGATTTAAAGATAATATTATAAATAGACAAGCAGCAAACTCTGACATACACAGTTTGTGGAAAATCATGTGATATTAAACTTCCGTATTATTTTACAGTTGATAAGGATTACTATGTAATCAAAAGTGTTACCGATTAATTAAGATACATATTTTATTATTTTTACTGTTAAAATTATTTGGAACTTGCATATATAACAGATGGAAATGTTTGAAATTGTGATATGTAGAAATATCTGTATAAATTTTTATTTCATAAAAATCACTGTCAAATGTTAATAGATAGTAATCAATGAAAATAGCATATTGTAGATGCTTTCTGGATTCAAAAGCATATAGATTAAAATACAATAGTATTTATTGTGTAAGGAAAGAAGTTTGCAACCTTTCACAATGCCTGATAAATAATAGTTTGATCCACCATTCACTCAAAAGATATAAATTTATAATTTAACAGATGGAAATGTTTGAATTTTATGATATTTGGAAATATCTGTTTGAATTTTCAGCTGATAAAAATCACTGTCAGATGTGAAAATAGCAAACTGTAGATGCTTTCTGCATTGAAAAGTGTATGCTTTTGTATGCAATCTCTTGATATATAAAGAGACTAAAATGTTACAGTATTTATTTATGGCATAAGAAAAGAATTGCAACCTTTCACAATTCATTACTGTTACACCATTCAGTCAGGTGATACAACAAATTTATAATTTTTTTAACAGATGGGAAGGGTGGAAATTGTAATATGTAAAAAATATCATATGATAAATTTTCAGTCTATTATTTATAAGTAATTGTGAAAGGTTGCAAACTTTCTTTCCTTATGCTGTAAATAAATAGTATAGCACTTCAATTTCTCTATATATCAAAAGACTGCATACAAAAACATACACTTTTGAATGCAAAAAGCATCTACAATTTTCAATTTTCATTAATTACGATCTATTAACATCTGACAGTGAATTTTATCATATGAAAATTTAAACATATATATATATATATAATAGAATATCTTTAATGAATGTTTTAATGGAAATCTTAAATGTGTGTGATTTTCCATTTAAATCAACTTAACTAAAAAGTATTTAACCTAGAACAACTGCCCCAGGTCAAGAGTCAATGTAAACTGACAGACTGATGCATCCAAAAGGAAGATCTTCTTTTAAAGGCCGATCTAGATCTAATATAGGGTTCGAAGTACTGCAATTTACATTTAATAGGTATAAAAAATCAAAGTATAACAAACTTTTCAATTTTCTTACTATACAATAAACCCCTCCACTGGTAGGTTATATATTGTAATACAATATTTTTAATGAAATATATAACCTACTTGTGGAGGGATTTATTATATAGTAAGAAAATTGAATAATTTTTTATACTTTTATTTCTTACACATATTAAATGTAAACTGCAGTATTTTGATCTCTATATTAGACCTAGAGTTGCATTTAAAAGAGATCCTCCTTTTGGATGCATCACTCTATCAGTTTACTTTGACCCTTGGCCTGGGGCAGGTATTGTAGGTTAAATGCTTTTTAATTATGTTGTTTTAAATAGAAAACTCCACACATTCAAGATTTCCATATATATATCAACTTTGTAAATATATAATTTCTTCAAATTATCTGGCAGAAAAAAGGTATTTACTAAAAATAAAGATAAATAATTGAGTTTGGAGTATTATCACAAATAATAACTTTCTATGCATAAAGAATTATTGCAAAAAATATAAAAATACCAGTTATGGATATAACAAAACATATAACAAAATGATGTCTAATTAAACTATGTAGTCTTTGGTTAGATGATGTCTCAACGCCAATTGAAAAACATTGATGATAATAATGAAAACAAATTATTATTAATATTAGATAGCGTAGATATCTGACACTTGATAATTATATAAAATTATTTCTCCAGAATGATTTTTTTACCATTATTGAGATAATGACATTTATCTACTTCATTCTAGTCCCATACTTCTTCCTTCCTCATCGATATTTCAAACATTATACTCTTTTCTAAAGAATTAAGTCTTCTCTATACACTACCAAAATACAATCGTATAAAAAAGATTCAGCAAATTTTCCTATAAATTTTGAAGAAAAGATCGACAAAATTAAAGTTGTATAGTAATTTATTTATTTTTAATTAAAAAAAAAATTAAAACAGTCAGCATCCTGGTTATGGTAATAAAGTTAGTTAAATTATCTTTGAAAAACAGTTGCAAAATTAGAATTCCAACATTTAAATAACTTTTTTTTAAAAATCGAAATTTTAGGAAAAAGAATGTCGGAAAGAAAATTAAATTTAAGTTTATCTTTTATAAAGATTTTTTTTTCCCTGGGAGGTGGAGAGAAGAGATGCATTTTAAATTTAATATAAAACTTTAAAAAAAAAAAAAACAAAGAAGAAATCATTAATATTAAATTTTTAAATTTGCAATTTTATTTAAAAAAAAAAAAAACCATGAACTAACTTCTTTAATGTTATTTCTGACGAAATATTTAATATTTTCAAAATTTTTATTTGATTATGTAGTAACCATGGTTACATAGTTACCTAATAATATAAGCATCTCATATTTTTATTTTTTTCTGTGTGTTTGAAATTTTCAATTATGTTTTCGTGCTGTACAAAAGATAGATAAAAATCAACATTTTCTTTATTATTTTCTAAATTTGTCATCAGACGCAACTTAAATCGCTCCTTTCTATTTCTTTTTTTACAATACTTTTTTTATTCAGCAATATCGAGTGAAAAAGAGAGAAAATAAATCTAAGAATTCTTACAATTAGATTTCAAAAATGGAACGCTCTTTTTTTAAAAAAAAAATGATAATAATAAATGCTAATTTTAAATTTAAAGAACACATATAAAATACACACACACACACACAAAGTGAATTAAAAAAAAATAACTTAGATAATTTGTGAGGAGGAAATAATGATGAAAAGTCTGAGTTTGAAATGATTTCTTAGATAGAAGATAAAAAGAAAGCATAAAGACATTAGAAAAAAAAAAAAAGCAAAGAAAATTAATTTAAAATAAGATAAAAAAAAGAGTTCTTCGTAAAAATTCTTAAAACTATTAGATTTACGTCTGAGTGCATGGATGTATAGCTGGAAAAAAAAAAGATTGCTACTTGAAAGGTTTTTTTTTTCTTTTCACGATTATCAATTAATTTCATCAATTCTTATTCTTCTTATTATTTTATAATATATATGTCATTGTCAAATTTTGTTTGAATTACTTATTCTGCCTTTTGGGGAGAAAAAAAAGGGAGATGAGAGGGGATTTTAAAAAATAAATATATTAATAAATCAATTCTCAAATTAAACCTGCACTTATTTATAAAATCAAAATACGTCAAAATGTAAGGAATATCAGGACTGTACAATGATAAAACTAGAATTGTTAGTCTCTACACGAAATTAAAAAAATAAATAAATCATTTTTTAATATTTATACCATATAACATAATACTTCTGTTACCATCCTTGAATTTAATAACTGACAACCAAAAGGTCTCTAAGTCTTAAACGCCCACATGCAATGCCTTCGTTGTGTCATAATAGCTATCCAACTAGTACTAAAACCATAGTACAAATGCAAACTGTTTAAGCTTAAATGCTCTGCCATTATGATGAAAAATTCTACAAATTTTTAATTACGTAAAACTTGGGTATCCATGACAATTGGTTCTATGGGATTTAGTGACTAACATGAATTTATGGAAAATAACAAATATTATCAATACAATAAAACAATTGTTGCATGTATCTATAATACATTTTAATTTTAAATTACATTTACATATTAAGATAACATCAAAAATAATAAAGTAATCAAATATTAAACAATAACACATGATTTTTAATATATATGTCTATGTTTATTTATTAATGGTACAGATGTTTAAAAAATATATGTTCAAATTAAATTATAAATAAAACAAAATACTATATAATGACAAAATAGTTATAAATAATGAAAATTAAATTTAAAAAAAGTAGCTAATCTAAAAATATTAGAATCCAATGATACTATTAACAATATTTGCAAAAATATATATATAATGTGCAATCAATGGGTCACAATTTAAGAAGTTACTGAAGAATTTTTGGATAGTGGAATTCTGAAAAAAATTATGAGTAACAATCAATTATTTTTATATTAACCTTAATGGTAGTCATTTTGGAAAATCTTATCATCCCATCATAAATCAAAATTAATAGCATCTAGAACTTGTCAATAGTCATTCTGGTTGCATCCTATTTCACTTATAATTTAACTTTCTCACTCCCAGATTAAATAAATTACATAGAATGCTCAAGATCAAGATGCAGGGTGATTCAAAACTTGAGGAAAATATAATGCATTCTACTTATACCATTAAATTCATAATTATATACATTTACGTGCTGTATACTTGTTGCTATTTATATAGCTTGATTTTCACCCATGCATGAAATAAATACATAGTTAATTTTTTTTATCTAATATCTTTTTAAGTAAAAAAAAAAAAGAACAACTAATTGATTTTTCATGTGATGAAATATTGCACACTCAATTTAAGTCATTGATTTGTAAGAAATTTTGACAGTTGATAGAAAATGATTATTTTATTTTTTTTTTTAAAAAAAAAGCAATACAAGTTTTAATTGAATTTGCACTATCATATTTATGTGAAACTGGCTTCTTAAAATTAGTTGCAATTAATTAAAATAAAGATTAGATAAAAAAGATTTACAGCTCTCAATCTCAGTTATAACCCCAAACACAGAATCAATTACCTATGGAAGTGCTAGTCTCACATTAATTACTAAATTAAATTTGTTAAAATTCTCCTTCCATTTAAATTTCATTTTATGTATACAGTATACATAAAATTAAATATAGTTATATAAATTGTACTCTAATGTATTAAAATTATTATTTCATAAACAATTTATTTCATTAATTTTTTTAATTAGTCTAAAGTCAATATATACTACAAATAATATGGCTATAATAATATAGCAATTTATATATTTGTAATATTGTGAAAGGAACGAGTCTTCAAACATCTGATAAAACTGACATTTACTTTCTGCCAATAATTATTTTAAAATCATAGGAGATCTATCTAAGGTTTAAGTTTATTCTTTAAATAAACCAACAATTATTGACTGCATTTAAATTGGGGTTTGAACTTATTATGAATCTTATTTTTAAATCCACATATTACTTGTATAAATAAGTTCCTTATTATTGGCTATTTGTGACAATAAATCTTATTAGTTAACATCCATGCAAGAATTAATAATATAGCAATTTACATATGTGTAATATTGCACAAAGAACTATTCTTCACACATGCACTAAAATTGACATGCATTTTCTCATTGCAAGAGAATTTTAGTAAAATTTTGTTTTCTGGTTAGTATTTTAATGTTATATGATTTTCCATTTTAAATTATATATATATTTCTAAATGCTAGTTATTGTCATTGAAATTCTAATATTTTTTAATACAGATCAAAAAATATTGTAATATTTCAATACATATACATAAAATGAAAATCGATAAAATATTTGACTTACTAAATTAGATATTTATATTTAGATCAGTAAAATATTTGACCTAATAAATTACAGATAAATATATAATTGGAATTCTAATACTTTGAAATATTTGTGCTATTAGCATTAGTTTTGTAAATCCATTTTTCTGACTCATATATAAAATTATTATGTAGTTTTTTCATAGGATAATTAAAAAAAAAATAGTTACATTCTTATGGCTAGAGATACAAATAAATAGATATAAGAACTAATTTGATAAAATCTATATAAATATTATAAAGATTCTCAACGAACATGTAAAAATGCCTTGAAATGTTCTGCATACATATATAGAGAGTCAGTCAATGGCAACTGCTATAACATTGAGTTCATTTTAAACATTGTAGCAGGAATTGTTTAAATTATATTATTAAATCATTAGATACTTCTTTTTTTTGAACACATTCATGAATCTAATTTAATTTTTTTTTTCATAATTTTCCTCTAGCTATATATTTAAAAGAAAAAAAAATCTATTTTAACATTAAAAAAAGAATAATAAATAAAAATAGATGATCAAAACAAAATTACTTCAGTTCAACTTTCATACTAAAATGATTATTTAATGAAAAAAAAAAAGTATACCAAGTCTGTAGGTTTAAGCCAAATTTCGGCAAAGAAGAGTTCAAATAATAAAAATATTCTTTGAATTTTTAAAAATCAACTTTTAATCAAAGAAACCACAAACAAAAAAAAATATAAGAAACTTATTTGACAGTAGACATTCCCTGTTTGACATAAATAAATTTTTAGCTAATTAACTTTCTGCTTTTAAAAAGAGAACACATTCAAATAAATGCTAAATATAAATATCAAAAATAACTAATAATTCCATTAAAAATAATAAATTAAGTTAACAAACTATTTATAAACTTATTTTTCTGTTATGATGTCAACAAAAGTTTACGTTGGGCAAAGATAGAAGGGTATTTTCTCCTCAGAAAAGAATGAGTGCAGTCTCCAATTGTCTTTTTTAATTGCATTAACAGATATATTGGCATCAAGGTATCTTAGAATAAAAATCTTTAATCTATGAAATGGATTTTAATTACTAAAATCACTCAAAGCCATTTTTTAATCAAAATGTTTATCATTTATCATTTAAGTACAATTGCAATGGCAATGGAATAATGTTTGATATTTTAATATATTATTATTAATTTTATTTTGTTAATAACAATTGAAGTAAAAATAATTTTAATTTGCCATATAAATTATTATCATCCATTAATTTAATTATATTACAAAAGAAATTAACATAATATTAAAGTTAAAGGTAGGCTTTTTTTTAAAAAAAAAAACCCATCAAAATTTACTGTTTGAACATATTTTTGTCATTTGTAATAAAGTTTTTAATAATAATTAAGTTAAAAATAATCTTATTTTGTCATAAATTATACTTAAACTAAAACTCACTTATATGAAAAGTTAATTGTACAGTTTAAGTCTTAATTTAGTTATGCTGGATATTTAAAGTTATTGACTTAAAGTTTTTGTTTCTAAGAAAAGGAAAGGGCATTAAATTAAAAAGTTTAACCCATCCCAACGCTGTAATTTACAAAGTTACATGACATATTTCATGTTTATATTTAAAGTATATATCATTAAGAAACAATATAATACAATTATAGTGATATCTAGAGATTGAAGAGCTTTGAAAAGTGAAGACAATACTTTAAATTGAGTAAAGAAATTTGAAACATAGGCTTATGTTATTGTTATGATTTAGAAGTCAAAGTTTGGCTCTTAATAAGGTGTGTGTGGTATGATTTTGCATGGTGAATGAACCATAAATTCTACTGACTCACTGCATATACTCATTTCAGCTAGAAATAAATCAAGTGCTTAGAATATAGGTTTTGGAATGAAAAAGAAGAAAATATAATTACATATAACAGATTTATTTTAAAAGATGAGTAAGTAAATAATATTTTCTAAATTTTGGTTGAGATTGAATAATTCATTAACATTGATTTAAAACTAATGAATATACACATATAGGTATTTGTATGGGGAAGGGGGGGGCAGACTGTTTGATATATCTTATCTATTACTAGGATTTCAAGAATATTTTTCTGCAGATGAGATTAAGGTTATTCATGACTTTCTATTATTATTAGAGGATTCTATGTATTTTACATGTAAAGTGTTTTATAAGATTAGAGAGATGGATTAATGGTTTTTTGTTAATATTTGATGTGCTCTGTATATATTGATTTTTTTTAGAAAGTAGTGTTATTAATAATTTTTCTGTTTCTTTAAAATTATTTGTTAGATATGTTTAATGATTATTTGTTTAGCTATTTAGAAAGGCAAATTGAGATTTTTTTTTGATAGATTGAATGCTTTTGAGTTTGTTAAAATTTCTCAATTTAATTGTTGATAAAGTTTCTAATGTTTTTAGTAAACAAAAAAAAAACATGATAAGGCCAGACAGTTATCAACCTTTTATTCAATGTTCTGATTATTTATTAAATGCACAGTAAGTCTATAAATTGAAAGACAAAGGTCTTTCTCTTTCTAATTATAGACTTACTGTGCACTTAATAAATAATCAGAACATTACATTAATTTCTATATTTCCATTAAAAAGATCTTAAATATTAACTCATTGTAAATCATAAGATTTTGCGTAAGTTAATTTGTGAGAGGAAATAGCAGGTTACATGTGAAGAGAGTAATATCTTCACACTCTCAAATCAAGATGTTTCAGATTGGCCTATATAAATAAGAATTTAGGTTAAAGATAAGATGGCTACTCTTACTTTTAAAAATTCCCTATCTTGTGTTGAGGTTTGAGAGTTCTTTCTATAGTCAAAAACTACATTGTTTAGCTAATTACAAGCTTTTATTCAGAAAAAAATGCTTTATTAAATTTTTGTTATAGGAATAGAAGGCTTAACAATTTTAAAAATAGTACTTATACTCAGAAGAATCAATTTGTTTCTGATTATAAAGATTTAGATTATAAAATATTTAATAAAAATGTCTGTACATCAGATATAGTTACTTTCTTTATCACTTAAATCATCAATTTATAGATTGATAATAAGAATAGTCATTTATTGAGTGGTATGAAAGTGGGATAGAATAAAGGCCTTGATTTAAATTCACTACTAAATAATTCAAAACAGTCAATTGATAGCAAATCTATTCCTGGTATAGTTTATAAGATTCTCTGTAGTTGTTGTACAATTTATGTTGGTCAAAGTGAATTATGTCTAATGAAAGTCTTAAAGTTCAAAAAAGTAGAGTTAAAAATAGATATCAAACATCAATTTTATACATTCATGAACTAAATACAGATCATAAAACATTATTTGACAAAGTAGAGGTTAACTTTTATAGAAAAAGTGAATTGAAAAGAAGAGTAAAAGAAATACGAATAATAAATCATCTTGAATCTAAAGCCATCAATTTCATGAAGACATGCTTTGATGTTAAAGATGGTTAGTTTTTGAAGTGAATTATGGGAAGGATATTATGTTTTGTGTGTGTATATATATATATATATATATATATATATATATATATATAATAACATATATATATATATATATATATATGTTGTTTGTATCTAATTAAATTTCATCAGAGAAGGTCTACTTGATAATAGATGAAATCATAGTCATGAGAAAATTAAAATAAAATTTTGGATTTTGGCTAGTATTGTAATGTTACATAATATTCTATTTTATTATCATTACTAGTATAATGTTAGGCAGTATTTAATATATAAATATAAAAATATTAAAAAAATACAAATACTTTACAATTGTAAGCTTCAAAATCTGCTTAAGATTAATTTCTTTCTTAAAAATCACTATGAAATATTTTGTTTGAGATAAAAATTTCATTTATATTGATGCTTGAAATGAAAATATGTTTGTATGTATGTTAAGTTTTTTGTTTAAAGTCACCAAAATTAATTGAATCATAAGGAACTCCAACCAAGAGCTAACACATGAAAATATTATCAATCACATTTTGTCATTGTTTAATGCAATTTTTTCTACATTTCAATTTTAGAGCAATGTCATAAACTTTAATAAGTTCTTAGTATCTTATTTTATATTATAAGACATTAAACAAACATTTGTTATATATTCAATTTAATTTGACTATTTGGAATAGTTAATATTTTATCTTTTTCTTTATAAATTTTAATAGGAGGAATTTTTGACATCTTTCTTGAATACAAATAAATCCTCAATTTTTGATCTCATATGATTGATAATTAAAAAGAATATTTTTTATTTTTTAAAAACAAAAATTTAACGTATTAATATTAAATGACTATTTTTTTTTTTTTTTAGTGATTGTAGTTTTCAAATATATTACATGATTTTACAATAAACTAAAATCTAAATTTTTAAATATTTTCTATCACTATTTTTAAATCAGACAAAGCAAATTAATATTTTAAAATTACTACTTGAAATGTAAAAAAAATATTTTCTTTGAGAATTTTAATTTTTTTCCCCATGTATCTACAATTATTTAATCAAAAAAAGGTGGCAATTTCTAAGTAATGAAAGCATGACACAATTGAGATCTCTTGAACTGAGATCAAAGATGATTACTTACCACAATGAAGATCTTTGTGCCTCATTCTTTTAACCGATTTTCCTCGAAGTTCACTAGGAAAAGCACAGACAGTATCTTGACTAATATGAACTTTGCTGGTCTGACTCCATTTTCCTAACCATCTCAAGTGACAGTCACATACTAAATATTCAGAAGCAAAGTCACTGAAATAAATAAATACATTTATATATAGAAAACAATTAAACACAAAATTTTACAAATTTTAATTCAATAAATAGAATATATATTTTTTAATAGCAAAAGAAACAAATCTCAAAAAAAAAAAAAAAGGCAATACTAACAACACATAAATATATACATCTTCAATTAAAAAAAAGATATTGTAATACTGTATTAAAAAAATTGAATGTTTTAATTGTTCAAGATTCAAGTACCAAAATTGATAGCCAGAACTGCAATCCAGTTTGTTGGTTTATCATCACACAGGGCACTTTGAAATTAAATACGAAAGTGTACAGTTTGCATTAAATGATAATAAAACTACTCAAGTTTAACTATTAATTTTTTACTTTATAATTCTCAGTGGGTGAAATTCTTATTAAATGACACACTTTTAACTGATGGCACAATTTAATACTCATTCCAATTAAACCCTTGTTATTTAGTCCAAAATGACCAATGTTCAATTCGTTTGTTATCAATAACTGTGATAAAAAAAGAAAACTTTAATTTTTAATTAGCTTACATTGTGGAATTTGAATACCCCATTTTATAACAAGCCACGAGATATAAAGCAACAACAACAATTATACATGTTACATGAAAAAAAAACAAGTATACATTTTTTTTTTTATTAACAAATGTTACTTCTAGTCACAAATCATTAATTTAAATGGATAAGTTTTAAATGGAAACTTTAGTTTGAATGAAAGATTTGAAGTTAACTAAATATGGGGGGGAGAAGTAAAAGTAATCTATATACATTAAAAAAAAAAAAATTCAAATATTTGAACTAGAACATAATAAAATACGAACCCTTGAAAGTACAATGTAAAAAAAAAAAGAAATGAATATTTTCTTACAGAAAACATTACAATGTATCTATGAAAATAAGGAATTATATATATATAAGTATGATTTAATAAATCAATGCATGAATATCTCTTCTTTTTCTCTTTCAACCTTAGTCTATCAGTTCCAATACACAAATAATTCTCCATATGCTCATTTTCTTTATATATTCTGTTTTATTGAATAAATTAAACTTATTTTCCAATATCATATATCAATAATTACTAATTTTCTTCTTTTCTGAGACAACATAATTTCTGGTAAAATGAAAAAAAAACAACAACATAGAAAAGGTAGCTTTATTACAGCCTAACATGCTCTTTTTTTTTCATATGTCATAGCATCTGCCGGGAGGCGAACCCACAACCATCTGCAAACAACTACTTGCTTGCAAGGCAGATGCAATGACCTCTCGGCTAACAACGCTTGACAGCCTGACATGCTTTCAATATATTTTTACTACATCATATTCATATCATGAAAATGATGAATATGATATAGTAAAAATATATTAAAAGCATGCTAGGCAGTAATAAAGCTAAATATAATTTTAAAAAGTACCCTTTCTATGTGTATTTTCATTTTACCAAGTATCCATATATTTATGTCATTATGCAATTCCATCTATGATCTGACCACATTACAGGTCATTTTCAAAATCTTATTCCTTTACTTAATTACTTCATTCCAATAAAGTATATCATGTAATGATATTCTATATGTAAGAATATGAAAAATAACTTTGGTTCGTAAAATATAACAGGATTTATATATATATAAAAATATGTGGAGGATTATTTACATATATATGCAGAAATAATGGCAAAACAATTGTATTAATATTTATGTCAATAAACATGCAAATAAAACATATAATGTAAAAACATTATTTTGCTTATGCAGATTTTAATAATTATAAATCAACTCTTTGTAGCCATCACAACGTCAATGCAAGTTTACTATTAATTATTTCCTCCAGTACATCATCTTTCTACAATTAAAAATACTTTTATAGCTAAATAAAAGTCAAAGCCTATAAATATACTTGAAAATTAAATGTAGATAATTGTGTGTGTGCGCTCGCGAGAGTGGCTGAAAAAAAGGGACGAGGAAGAGAGAAATTTTTTTAATACACTCCATTTTTCTTCAGACTGAATACAAGCCAAGCGACAAATCTATCACTAAAATAATATGTTCCATTGGCTGGTAATATTTCACATTGGAGTGAACATTTCCAGACCTTATTTATCTATCAGCAACATTTTCTCCATACTTATGAATATAATTTTTTCCCTCTTCATATTAAAATAAAACTTATTTAAATAATAGATAGACTATTATACATCTGAATACTTGGTTTCAAAGCTTCTTTTTTATTTATTTATGAATTTTTAAAATCTCAACAACGCCTTTCTCCTCTCATTATAAAAGCAAACTCTTTTAAAAATCTATAGCTTTATATAATAAATAGGTTAATGTATCTTAAATTACATGTAAATAAATCTGAAGAGATGTCATTGCCAATCAATAATGTATAATACATTTTTCTGAGGTTACCATTGGTCAATTTTTTCATATAATATAGTAGCCATATTAAATGTATAATGTAGAACAATGGGAAGCTGACAGTACTCTAAATTCATTTCTATTCTTTGCTTTATATATATATATATAACAAATCAATACTGATATATTGTAAATACTGAACTTAAGATGTAATTAAAGAGGTTTTGAACACAGATTTTCAAGCTTCCTTCAGCTATCCACTTTATCTATATAAATAGATAAATCTTTTTTATTCACTATTAAAATTGTAATTATAATTATGCACTCTTTCGCATATATTAGTGAAGCTGTAGTTATTTAATATTTAAGATTTTTTATACATAAGCTTAGTGCTTTCGGTATGTAACTTTGGATACCACAGTCATAGCTTTAAAAATGATAAAGAATCTTAAATGTTAGATAACTACAGCTTCAATATATGCGAAAGAGTGCATAAATTATAATTCCATCTATATAATCATTACGATATGACCAAACACACATGAAAAAGATAAATGATCTGCAATCTATGTATTTCATGCTGAACCAACACTCATGACCCAGAGCATCATCTCCCGCACACATATATATAGTCAGTGCTCAGTTTATATTAAGAGAGCAAATCGCCAATTCTTTTGCGACAAATAAATTCTATTGTTCACCATTCACACAATACAAATATAAAATGAGCTCTGTAAAATAAAATATGAAAATAATTGGGATGAAAATTTACGATTTTATTTTGAGACACACACACCACAAGTTTCACACCAGAGCAATTGGCGTATCTTCCTGCTATATTCATGAACTGGTATTAAAATTTGGGTTGAGTAAATTTAAAAATTTTATTTCAAATTCCAATCAGATTTAGAAATTTTTGTTTTAGGCATCTAGTTCACAAATAATCAATAAAAATGACTATCCATGCAATATCAATTAAAAATTAATAATTAACTATATAATTCTAGAGGAAAGACAAAGAAACCATTACCAAGCAGTTGGCAAACTTATTGAATAATGTTTCGTTTCTGGAAAATGCCTTTCTGCAGCAGTGGGCTATTTAAATTCTGTTTTATCTTTGACATATATATAAATTTTAAAATATTTTTGAGAAATACCATGTATCAATCCCCCTATTTAAGAATTTTCTACAATCAGTCTTAAAATATTCTATTTAATGATTTTTGTTGGTTAAAGTCTTGAAAAAAGGAACCAAACCATTGACACAGAAAATTTTTATTCAGAAATAAGTCACCAATAGTCAAAATAAGAGTCATAGATTAGGGGGGGGGATAGCTGGGTTTGAAGACATGTAGGTGTCTGAAAAATTTCAGATTTTCCACTCAATAGATAACTTTTAGATAAATGCTGGCTCTGGGTTAGTATTTTTAGATCTAGTGTCTGAAGCTACCCTAACACCTCTCTGAGGAATGCCAAAGCATGAAATCATGGTCCGGGGTTTGGGGGGGGGTTCCTGACAGAGATATTTAAAATGCTTTCTCTGGCTAAGCATTTATCACAAAGCTTGTTGAGCAATTGGCAATGCTCATTGTTTATATCTTACAAGCTTAAGAGAATTGGGTCATGTGATCTATGACTCTTATTTTGACTAATAACAAAAATGTTTTAAATGCTTTCTCTGGCTAAGCATTTATCACAAAGCTTGTTGAGCAATTGGCAATGCTCATTTTTTAAGCCACCAATGTTTCTCTTAATGTCTTTTTCATCATTCTCAAGGTTTTGACATCCAGAAGTTCTGTTGTCTCTCAAATAATATCAGGACTATATGTGAATTAAAACATTTTTAATTAGATATTTTGTAGGAGTAGTCCAATCTTAGTTAGAGGAACGTTAAAACAAATTTCACAGTAAATAAATAATCATTTGATTATTACTCAAGAGTTAATAAGTTTGAGTGCTGGAAATGACAGAACTGAGTTGCAATCCATGTACTTTGAGTTCCAGAGTCTGCCACTTTACCACTGCACCAAACTATGCAAGAGATTATAAAGAGATAGATAGAATAATGAGTCTTTATGAGGCATAAGTTTTTGTCACATCTATTTATACTGTTACTACTTCTTCCATTTCATCTTTTAATCCTGAAAATCTTCACTATAGATATATATTTACATCCACACACAAAATATTTTGTCAACATGAACATCTAAATGATTAATTTTTTTAAAAGCAATCCCTGTTGATAAAACCCGAATTAATACTAAATATTAATGTTCTACTTTGTATATATTATACTGTACAGTTTAGCATTTTATTATAAAAATGCCAAATAATATCTTGAGGCATATTAATACAATCATATTCAATCAGTTATTGGAGATCAATGAGATTTATTTCTTAAAAGATGCCTTTCTACCATGTTCTAAATATATTTAATAAAAAAAAATAGATCAAGAAATCAGTTGTGGAAATATTTGACTTTTCCTACAGCATAATAGTCTTCTCATCATCATTTTATGAAAGGGCAAAATTTCATTAATACAAAACTCTAGAGTGAATGGGTTAGTAATAAAACTGTAGATATTTTTGAATCCTAAATAAATTATACTCAAATTTTGACTTTACAATCTTTTATTATATATTTAGACCCTTATAATAACACCAATGTTATCTATTTCCTGATCTCATAAACAATTTTCTCTTATGGTTGTACAATATCATTATATAATCTTCAAACACGAATAATGTGGCTGAAGTCCTGTTTAAACTAATCTCTAATTACAATCCTGATTGTCATAGGATTTACAAAATTTATAAAAATTAGTATCTAATTTGATAATTGATCATCAATGTTTGTTTTTAAATTCTCATTCATTCTCTTTCTATAATCAGTCTAATTCTATCATAATCACTTTTTGCATGTAATACATTCGAGAATCCATTATTTCCAGCAAAAATCAAACTCTAAAATAATGCTGAACTTATCATAGTTACATTATACTATTAATAGTTCTACTAGTATTAATAACTGCTAAATATTGTTGATTCTCATATATTAGATGGGAAATATTTAAAGCTACTCCTATATAATTTAAATCAATTATTTATATATATATAAATCTGGTTTTCTTAAGTTTTTCAGCATAATGGCTTACTAGAATTCATGGCTTGGATGAAATCTTTTAAATTTTACAATGTAATGTTCCTTTTTTGATTTTATATTCATTTTACTTTGATAAGATAGATATGTTATGCATCAATTCTGAACTGAAAGGATACTTGTACATATTAAACAAACAGTAGATAATAATATTCTATCTCTTCCTATCTACTTCATCTGTAAAATAAAATAATTTATTGCTATAAATATCTATGGTTCATATACATAAAAATCATTTGTTCCAATTATATGTTGTTGTTTTTTTTAAAAAAAAAGATGTATACTAAAGTAACCCATTAACTTTATTTATTTCATTTTCAAGCTAAATTAAACAATTAATAACTTTCATTCATCTATTTTTCTATAATATTTCCATCACGCTTATCATATCCTTTCATAATTTTCAAAAATCCACATTGCTCTATTAATATTAATAGAGTTTCAATAGCATGTTAGTAAGATTATACCTGTTGTAATTTTTTCTTATTTTATTGTTAAAAGAAAAATTTGCGATTACTCTACTAAGTCATAAAACTACCCTCCCAACATTACTTAATTCTCTCAAATCCTTTTCCCTTATAGCATTAAGTAATGTGAGTGGAATTTCATCAACCTATTCCATCTTCACATATACTGCTTTATTCCTTTTCTAAGCACTATCTCCTACTTTTTATGCTTCATATCTCATTTCATAGTTTTTTACACATTCTTCTTACTTGTACAGAATTCATATTTTTCCATTTTTTCTTTAACATTTATTCACCATATTATGCTAATCTATGAATTTTTATATATTGTATTTCCTTCATATCTCACGATTTTTACAAATTTTTCTTAGTAATTCTTTCTTTAAATGTACTGCATCAATCAAACAACTATCAGTATATACTTAACTATTACTAAATCATAATTCAAATCTATATCAGCTTCAGGATTTTTCATGTATGCATATTTAAAATCATACAGTTCTGATTACTTTCTCTAAACTTATTGTGAAATTAGTTAAAGTGAAATTATTGATTTTACTTGGAACTATTCAAGCATAAATCTCTTTGTGATTTTTAAACCACATGTTCAATATTATTACTTTTATTTTTATCATTTTCTAATTGTAAATGATCTATAATTTATTAATTATATCTCAACTTTCAAACTCTCTTATACATCATTATTTATATTCTTTTTCAATTTATTCCTACATAAAAATTACACATTCCTCAACAAAGTGATTACGTGGTATTTATAGCAGATATTTTGGATCACATTTCTCTCTATTCTTGAACAACTATACTGTACTTTATACAAATATTTACAAATTATCTTTTGTTCTTGAAATAAAATAAATATTCTCACTATCAAGTTTACTAATATCTCCAGAATAACAAACCAGTTGTTCTTTGTTTCATATCCAGTGCTTTCCTTTTTACCTTATATGATAAGTTGCCATATTTTCTGAATTGTCATAATACTAATAACATTACATGGCTCTTTCTTATAATATATGTGCTCCTTCTTGGAAAATCAATAGCTTCATTTGAAGTAGCATTCTCATTCATATTCACATTGTATTCCTATTATCACATCTTTATCATCAATATCAAACAATCATAGGGAAATATGACCATTTAAATTCCCAGAAAAAAAAAATCCATAGAAAAACAAATGATGAAAAGTTAAAGATGAGTTTTAAATGACCAGAAAAATTAATCTTTGAATTCCAAAATATATTTACACATATCATATACTGATTTGATTATATTACATCTTGTGATGTGATCTTTTATCTTCTTCTTTGCGATATTTTAGAGATAATCTTTATAACATAAACAGAATCTGTTTTTCCCAAGAGAACGATTCTCAAATTTACCATAAAATAGTTTTTTAAGAAGTCAATTACAATTCATATGCTTTATATACATAATCCAAGAAGATATGTTTTTAAAATATTGGATGATGCTATCACAGGATAAAGATAATTATAGTTCTCAATATATATATATAAAATCTGAACTAGTTTCACTCCTATATGACTATACATGCATGTTGGCTTATATTGAAAACATTTATATATTTTTCAAATTGATCTGACAGCTTGATAGTGAAGCAGAAAAGAAAATAATGGCTGGCAGAGGAAAGATGCTTTAAATCCTAAAGCTTTAAACACTGGTCCAAGATTCAAAACTCCCCATTGATGAAAGACATAGGTTTGAAACTAGTCTGTGGATATTGGTTAGGACAGTACTGGATAGGAATTTATTAAGAACTCAGTATCTATTAATTTCTAAAGCTTACAGTGGCATAAATATATTAAAGAAAAAAATATGCTGATGAAAGATGTTTTTATAATAGTAGATTCAACATCAAACATCTATCAAAGTGAAATCATATCAATTATGATCTAACCATCATATTTTTATAATCTTACAAAACAAAATAAATATAGTTTTTTACTGCCTTCATAATGCATTGATAGAAGTCCATATCTTATTTCTTTATAATACTCGCAGTGAACAAAATAACAATTCTATGTAGTACTAATTTAGTTGCAGAAGTTATTATAATTAGATACAATTTTAAAAATGAAATAATTTGTGACCTAATAAAAAAAGATTAATAATTATTTATATTCTACTAGAAAGTAATTAACATAAAATAAGTATTTGATAAAAATGTAACACTTTCTAAGATGGATTTGAGAAATGTATTTCAAATAAATACAGATCAACGATATATAATAATTGGGGATTAGGTTTAGCCTTACCTAATTGAAAAAAAATCTCTTTGAATCAACATAAATATTATAATATCCCATCCTATATCTATAAATCATTTATTTAAAATTTAAGAGTTCTATTTATAGTTGCTAAAAATATAAACTGTTGCTGCAAAGCAAAAAAAGACAAACGGTAGTAAGAAGGAAAATGTCATAGCATATATAAGTAGCTGTACAGATATTTCACTCTTACTAAATTTAAATTGCATGTCTAAAGCTAAACAAATTATAATAATTTTGGACTTAATAAAAAGTAATTAATAACCATATTATTTATTAATTAATAAAAGATCATTTTTATAAATTGTGTGATATAATTTGCTTAACATATATAATAAAGTGAAATTATAGTTAACCATATATTTAAATATGAGAGGTGAAAAATAAATCAATCAATGTAATTGGCTTAAAGCAATTGAAAAATTAAACCTTATTTAATATAATCAAAACTATATTAATGGTATTTTAGGGAAGAAAAACATCGATTGCAATCGTTGAGATAAAATCCAATATTTTAAACACCTAGTTGTTAAAAAAGATTTAAAAAAAGAGTATTTAAATTTTCCTAATCTGTTAAATTACTGTGAACAAAATATAGATCATTTTAAGGAATCAATGAAGAATAAAAAGTTGTTATTCATAATATATATATACAGAAATATATTAAATTTTGAAGATCATATATATATAAGTATTATTGTGAATGATTGTGTACATATCATTTTTACATAAAGGTATGTACATGTTTGTACATATTTGTTCATTTATATACCATGCTTTGATTATTTTATATAAATATAATGATTAAAAATAATATTTTTGAATTTATTTATATAATTATTTCAATTTTTTTCTTTAGAATTTATTTTTGTGTAATTAATTCTGAAGATGGTTAACGAAATTTGGCAGAAATTTAATAATTGTTGCTCAGTGAATAAAGTTCTCCCATTAATAAGAAAAAAGGCAATGTCGATTTGTTTTTATAATAGTTTATTATTATTTGCAAATGGGGAAACATAATATAGTGATTTGATAAATAACGATTATTTTGCAGAATATATACACGCCTTACGAGAGAAAGAACCATCAAGGTCATGACATAGGTCTCATAAAAACTAAAAAAATGTTTCACACTATAATATTATTACAGATAAATAAAGAATAAAATTATTTATAACTAACACAGACTATCTATTTATGAAACAGTTCCATAAAAAATTATATAGTAATGAAGAACAAAAAACAACAACAAAGTATTCAACTGTAATTGCTATACCTTCGGAAATGAAGAGTTAAGACATTCAATTCAGTCTATAAAAAAGAAAGTTCCAGAATTAATCATCTTAATTGTAATATATTCTAGAAAAAATCAATTTTTGCTAATATTAATAATTTGCAAGGATAATAAATAGACTATTATGTAAATTAATCATTTATATGCAAAAGATCGGACTCATATAAAAAAACTTATCTAAAATTAACAGAAAGATGGTGAATTAATGCAAGAAAAGTGTGTATGTGCTAAGATAGTAAACAAAACTTAGAAACAGTAAGATCCGCTTACTAATGTTAATAACAGATTATCAGTTAAAGTAAAATATTGGATTTCCAGAAGCAATATTGCTCTAGAAAGCATATACACACATAACAGTAACAAGCACATGAATATAAAAGATTGTAATTAAAACACAATGTTGTTTATAATATTATTCTCTGTGTGTGAGAAGCTAAACACACAACTAGGGGATTAATAATAGATTATATTTATTTTTGATGGAATTTCAAATTATTCATTTCTTATTTATTCATATTTATTATTGTTAAATAAATTGCTTTACTAAATTTGTGGTTCATTTATTTAAAGTTATTGATGCCCTCTCAACTAGTATCTCATTAATATCCTCAGCGCATAGCAGAATGGATGCAGTTGATAGTTCAAGAACTTGTGCAAACATTAGCAGTCTTTCATGAGAATAATAGCAATTGAATATAATACCATCACCTGCAAAACAAGAATAATGACATCATTATATAGAACATGTGAAATGCTACATGCTCACACACACAAAAAGATGAGGAATGATTGAAAGTGTCTAAGTGCGTGTAGTTTAGAAGATAAAATGCTGTACAACTGGCAAATAAATTGTGACCCTAAAATTACTGAGGAATGTCCATGCTATAAATTGATTGAAAAATTGAATGCTTATTTCATTCTGAAAATAACAAAATGGGGAGCATGATTAAGGCTAAGAAAGAGAAACAATTACTTTATAAAAATATGACATAGCATTGAGGAATTTGGCAAAGGATTGTGATTTTGGCCTGGAAATAAATATGTTCTTAGATCAATTTTTGTACCCCATATTAAGATTCAAATTTCAGAAAAATATTATTGAGTGAACTCGATCTAACTATAAACATGCTGAATGAAATCTCTCACTCTGAAAATAACAAAATGGATAGCATGATTAAGGCTAAGAAAGAGAAAGCTATCACCTCATGAAAAATATGACATAGCACTGAGGAATTTGACAAAAAATTATGTTTTTAGCCTGCAAATTAATGATATATTGTTAGATCAATTTCTGTATAGCATGCTGGATTCGAATTTTAGAAAAATATTGTTTTTTTTTTTTTTAAGGGTCATAGCATCGGCCGGGACGCGAACCTGCAACCCGGGCAACTGCCTGCAAGTGCAAGGCAGTCACGCAGACCTCTCGACCACCAATGCAAGACTAGAAAAATATTGTTGAGTGAACTTTACTTAACTATAAACATGCTGGATAAAATCTCTCTCTCATTACAAAAAGAAGAGTAAATTAAAAAAATAAAAAAATTATTGGTAAAGTTATATACTAAATGTCTAAATGATAAAGATGACCAGAGTCTTTGAAGATTGTAGCAATAATATTAATATCTTAAAAAACTAATAAAGAAAATATTAAAAATTACAGATCTCAGTTCTATACAAAATCATTACCAAGATAATTCAATCTACAACCGAATTTAAAAATGGTTTTAGTATACACACAAGTATTGAAAAGGTTACAGAAAGGACAAATAATTATGATATGCTATTACATTTTGAATTTGTAAATTATGAAAAGACATTTGATTCTATAAACAATTCCACTGCTTTTATAATACATATTTAATTATCAGCTCTTTTAAATTAATAATTATAAATCTAAATTAAAAATAACACTTAATCTACTTGCTCAATTTTAAAACATCTCTTAATTTGTTTCAGAATAGCAGACATTAACGCTAACATATAAAAATGACAAAAAGAAAACAAAAATTTCATTCAGTATAAAACTAACAATAAATTATAAAAATGGAATACAAATAAATCAAAAAAGAGTAATACCTCACAAGTATTGCACTCTTTGAAAAATTTCTAAGTCATTTCAAAGAAAATGGCTACTGCACTTAACAAAATGTGACATCTCATGATGAAAAAAATGCTACTAGCATATTTGCATATAAAATGCTGTTTATTTAGATCTGCATATTGTATATTGTAAAAAAACCTTAAATATTGATTACAATATGCAAACACAGAATGCATTAGATACATTTTTTTTTCTAATACATATATTAACATTTTTATTTTTTCAAATTAACTGTGCAATTATAATTCTGTAATGTCTAGTTCTATAATTTGACTGTGCTTATAAATTTAAAACAAATTAAACTTCTGCATGAGCTTTTTCCAGCACAATATTTAACAATTTTGAGGAAAAATACAAAAAATTGTCAACTATGAACTTACTTTCTCTTTGTCAGTTCATTTTTTTGCACATTTCCATAATGAAATAACATTTTTTTTCTAAGCAGACCACAAATTTTTTTTAAAGTTTATGGCACATACATTTTCAATTGAAATTATAGCAGCAACCTATAGATCAAAGAATCATCACAAGCTAACTTCAACAAGTAACACAGCATTTTCTCAACACTTTGTTCACATACAAGAATTAATTAACCAGGAATTAATGCATCTGGATGAAGAAACAAAAATCAACAAGCCTGTAAGGAAAACCCTGGACATAAAAAAATGGAAGAAACTGATTTCATATCACAAGGCCATGAAAAGAACTTTGGAACAATTTGACCTGACTTAGAACCTTCATCAAATCTAAAAATACATAAATCAATGACTGAGATATTATAATAGATTGTAAGAAGAGAAAATCAATAAAGCAAGTCAACCATTCATTAAAAAATTTTTCTTTAGAGATCATGAGCCATCAACATTTGGTATACTCCTCCAAAAAACTCTTGATCACTAAAATTTTTTTAAAGGAGATAGATTCTTAGAATGAGCAACCAATGACTCAGAAAACTGAAAGATGATGAATGCTGAATGGATGGATTATAAAAAAAAGCACAACTTTAAGCTAAGTCTTTTTTCCCTTTTTGCATAGATTTAAGTTGCATTATTTTGCCTACATGCATATTTTAAGAGCATACCTGCATAATATACATATAGCATAGTTTACACGTGCATATATCACACACTAGGCTTTTTAACTACTATATACACGAGGTTACGTTGTTTGTTAATACAATATAAGTTATGATAATTTTTATTTGCAAAAACGAATTAAATTTCCCCCCATCATTATAATCCCTTGCTTTTTATATGATTCTCTTGCTTATAAATTTTGGGGGGACCAATTGGGGTTTTTTTTTTTGGCTAAGCGGGAGGAGGGGGGTAAAGATATACTTTATTTCAATTAGAACTTTTTCTCATGTACTTTTAAAAAGAAGAAATAAGAAGTTGAATTTTATTTTTATCTTTCTATAATTGTTACTTTGACTTAAAATCCTCTAATTTTATCCAATACATTCAAAATTTCTACATCACAATTGATATATTTTATGTTTAAAAAATTATTTTTATTTATTTATAATAGCTATTACAGTTAAATTATAAATATTTAATTCATAAGGATGGGAGTGTATATAAATAAATATCTGATAGGTAAAAAGATATATTTGAAAATGTAATAAGTTAGAATGAGTTGATGATTGACATTTGAAATTTTATTTCACTGTTATTCTAAGAGGATACTATTATTTATAATTAAGCATAGCCTCAAGTACTTATAAAATATTACATGTAGATTTAACAGAGAAGTATTTTTTTATAAGGAGATGAGCTATTTAAAGTAATGCTAGTTATATTTAATACAATATGCATATTTCTTTAGTTGTTGGTTAATTGTGGTGCTATGTATTAAATGAGTCCAGAGGGTTTTCATAAAAGTAAATGTATTATTAGTCCATGCACAATCTTGAAGAAATATAAAAGTTACAATGATGATGACTGAAACTTAGTTATAAAAAGAGGAAATTTTAAAGATTATTATTGAATGGTAATATCCCTTATAAACACAGTAGTTTGTACTTATGAAAACAAAGTAGGTAATGATTATAGATTTAATTTAATTAGAAAATCAAATAATTTTGCATCAAGGGACCAGAACTTGAACTTATGAGTTAACTGTAGGTATTTATCAGAAACATATGTAATAGAGAATAGACTTCCTAATAATGGTACCTGTTTTTAAATGGACCAAAAGTTAGGCTGTTAATAGTTAGTAGAAAACAAACAAAATAATAATTATTATTATTATCTTTCAAAGAACTTTATTCAATAATTTAAAAAATGGTTACATAATATTTTTTACACATTATTCTTGATTATTATAAATACAGACAATTGTTTATAAATACAGACAATTGTTTATAAAACTGGTAGAAGTTCAAAAGTTCACATAAAAACAATTAATTGTTTTAAAACCTGATAAAAGTTCAAAAGTTCACTATCATATAATGTTTTTCCAATGGTGGCAAGTGATATCTTTTTCATTTGATGTTTCTTATTTTTTTGTGATTTTTTTTCTATTTTTTATAAGCTTGAAGGTAACTGCAATAGAGACAAGGTGTCAATGAATCTTGTGTGAATTGTAATTTTTTTCTCTCTTTAGGGTATACTATTCAATTTATTTTTGAATGTATTAGTCTACCTTCTTTTTGGGTTATTATTGTACATGAATTTATACCTTGTACACTATAAGGCATAGAGAATGAATAGACTGATCCTTATTGCAGCAAAAACTCCTTTTTTGAATGCGTCAAACAGGCAATTCATATTTACTTTTTTTATTTTTGAATAATGTGTTTATTATTGAACGGATGTTATTTAGTCCTAGACATGAAAAAAAAAGATGATCCTGTGATTCGGAGTCTCTGTGGCAGAGGTTACATAAATTGTCTACATTTTGGCAGTTCCTTTTATATTTTAAAAAATTTTGTGTACATAGTGAGTCAAGATTAATTTTTAGTAGAAAATCTAAATATTTTGGTTCAAGTGACCAGAATTTGAATTTATGGCATAGTTATTGATTGGTGATATTAAGTACAGTTTTAACCTCATTTTGTAATAGATATAAAAGCAAATGAATTACCCGATACTTAAATTTATTTTGAGGTGGTTTAAAATTAATTTTTTTTATAGATAGTAATGGTACAAGTAGTGTCTTCAGATAACCTTATATAGGAGGTGGTTAATCTGTGGGATGATTTTGCAGGCTATTTGTAGATATTGGAATTTCTGTGCACATGCAGAGATAATGTTAAATGTTTTTTGGATTATGAATGTATGAATTGAATGAAATCCTAGGTCATTTTGTGAGAGTGAATTTTTTAGCAATCTTTCAGATATTGAGATTATTTGTTTTCCCTGACAAGACTTTCCTGCAAAATGACTTTATTTGATTAGTGAAGGCTTTAGTGTAAATTTTGTTGGAGTATAATAAGTGATTTTTGTCATGATTAACCTATTAAAAAGTGCTATCTTTGTGTACAGTGAAAGGTAGGCTTTTGTTAGTGAATTGACTATATTTTTTACTTTATTTGCAAGACTTTTTTGTATAAGTGATCTTATTGGTGAATGATCCAGATAGAAATGGAATCCAAGAAATGGGTTAGGTTTACTTTTAAAATGTTTTGTTATACTGTTACCAGCAAAAATTTTCCAGACACAAGATTTTTCAATGTTAAATGTTAACTTATATTCATTTGTATAATTGGAAAGTATCTTTAGGAGTTTGGGAATGTGTTTTTGAGATATCAAAAAAATTCCGAGATCATCTGTGTAAGCTATACACGAGATGTTGGTATTTAAACAGGTACATAAATTCCAGGTATTTCATTTTCTATGATTTTAAGTAGAAGATTTATGTAGATAGTAAATAATAAGGCTCTAAGAAGGGATTCTTGTGGAATGGCTAGATGAGGTATTATTGGTGGTGAAGTTTTGCCATTTAGAGTAATGTATATTTCATGGTTTATTAGTAGGTTAGCAATTAGATTTAGGTAGGCTTTTGGTACTATGTTCTGTTCTAGAATTTTAAAAAGTGCATTTATTAGTATCATGTCAAATGCTGCCTCTATGTCTAGGTGAACAACTATAAGACTGTATTTTTTGTTGTTTCTTACTGTTTCTATAGTTGTTTTGACTAGAAATGCTACCTGCCTAGTTGAAGATTCATTTTTAGAAAATTGCATTTTTGATAGTTTTGATATAATATATGGCTCTATTTTGTCTTTTTTTTTTTTTTTTTTTTTTTTTTTGCCAAAGGGGAAGTTTAAAATTGAATATAAGTTTGTTACTGTTTAAACTATTTCTTTTTTTTTTTCATAAATGGTATAAAGGATATTTGATAAAGACATGGTATTCTATATATGTTGTTAGTTAAAAAATGTGCAACATTAAACATATACTGAGTTGTAAATTTATTAAGATATGAATACACAAACTTAGGGATCCCATCTATTCTAGGATGGCATGATTCTGGCATTGAGTCTATTTTTTGTATAAAGTCATTAGAAGCAAAGTGAATTTCTTCTTCTGGTCTACTGTATAAAAGTTGTGATAGAGTGAGGGGATAATTTTTTTGAAATTTATCTTTAAAAAATGAAAACAATTGCTCTAACATGAAATCTCCACAAACAGTATCTGATTGTATTTTTATGGCTGATGGTATTCAAACTGGGGAGGAGTAAACCGATGCCCATCTGATGTAATTTCTGGTTAAGATGTGAGGCTTGTTTAAGTATATTTTTTTGTGTGGCAATATATTCTTTAAGTTGTCCTGAAATGGATTGGTATGATTTTTTTAATGCTACTAATCTGGGGCAATCTTAGTTTGATTGTGATGTTGTAATAACTTTTTTACAAGTGTCAGCCATAAGATTTAAAAGTTTAGTTGGAGATGGTGTGGTCCTGATAAGATGGTTAATATTAAATAATAATATATTAACAAATGCATGCAATGCTTGGACTAGATCCATTTGTATATTTTTTAATCTTGTGTAGATAAATATATATTTCTGAGAAGAGCAGTTCTGGAGTGCATGATGGAAGGAGAACTCTGATGGTTCTTCCAGTAATTATTGTTGATCTGACATTGAAATTAAGTTCCAGAGATACTATGACAGTGGCATGATCAGATGGAGAGGAGTTCTTTAGAAAAATGTTCGTGATATGCAATGATGAAGAATAGAAAACTAGATCTATTAGTGATGAAAATCTACCATTATTAAATGACACAGCTCTCTCTGGCAGAAATCCCCTCCCACTCATCATGGGAAATAACAAATGATGAAGCCATTTATAGGTAAAGTTTTTGTATGACATGTTGAAATCCCCTATAAGTAATGTTGGATGTGAAGTGTCCACAAATTTGCAGTTCAGAATTAGGATTAATCTATTTATGATGGTGGGGCCTGGAGTGATTTATACAATTGCTATGTTTAGGGTTATTACTTTGTGGTAAAATGTGATAATTAGGATATGTGCGTCAATATATATTTTAAAAATGAGTTGAATGCACAGTTTTTATCGATGATAATACCTTTTCCTGCTGATGGTGTGTTTGATGTATTTGAAAAAGCTGTAAATCCTTTACTATTTAGTTTGTTTGATGGATTAATTTGTGATCCACTGTAAATTTTTGTTTCTATAATACCAAGTATGTGTGGTTTAAAATGTCATACTATTTAATAAGAAGATCAAATTTTCAAGAGAGTTTAACCCTCTGACATTAAAAACCCCAATATTAAGCTTCATTTGGTATGTGTTTATTTTATATATTAAACATTGCAGGCTATATCAGATCTTAATTGTATATAAAAATTAATCAACAACAAAAGTGAACAATATATCATATTGACACATAATATAGATAATTTTGCTATATACGATTATGTACTGGATTTTGAATTGTATCACCTGATTTCATTTGCTTTATTGTTATTGTTTTTTTATTTTATATTATCAATATTGATATTATTATCCCAACCTCTTCTGTAGGACTATCTTCTTCTGATGATAATGATGCAATATCAGAAATTTTTTGATTTAGAGCGGTTTTTACTTTTTTAATTTCTGATGATGCAGGAGGTATTTCATCATCACTACTTTTATTTTCCAGAATCTTTGCCTTTTTACATTATTTTTCCTTGAGGGGCAACCTGGTTTTCTTCTTAATTGAGGAGTGGCAGGAACTATCTTAGCTTGATAGATAGCAAGAGTATCCATTTCGCCCAGTGATGTTTTGTTTAGGGGGTGAGAGCATTATATCAACAAGGGGATTTTTTATACTGTCAAGCTCAATTGATTGTGGAGTTATTTTTTCACTATTGCTAACATTAATTTTTTTATTTTCTTCTGCTTTTTGCTTCAAGAAATTCTTCATCTACCAATTCATCTTAGAACATTGATGAGTGAGGTGTGCTCTCATATTGAATTTAGTGCAGTATAGTTTAGGACAGTTGCTGATTAGGTGACCATGTTCTTTATAATGAAAACATTGCGGCTTGAGTTCATTTATAATCAAAAAAATAATGTTGCCTCTTCACTCTAAATGTATAGCTGTTACTGAGTATAGGTACTGATGTATTTTTAATATACATGAGCTGAAAATTTACCACCTCTCGAATGGCTCCATTAGTTTAACAAAATCTGCACTGGAATAATCAAGGTACGTATTTTTTAGGAAGCCTGTAATATGGTTTTCTCTATTAGGGTTAACTATGATTAAGACGTATTGATCCAAGGTTTTAACTTCTTTTTTGAAATTTTCTGTATATTCCTCATTTTTGAATTCCATTACTATATAGCATGGATTTGGATGGTCTCCAATGCATATGATCAAATTCCATAGATTTTTTTCATTAATCACTTTAAATAATAGAACTTCAGGGAATATATAGAGTGAACAATTCCTATCTGTTATTGCTATTATTATTGAGCACTCCATAAAAAAATCATTTGAATGAATTAAGAAGATCTTTAGGTATGGTCTGGTTGGAAACTTCTAAAATTTTTTTCAGACTGTCATTGGTCCAGGCTTCTTGTGTTCCAATACTGTCAATATCCATTGTTTTAGGTAAAAAAAAAACAAAAAAAAACTAATTTCAAAAGATCTCCAATGGTTGATCAAATAAAATCTAGGTGTTTGTGGCACTATCGTTCTACTGACCATATGCAATTCATTTTTTTCTTCAATTCTACAGAAGAGGATAGCTTTGCTACACGAGCATAGGAATTTTTGACAGTGTCTATATTGATGAAAATCTTGGCTGGTCGCCGACTTTCAGTGTCCATTTTAAATATGATCCTATGGGATTAATATATATTTTTTGCAGTTCAGATGAATTTTTCTCTATAATTTATGGTAAAAATAATTTTTACCTTTTTTAAACTATAGATTGTAGGCAATCCACTGGGTTTTTTTAGCATGATATGAATGGTTTTCTAGCTCAAAGCGACCTCTGGTGGCTTCTATCTATTATTATTATTATTATTATTATTATTATTATTATTATTACTATACAACAGCATTTACTTTTTTTTTTATAAGAGATTATTGTAATATTTACTGATTTGCTTTATTGAAAGTTTGCATATTTATTTGATATTAAAGTTATTTGTGCAATAAGTGAGATATATGACAAACCTTACTCTTTTTTTCTCATTCTCTTTATTGGAAAAGAGCATGCCAAATATAATATTTTTCATAACATTGCCTATTTAAATTTGTAGTGTGTTTATGTTCTAG
The DNA here is from genome assembly GCA_028023455.1 of Epiperipatus broadwayi. NCBI lineage: Eukaryota > Metazoa > Onychophora > Udeonychophora > Euonychophora > Peripatidae > Epiperipatus > Epiperipatus broadwayi. Next base: position 110,115 of record JAQFVV010006528.1, read on the forward strand.
GATGTGCTTATGTTTTAGGCTAAGAAATATGCCATACTGTAAAAGAAATTACATTATAATATAAGAGCAATGCCCATTTGTTATGATGATGTGACTTTTGGTTCACTCTTTGTGTAAATGTTTGTAAAGTGATGTTAATCAAAAAATAAAACTCGTTCCTTTTAGAATTTTTCCATATGATATTTACAAAATGAAGTATATATTCATTCTAGCCATTAATGAAAAACAAAGATCAGGATCTTAGATCTGTATTGTTAATAATATATATTTATGTCTCTCATAGTTTAATCAATATCTGTGAAAATCCACATATACACAAGAAAGGCCGTGGGACAGAATAATAATGCATCCATTTCCGGGGACCAAGTTCTAGTTTCAAATCTAAGCTGAATAAATGTAAGCATTTTTTCAAGGAATGGGATTTTTTTTTTTCCAGGTAGCTAATTCTCATTTGTTATCCAAATTTAATCAAAAAACATATAACTATCTATTCTTTTCTATAGAATGAAAAACAGTTCAAACCATAACTAACTAGAAATTGATAACTCTAATGGAAATCTACTTTATCGTTCAATGAAGAATTAGTGCACTATTTTTGCACTACAGCTTCAAAATGACTATTTTATTGTTTTTTTGTTTTTTTTTATCATTACAGGCATACAAAAATATATGTGCATATATGAATTTATGTTAACGTATCAATTATTATTTTATTTTGAATATCGTCATTAGATACATACTATATATCTAAAGAGTATTCAGAATTGTTTCCAGTTTAATCTTAACGACTAGTTAACCACATCTAACCAAATGAGAAAATAGAACTTTGTTATAATTCTTTCCTTTAAAGATAGAAATTAAGAGAATCTAAGAGTTATTCTATTATTTTAATATACATAAGATGATACTAATCACGACTGATTTTCTTATTAACTCAATATCATCAGCAAGTTTATTGTAATCGCTCAGAAAAGTCTTTGCAATGTCATTATAATTAAGTATACGGTATCAAAAGTATAATCAATGTCCAAACCATTATCATTAGTTACTATTATTCTAATCAAACTTTTTCAAATTTTCTTTCTTTTTTCTTTCTATTTTTTTTTTTTTTTGTAGGGAAAAAAAAGAGAAGAAAATGAATTAAAACCCATAATAGTGGTAATTTAAAATTCAAAAAACAATATCATTAAAAACTTGAATATCAAATATGATAGACCCAATAATTATTCGCATTAATAATATATTGACTGTTTAAAAGCTTGAATAACTAAACTGATAAAATATACCAATTATAATTATCATAAATTCTCAATTGGATTGATTCTTCATTTTAATTGCATTTTTAATAAAACGCACAAAATATTCTAAAAGAGACTGTGCTAAAGCTAACCCTCTATTAACTAAATCCTTAGAGAAGTTATCGCACTGTAATACGTTATTAAATATTATCTATTACTAAAGATGGCAATATAAATTAATAGTGCTTATAGTAAAGATCATTATTTAACAAAGTATTTTTTAATTATCAAAAGAATTCTTATGAGATGGTAAAATGTTTTAAACCTCAATTCACATTGTTTTAATATAAAATAATTGTTTCTATATCTTCTTAATCTTACATATTAATAAAATCTCTTACCAATTCTAATTAGTATTAAATTGGAAAAAAGAAAGAAAATAATAGCACTATCTTAAGAAACGTACTAGACAGTGAAAACTGTAAGTTAATTAATCCAATTTAAAAAAGCATTGTGAAGAATGCATTAAAAAAAAAGCATGTAGAAAGAGTTTATATCACCCGATCATCATTTCACAAACTATTAAACAGAGGCAAGACTCTCTATATAGTAGTGTCATTCAATGCATAACTTTATATTTGACTAAATAGGCAAAAGGTAGCTGATAGAGGAGCATATTAGATCCCAAGATCTAAGTGCAGTTTTCTCAGATCCAAGGCGAAAGACACAAACTAGAAACTAGTCAACGGATAATGAATGAGTAAGCACTAGATAGGGATTTTGTGCACAAACCTTCTTGCATCCATTGATTACTCTGGCTTGCACTGGGTGACATTGCTGTATAGCTTAGTGCTCTCAGAGTATGTTTACTCCATATTCATAGCCATTACTATGAGTAAATGTAATGAATGCTAATTTATGCAAATCATTATCCTTTCCATTTTTTCGATATTGTAAAACAGGCATCTCTTCGATAGGAAATCATTTAAGTAACAGACTGAGTACAAAAATTTCATTCAAATAAATAAAAATGAAAACTTTTTTTTACCATTTGCTCAATTGGGAATCAATCCAGAAGCATTAAATCTTGATCTATGATTCTTATATTAAACTCACTTAAGTTATGATTCCAAGGCAGAAATAAATATGTAGTAGTCACAAATGCATTATATATGTATGTCTATCATATATGTAATGATTGTTAATAAGAAACATATTTGTTAAATCTTTAAACAAAAAAGAAATGTAAACATGTAATAATGTTACCAAATTATCATTTAATATTTTATATTTTAAGTTAATGAGTTGACCTTATTAAGCATTTCATCTATGCTTTGAAAATCTATACATCATCTTATAGATAATACATTTTTCTTTAAAATAGTATCTTCAAAATGGTAGAAAATTTTATAAAGGGTTATTTACTTATTAGTCCGATGGTGAGATTTCAGATCCGTATTAGTCCGGCAATATTTATTTGAAAAAATGACAACCTTTAACTTTATTTACCAGAAAGGATACAAATATCTATTAGAAATTATTTTCCACCATCCAAACTTATAAAGATTTTTTACTTTGAAAAATAGCAACACCGCCAATGTTTGTCCGAACTGCGGATATAAAATGTGATATCATGGCCTTAGCAGCAAAACCAACATTTTGACTAATAACTTTCTCATCATTGGAATATTATTTAATATTCACGTACAAAATTAATTTCTTTCCTTTTTAGAAGATTGTAAATGTGTTTAATTCGGTCTTTTTTTTTTTTTTCATATGTCAAATACGTTGACCGGGAAGCGAACCCGGGCCAACTGTATGGAAGGCAGCTATGCTAACCACTAGGTCACCAACGCTTAACAATTCGGCCCTTATATACACAGTTATTTGTGCCAGCAACTTTTATCATTGCCAGACTAATACATAAGTACTTTATAATTTTTCATTCTTAATAAAAAAATTTCATGTCAGTTTTTTTTTTTAAAAAATATTTTTTTCTAGGATAAAAAAAAAGAAATCAAACATGAACACTTTAAAAAGAATGAATAGATTCTTTCAGGTTAAGTATTGTATTAACAATTATTAAATTTTTTATTATTAATTTACATTCCCAAATATCATTAATCCATCATTTTCATTTGTTTTGCTGTAACATTTTATATAAATATAATTCGTACACCTTACTTCAAAATTTTTTTGTTATAAAGTGTTTGAAGTAAGCTGTACAAATTTATTAATTTACATTTATATAAAAATGAATTTTTTCTTGGATAAATTATTTCAAATTCATTCTTCAGAAAATAAAACTATTTTTTATTATAAAAATAAAAGTAAGTTTACTAGTAGTTTGTAGAAGAAATTCGCCATATATATATACATACAATTATAGGGGATCTGAACCCAGACTTTTATCTAATCTATCTCATACAACTGATAGACATGACCACACACATGCATAAAAGATAAATGATCTTCAATATATGTATTTCATTCGGAACCAGAATTCATTAGTTGGTCCAGATTTCATCTTCCACACACACACACACACACACACACATCTGTGCTCACTTTATATTAAGATAGCAAATCTTCAAATTTTAATGGACAGGTTTCAATCTACTTCACCATCCAACTTTTCAACCTTCCATACCATTGAAAATCTAATGATGAAATGCCAAAATCCCTTGATGATACCAATATTATTGTCATGCCCATGTTGACCTTAAGTCATTCTGACCCCTGGTGTATAGGACCTGTATTTAAATATATATGTTTGTGCATGTGAATGTAAATGTATGTTGGATGTGTATAAATAAATTGTCCAAATGCAATTGGTAATATACATTTCTCTTTCAAATGATATCAATGTAACTATTAAATGAATTGAAATGATATTCCGTGAACAATTCTCCATTCTAGCATTATGTATGATAAGATTGAGATGGAATTTAACATTTTAAAAAATTGTTGCTTTAAAATGAGTCCTTTTTTTATAATTTCTAATTTTTTAATCTTGCCATTGTAATTAATGACCAACTTCTGTCTGGGTTATACTGCCTGATAAATTTTTCATTTTTTAAGAGCTTATTATTCAATGTTGCTTTGTTATGTTTTCCAGCACTCTCAAATTTTCTTCTTGTGCCACTTTAATTATCCAATATGTAACATAAATATAGGGGATTTAAACATGACTTTCAGACACCCTTCAACTAACTATCCACCCTATCTCATAACACTGATACACATGACCACACCCATATAGAAAAAAAGCACCAATATATGTATTTCCTGCTGAACCAGCACTCATCAGTTGGTCCAGATTATCATCTCCAACACACATATGTAATCTGTGCTCAGTTTATATTAAGATAGAAAATCTTCATACTTTAATGGAAAGGCTTCAATTTACTTCAACCTCCAACTCTTCAGCTACCCATACCACTAAAAATAAGATGGAAAGCCCAGATCCCATGCTGATGTCAATATTGTTATGCCCATGTTGACCTCAAGTTACTCTCACCCCTCATATATAGAACATTATCCATTTAAATACATAGAAGAGGGATGGGAAGGATGCAGGCTTAATGTGTAATATTTGAAATACAGGCATTATTCATATACCTGGAGCTTAATTGTAAATATAGGAGATTTGAACACAGACTTTCAAGCATTCTTCAACTATCCACACTAACTCATACCACTGATACACTGAGATAGTGTGGATAGTTGAAGGGTACTTGAAAGTCTGTGTTCAAATCCCCTATATTTACAATTAAGCTCCAGGTATATGAAGAATGGCTGATCTTGCCATCCCTCTTCTAGGTATTTAAATGGATAAGATCCTATAAAAGAGGGTCAGAGTGATTTGAGGTCAACATGAGCATAACAATAATACTGGCATCAGCATGGGATTTGGATTTTCCATTTTCAGTAGTATGGATGGCTGAAGAGTTGAAAGTTGGAGTAGATTGAAACCTGTCCATTAAAGTATGAAGATTTGTTATCTTAATATAAATGGAGCACTGATTATATATGTGTGTGGGAGATGATAATCTGAACCAGGTGATGAGTGCTGGTTCAGCACAAAATATGTATATTGGTGAATATTTATCTTTTCTATGTATGAGATAGTGTGGACAGTTGAAGAGTGCTTGAAAGTCTGTGTTCAAATCCCCTATATTTACATTTAAGCTCCAGGTATATGAAGAATGCCTGTATTTCAAATATTACTAATATATAACATCTATAATTTAATTTTGTTACTAGATGGCAGTTGTAATGAAGAAAAAAAAACATTGGTAATAGTTCTCATATATATATATTTTAAAGATATCCGGTGTTTATTTTTGTAAATAAATGATATATATATAGTTTCTTTACAAAAAAATTTTTGTTCTCTAAATATTGAAAATTTATTTTGAGATGGAAAGTACACAATATATAAAATAGTTTACTTTATATCAATAATATTAAAAATATTTATCACTTAATTAAATGCCATCTCAATATCCTTATAGATAATGCAAGAGTGGAGAATTGCTCAAGGAATATCATTTTAATTATAAGACTCAATTAAAGAAAATTATTTAATTTCAGTAAACTCCTAGAATTTTTTTAGAATATAAAAATTATAATTTTTATTCCTTATTTGAATTTATATCTGCCTAATCACTGATTTCTTTTTTCTTGCTACATAAATATAGTGGACTAAGAAAGAAAAATTAGACAGAACACTACAATTAGACATTAATTTGTAGATATTTTCTGAATTTGTTTTTTCTTTAGTTTGACTTTTAAATATATTAGTAATTTATATTATAGGTGTACTTTTAGAGAAAAGTTTAATCTTTATCATATGCACCTTGAATGTTTACAATAGTTAAATGATGTCTTTTTTTGATTATAGAGGGCTCTCTCAAACCTTGACACAAGATAGCAATTTTATAAATATAAAAAGGGCCATCTTATCTTTAACCTAAATTCCCACTTATATAGGCCAATCTGAAGCATTTTGATTTGGGAGCATGAAGCAGTTAGTCTCTTCACTTTTTAAGTTCACTATTTCCTTTACAAATTAACCTTTGTGAAATCTTGTGATTTACAACGAGTTAATTAATATTATGATCTTTATACTGAAAATATATAAACTAATGAAAAGTTATGATTATTTAAGTCCAAAGGAAGTATGTAAATACTTTTAGAGAAAGGCTTTATCTGTTATCATATGTGCCTTGAATGTTTACAATAATCAAGCAATGTTTTTTTTTTTTTTACTATAGAGTACCTCTCAAACCTTGACACAAGATAGCAACTTTATAAAGATAAGAATGGCCACACAACAAGAACAGCCATACATGTTAAAAACATCCATTTTGGTTGTATATTGGACTACACCCATCATTAAATTGAATTTTTTTTAATTCACACTTTTACATATACCTTTATAAATGCATTCAACTGTTACTAATATCTGTGTAATTATTATCAGTTGAATGAAACTTGAATCTTTCAAAAACACTTAACAATTCAACTAGATAATGAAAATAGTCTCAATGCAGTATAACTATATTTTAAAATTTAATATTTTATGGTTCATTACTATCTGTAAATTTTAATAGCTGGAACAAAGTTTGAAAAAGAAATATCATGAATAAGGAGGAAGACCTCATATTGATTAATATTCAAAACATAAACAAAGCATTCTCTGACTTATTGCGTATATTGAATTTTCTAATTAACTATATAAAAATATTTTCATTTTTTCTAAATAAAAATAAGCACTATTATTTCACCAGAGATGCTCACACAATATGAAAGAAATAAGAATGGAAGATTATACTAAATATATCACATTTTTTAAACTTTATATAGACAGAAAATTGCAGATTTAATACATTGCATTTATGTAAGTAGAAGACTGTAGGGGGAAAAGCGAATCTTTTTAAAAATGGAATTAAATTAAAACATAAATGTCACAAATAAGAATATCATAGCAGGGTTATAATCTTATATATAAAACCCCTAAATGTCCATAACACTATCATGTCATATTCAAGTCAAAATTTTTTTTGTTAGAAGTCATATTATTCAAGTAAAAAAATTATTTGTTCCACTATCATAATTTTTTTTATGAAGCATTTTATGCTAAAGAAATTCCTTCTTTATATTTAAGAGACTTAATTTAATTACAAGCATTTTATTCAAAGCAAATAATTCTGCAAATGGTATTTTCCAAAAGATATATGGACTAAAATGTTTTGAGGAAAAAAACTCCCAAAAAAAATCATTACATGTGTTTTAACTATTGTACAGAATTGCAAAGAAATGTGATTACAGTACATAAATTCAGGTTTGAACTGTGATATTTAGTGAGGGGAAAAATAGATGCTATAGTTCTATATTTACATTTAGTTTTGGTTAATGTATAATTACTAAATGACAGCCTTCCAGGCTGTCGTTTTCGTAATATTTATGCTGCTGTTTTCATAATACTTACATTTTAGTAACATTTCTGAAGAAAAAAAAACTGTTAAAACAACCTTTGAACAATTTTTTCCCCAGAAATGTTAAAAAAAAGAAGAAAGAATTGTGAAAATGATGGCCTTTACATATGCTGGATATATATATTTCTAGTATACAAATAAAGGAATCTACTGGAAATTTAACTTTTTAATTCTGAAAAGATCCCAAATCTACAATATAGTTCTAAAACTAAAATAATAAATAAATATACTAAAAACACTGATCTCAATAAAATGATTACAAAATATAATCTGAATCATGGCCACAGCTCTTATTAAAAAAACACTTTGATTTAGTTATATAAATTATTATAATTCTAAATATATTAAAAATTTGATTTAAATTTTTAAAAAATAAAAATATTTTCATGATTCTAGGTATTATTATAATGAATGGATAGTTCTGGTAATTTTCCAAATCTCTTTCAAATAGGCAATTTAATCTAATAATTTTCATATTAATCATTGGATGTTTCTCTCAGATAAAGTATGGTAATTCCATTATTTATATCACTGTTTTACTATTTATTATTGTAACTCAGAACAATGTATATATATTTTTAATAATGTAGATTCCACTGTATTGCATTTATTGATTTTTTAACAGAAAAATAATCTAAAGAGATCAGTACTTATCAACATTTAGCCAATTTCAATATCTTTGTTCTATTGTTCTCGACAAAAAGATTTTTTTTAAATGCATTCTTTCCTTTTTGACTACACTTTCTATGAAACTTATAGAATAACATTATAAATTGACATTATGTTAAAATTTTTTCAAATATTTCAATAATTATAAAGCAAACATCAGATTTTAAAGCAAAATTTGATAGATTTATCACCCATCCACATTCCTTTATTCACATTAAAAGAAAAAAAAACTTAAAATAAATAAGAATTTGTTCATTTTCTAAAAGAGTATGAACATTAACATCATTGATGATGTGTACATCTTTTGTTCATAGTTACAAGTTTGTTTATAAAATTAAATTATAAAGAAATCAAATCCAATTTAATGAATTTTAGTATAAAATGAGGATTTTATACAGAAGTGAAAGATTTAGCATTATCAAAAACTTCCACTACATGTAACAATACAAAATGTCAAAATTTGAAAGGGTTACATACAGTACAAATACCAGTAACAATCTAACATAATACCTATTCAAAAGTTAAAATAAGAAAACAATTATGTTTAATTTTTAATTTGAAGTTTGTAATCTTTTATAGCTAAAGATACACTATGCATGCTCAGAATTCATAAAAATGAACTTAGCTTACTAGTAGTCAAAGCAACTGCATCATATTATCATTTTATTTTTATTTCCTCAAAACTTTTTAATGTGGGATCATTTATTCTTAGTAACAGCTATATATCCATACACTGAATACTATTTTATGGATGTTTGGATCTATAAACCAACTAAATAAAAAATAAAAATTCTAACTTTGTCCATCATCCGAAAAAAATTCAATGTTCATTTAGACTGAATTCAATCTACAGATAATGGACATGACAAATGGGTATGCTGATCATATGATATAAAACTCTTACATAAAAGTTAAAAATGTATGTTTAATGATTTGATAAAATGGGGTTGTCATCGAAATGTCACTTAAAAACACTGGTGTTTGAGAAGTGAAACACATGATAAGTTTAGCTCAATAATAGAATCAATAATTAAAGGTTTTAAATCAACCTCAAATTAAGAAAAAAATCAACTCAATTAAAAATAAAACGGTTTTCAGCTTGAAGCTGTAATATCACAATACCTCATAAATAAATAAATAAATAAATAAATAAATGATATATCAATTTACATTTACATTTTATTGAATGGAGTAGCTAAAAATAGGTGGATCATATTCATCAAAGTAGGTTCCAAAAATATTGCAATTTTAATGGGAGATGTTCCTGGAACCTGTCTCTTATCAGTACTATATACCTACTTTTGACACATTGTAATATAAAGTAGATAAGGCAGTAGTTGGTTGCAGACGGTTGTGGGTTCGCGTCCCGGCCGATGCTATGACATATGAAAAAAAAAAAAAGCAAAATAACAATGTAACAAAAAAAATAGTAATGATAAAGATTTTTAATAAGATCTATTTTTTACTTGATTATCAACAACTATGAAAAACATTAATCACTTTGCATTTTAAAACTAAATATTAACTATTTTTAAAATTAAAGTACAACATTCAAAAAAGCAAACAAATAAACAGAAAATATTTTAAACTTTTTCCATTTGCTTAAAGTAAACACTTTTTTCAGTCCTCACTTCCAAACTGTGAACCGTTAAGAATATTTCATCTGCACTTGAAAACCAAGTCAAAAAAATATTTCCTCATCAAAGATCTTTTTTTTTTTAATAGAAGCATTCCAGCACTTCCTTCAATCAATTACTTTTCTACATAAATTCTTTAACAACTTCAACAAGCAATCTGATAAACAAATAATACTTAAAAATGGTCTCTCCCCCTCTGCAGTACTGACACTTCAGATTTGATGAACAAGCGAAGAAACTGTTCAGAATAAACAAGCCCTATGGTGACCTCATATCTCGTCTTTCCAATTTCTAAAATCTTAAAAATTTCACAAATTAAAGAAATCTTTTTAAGATAAATATTTGATAAGCAACACTAATAATGATGAGAAATGTGTTACTTCTGATCAATATTTTTAGACAATTTTAAATAACATTTACATCTTTGGCAAGAAAAATGCAAATATTAGAATAGAGTAAATGGGAAAATTACTTTGAACAGACAATGGCACTGTTACAGTAAATTAAACAGTTCATAAAAAATTTACAAATAAAAAGTATATTTTTCATTAAATATATATATAAGTATAGGTAAACGGTAAAAATGCCTGTGAATAGTCCATTGCATGGCAATATGCACTCCAACGCCCTCTAAGGAAAAATAAAAACTAATATTCATCAGGTTAGGTCAATGTTGGGATGTGTGTATGAAAAAGAATATTTGGCTTTTCTTCTTTGTTTTTTGCTTTTAGATATTAATAGATATGTATATACGTAATGGTTAAAGTGTTTGCATAAATATGATTTCTTTTCCACCAGAAATAAAAAAATGCATTAAATTGTAATCATATTTATTTTTATAATTGCATAGGCATTTAAATTAACTTGTAAACTTCCCTTCTAGTAAGTAATAGCACACACCCATTTATTAACAACGACTGGGTGATTACATAGTTGGCTATGGGCCCATTTACCTAAAATAAAAATTCTGCCCTTTGTGACTTGAATTTTCACCAGGTTTGAATTCAAACTTAAAATGACAGAATGGCACCACTATACCATAAGACTTTTCTTGTTATACAAAGTTCACTAAATGTTCAGTATCATAGAAAAAACAAATGCTAACAAAATATTTATAGAATTTTCTCATCATTCAACATAGGTACCATTACCCTTCTTTCAATAAGCAAATTAACACTGTCTTCAAACCAGATTTCCTGCAATTAAGCTCTATTTCTTTTGATGTTCAAACTTCTTATGAAGTTATGAGCAGTTAAGCATTAATTCTTAGTAATAAAACACTTGATTTTTGATGTTATGAATAATAAATAACGTGAGAGTATTCATTTATAATTTATCTTTAAAGCGCATGTGCATTGGCTTAATTTCTAACATCACTATTAGATGCTTTTCTAATTTGCTGGAATAAATATTCAATAATTCTAGTTTTCTCCATATATATCCCCATATTAACAAAATTCTTTCACCAATCTCACTTAATTTCTGTAGTCATTAAAATTAATATAAAACATATTTGTGTCCATAAAAGACACATTGATGCTATCTTTATAGTATTTCTGCTACAATAGGCAAAGACATGTTATTTATCATGTATGAATTATGATGCATTCTGCTAAACCGTACACTGCCTTTTCATGAAATTTGATCTTATATCAATTATTTGGATTCAATCTTCTTTGATCAAATTCACAATGGTCTTTATATCTAAACATCACATGATCACTATCTCTTATACTAGCACATAATTGTTATTAAACAAGGCAAAACTCTCCATACAGTAATGCCACCCTGTGCCAACCAGACTAATCAATGGATGCCAGAAGGCTTGTGCATAAAATCCCTATCTAATTGCCTACTCATCCTATATCCTCAGACTAATTTCTGGCTTCTAAGCTCCTCACTGACGAAGGCCACAAGCCAGAAACTAGTCTGGGGATATTGGATGAGTATAAGCCAGAAACTAGTCTGGGGATATTGGATGAGTAGGCACTAGATATGGATTTTATATACAAACCTTCTGGCATCCATTGATTATTCTGGTTGACACAAAGTGGCACTACTGTATGAAGAGTTTTGCCTTGTCTTTATATCTATATCAATCTTATAATGCTAGATTTATAAAACAACAGATACATCAAATCCTTGTAAAAAAAAATACATCTAAATTATTATACTTGCTCTCTGCTATAATAAAAGTATAGTTTCTATTATTTCAATATTTCATTTACTTTAAATCTATGATGATTATTTTCTATTTATATTATTTTCACCATTAAATAAATAAATAAAAAAAGCAAACAGAAAAATTTATAAATATATAAGCATTGGTGAAAAGAAATGTCAAGTTCTCATTGATAATACTCAAACATTCAAGATTTGATTACAGTTTTCATTGGCAAAATATTTATAGAGCCAACATTTTTCTGATCATTTAATATATGAACACATAAATAAATAGGCAACATTGGCAATTTATTATAAAAAAAAAGTAATCAAAAAAATATCACCATCATCATAAGTTATTTGCCAAAAATCAGATCCCATGCATCAAACCAGGCTCATATCCAAGTACTTTCTAATCTTTGCTTTACTTTATAAAATACTCAACATTACTGCCCTGTTTAAGATCATCAATCAACATATTTTTCTCTTACATCTTTTTTTAAAATCCTAAAACCCCTTTCAACATATCTTTCATAATTCTATATAACATTACATTAATCTCATCTTCATCTGCAAATACTACCAAACCATCAAGCAAATTTGGCACAGTAAACCCTTCTACCTCCAATTCTAATTCCATCATCATGAAAATAATACTTGTTTAATAATTTATCTATGCATATGTTAATTCAGGAGATATACAATATTACTGGACCCACTTTAAGTAATCTTTGTTTTTATTCTAAATTCGTGCTTATTTTTTTCTTTATCCATAGAACATTTTTTTGTTATTATTTTTTAATATAAAAGGTGCATTTTTGATTATATTTTGAATATAACTTTTGAACCAATCAATTTCTCCCCTATTATACTGAGGTCAAAGAAAAGGTATTTCATAAACTAGTATTTACATATAAATATTAACTATAAAGGTTAAACAATATCAAAACAAAAGTAAAAAGAGTAAAAAATGTTTGATTAGATAATCAATTATTAAAAAAGAGGAAAAAATAATAACTAAAGCAATTAATTCATCAGTAATAAATAAACAAATGGTTTACTGCAAGAGTTCATGAGAAGTTCAAGCAGTGAAAATGAGTTTATAAGACATTCAAAACCAGAAGTGACAGAACTGAAGCTGCAATTCATAGATCTAAAACATTAGATAACATACATATTTACAAAAACCATGCAGGATATTAATCTTTGTTTTTTTAAATAACAAATATTTAAATTAAAATGGTGAATTCATTTAAATAAATACTAAACAAAAACTATAAAATAAATAAATAAAAATAATTGAAAATTTTATCTCTTAAGAAGTCATGTGATGTTTGAGCACTAAGAATGATACAGTTAAGGTGAGGTCCAAGAATTTTTAGTACTCTATTATTAAACTAAGTTATGTAGGGCCCAAAAGCAATAAAGAATATAAATACATAAAATTAAACAACAATGCCTTGATAAAAATAGATTAAAATGAAAAAACAACAACAAATGTTTGTATGTAAATGTATGTTAAATTTTGTGCAGTAAATACAAATATTTTTTTGCTTTCTTAATTTAAGCATTATTTATTATAAGCTAGAGTAATTACTATTTATCAATCTAATTTCCACATTTAGACCGATCTCTGATTTTTGTTTTTATTAATAAAAATACAGGCTGAAGGCAGTTTGAGTAAATTAGTCAGTTTGATATTGTTTGTTATCCTTGTATCACATAATCTAAAATTTTAATTTTACAGTAACAGTTCTAATTTTAACCTTGTGGAAGAAAACTAACCTTCACACATGCACTAATAGGTTAATATATAAATTTACATGTACTCACTCATCAGTAAGAGTTTTACAACCATAAGTGAATCACTTGTGTTTAGAGCTTATTCTTATATAAACCAATCCCTACGGAATGTGCTCAAACCCCACATTAATTAATAATAAAAAAATTAAAACTAAAATTATTAATAATAAAAATAAAATTTACGAAATATAATAAAAAACAAACTTTGATTACTAGCAGATATATTAACTTTTATTTTGAAAACAAATTTTAATTCAAACATAAAGACATATATCATGAATAAATAAATAATGTAGGATTAGGATTGTGGGATATAAAGCATAAAATCAATTAGCATAAACATAAATTTACTTAACCAGTTAATATGGATGAAAGTTATATATAGCAGTATATGAGAAAAATAATTATCATGCTTAAAGAGTTTAGTTAGCTTCAATAAAATCTATATTAAAATCTTAATTTTCTATTCAATGTATCTTGGAATGCATACTCTGGCTATAGAAATCATTCTCTGTTAAAGTGAAATTCTAAAATCTTTATATTATTGTTATGATTCATATTTTCTAGGCTTTCAAATTGAAAATAAATTGCATTCCAAGATGATGAAAATCAATAAAATTTAAAATAATTGGCAGTGGCTTCACATGGAAAATGAAGTCTATGACAACCCACTTATGCAAATATATTAATAATATTTGAAAGTTTGGAATAATTATAAAAAAAATCACAAGCAATATTGTTTATATATTAAAAAAAATATATATAAAGTAAATTGACACGCAAATTGAAACTAAATCATATTACTTTATTCCAAAAAAAATTAAGATAATTAACAAATTTAAATTATCTCAGGTATAGGTCGTAAAAATTAATAAAGTTTAAGAATAACTACTCTTGGTTGTTAATTGGGTAAATGTAATTTGAATGAATTAATAGTATATAGTGTGGGACATGATAATTCTTTGTCTCTAAGACCATTGATATAGCCAGAAAATTAAACCATCTAAAATCTTTTAGACTTGTATTACATATAGGTTGGTTGTGGCAGGGGGGGGGGGCGATTGAAATTGTTCTAATAGTACTTGAGCTACAAAAGCATATGATTGATTAGATTAAAACTATTTTTTATATATGTAAAAACTACTATTATAAAGGAGAGTATTTTATCTTCTATTACTCATTATTATAAAATATTATATAGTGACTAAATTCTAAGACAGTACAAAGCTCACAAGACTGGTTTCAATGAACAATCTTCATCAGTTGAGCCAAACCACGAATTAGAATAGGCTTGGATCTTATTTACATTAAGCAGATTTCTCTTGCTTTATGTCAAAGTGTAAGGAGTTTGAAGCATACAATTATTAAAGATGATGCTTTGTATAGTTAATAATTAAATGAAAAAGTAATGACACATGCAAAGACACAGACAATATTAACACTCACCAGTCACACAAAAAATTAATTATGGAGCAGGATTAATAATAACACACAAATATAGCAAAAAGATCTATATATTCAAATAAAATAAAAAAATAAGCTTTTTTTTTTTTAAAAAAAAAAATATTATGTTAAATTATGTAAATAACTTAATAAAAAAAAATCATATACTATTAATTAAAAAATTTAAATCTTCATTAAATAAAAAAAGCAAAACAATTCCTTATCTTATCAGATTAAAATTTAAAAGTTTAAATTAGTTCAAATGAATATAATTCAGCATATATAAATCATAATTAAAAATTAATGACGACATCAAATAAAATTATAAAAAGTATTATGACTACGTTTTAAATAAATAAATATTTTTATCAAGGGTAAGTAAACTATTGTTCATAGTTCATATGTGACTCTTTTAGGTATATAATGTGCAGTTCAAGAAAATATGTTGAAGGAGTTCTTCTAGGGATCATAATTAATATTAACCCTTTTATTTTTATTTCTGGTGTTAATTAAAATGCAAATTTGCATATTTTCCTCACAGGTTGTTGAATTTATTTTGACTATATTAAATATACTCAGTTTAGTTAAAACAATCAGTAATCAAACAGAATTTAGAAACCATTTGTATATCTATGCTTTATAATTATTAAAACTAATATAATTAATGGTTTACAAATATAAAATGATAATTAATATAAAATATTAAAATATAAAATGATAATTTTTACCAAGATAACAACAATTTGTCTGCAAAGAACATTAGCTTTCCACCAACCAAGGGAACAAGCTGGATTTAAAAGTGGTTTTTGCACAGTAGATCATATCCAGGTATTGAGAGAAGTTATAGAAAGGACAAATGAATATGAGTTGCCATTATGTTTTGGATTTATAAATTATGGAAAGGCATTTGATTCTATAAACATTTCTTCAGTGATTAAAGAATTGAATCATCAAGGTATAGATCCAGGATATTGTCATATTTTAAAGAATAATTATAAAAATGCAACAGCAACAATTAGATTACATAATGATACTGGGAAAGTCAACATTGAGAAGGGTGTAAGACAAAGTGACATCATATCTCCAAAACTTTTTACAGCAGTGCTGCAAGAAGTATTTTGTGGATTAAAATGGGAAACTAAAGGAGTGAAAGTAAATGGAGATTATTTAAGTCATTTAGATTTTGTAGATGATATAGTTGTTTTTGCAAATAATGCTTTAGAGATGCAGGAAAGGTTGCATGAGTTATCAGATGAAAGTAGGACTAAAGATAAATGTTTAAAAGACTAAAGTAAGGTTTAATTGATTTGCTCAAAATATGAAAATAAAGATTGATTATGATGAATTAGAAGAAGTTAACAGTTACAAATACCTTGGTCAGATTATTAATACCGATGGAAACATAATGGATGAAATTAATCATAGAATTAAACTTGGTTGGAGTGCTTTTGGTAGAAATAACTTGGTAATAAAAGGAAATATGCCTATGTGCTCGAAAAGGAAGGTTTTTAACAAATGTGTTTTACCAGTTCTTACTTATGGATCTGAGACTTGGACACTTAATAAAATAGCAATACAGAGACTCCAGACCACTCAAAGAAGTATGGAGAGATGCATGTTGGGAGTAACAAGAAGAGATCAAAAATGCAATGTATGGCTAAGACAACAAACAGGTGTTACTGACTTCACTGAAAAAATTAAAAGATTGAAGTGGAGTTGGGCTGGACATATTGCTATAAGAGATGATAATAGATGGACAATTGAAATCTTAAACTGGATTCCGAGAGATTGTAAAAGACCCAGAATGATACCACATGTGAGATAGATGGATGAAATAAGAAAGTGTGCAGGGGTGATGTGGAGAATAAAAGCTAAAGATCAGAGAACATGGATTAAACTTGGAGAGACCTTCATCCTGCAGTGGATTGATAATGGTTGATGATGAATTAATAGTTTAGAAATATTATTTTTTAATATTTATTTAGAAATTTTTTATGTGAATGTAACGATAAAAACGTGTATAATATTTGTTGCCTTGAAGACCCCCTACATTTAAAATTTACACGAACTTGTCATATATTTTGTTATATATTTCGCAAGTTTTGCCACCTCTGATAAATATATAATAATAAAAAACTAAAGTAATTTTCAAAGAACAAGCTGCAAATGAAATACAAGTAATTTGTTTAAGTTTGGACTGGTCTTATTTTTATTGGATGTGGGAAAAAAATTTTAAGTGACATATTATTAGTTGTTTTTATTTCTTTTTTTTTTAAACAGCTATGTTCTCCAGGCGCCATATTGAATTTTTAAAAAAAACTGACCTGAGAGACAATTTTCACAATAACTCCAGTTTTAATAACGTTAGAGCAAAAACCTTTACATTAATAAAAACTAGAAAAACTAAGGAAAACAATAAGGCTAAGACAAATAGTGATTACAATTTAAAAAATAAGGAAAAAAAAGAAATTTCAACATCCAACATAATTATTACTTTGTTTGTTCATAATTTCTAATTAATCATTAACTAAGTTTAAATTACATCTTCAGTGATAATTTCTTTGTATTCCTCACAAAATTATTTTTCAAACCATATACAATGTGTCTTACCTGAGATAATCCATAGCTTCAGAATCTCCAAAAGTATTAGCATAAAAAATTCTTCATTTTTATCTTGTACCCCAAAAGTTACCAAAACTCAAAAGCATCTATAAGAAAAAGATTCATCCTAATAAAAGATACAAAACAAATCATTTCCAGAAGATAGATATTCATTTGTCATCATAGCAATTGGCTTCTTGTTTATCTAAAACTAGAAATTGTAGGCTACTATCTGTATCACTGATAAAATTAGTTTCACCTCCTCATTTTATATTTTTTTGTGTACATCAGTGATGTTTGTATTCATTATGCACACTGGTGATGCTATCTTATTATATTTATTGTATCTTATAGATATAATTTATTTGCATAGAACCCATTTGTTAGCTATAGACTTAGAAATAATGTGATGAAGGATATGGCAAAACTAGTGACTCCACAGATGAGTATCAAGGTATAGGCAAAAGGGCCTAAAACAATTAAAATGATTAGCAGAACAAATATTATTAACAATCATTAAGAGTACATAAAGAAAATAATCGCCATCCTTGTGTTGACTATTAATTTTTTTCAAGTAATAAGCAATTCAGAATTTCTTCTTTGAGATAAATGGTCCATAGCCAGTATTGCTAGGCATCCAAAAGTGATTGATAAATGAGCATCTAGTTACTTTTAGAAGGTAAAAAATTAGTAAATTATCCTAAATTAGTGAGGTAAACATTGAGGTGTTGAGTGTAAAAATGAAAAAATGTGAATGAAATATGTTGCAACTTTAATATTGGTTAGTACAGATATTGAGCAATTTAAATTTTTAGCAGCTTGTTGATTCAAGAATCTATGTGAGATAGGTCTAATTATTTCATATTTGAAAATGGCATTACTGCATGCTTCAGAATATATTAAAAATAACAGTAATTTATGATAATGAAAGTCCTCAGGGCCATAGAACAAAGATTATATTCTCTCCAATTTGATAAGGCAGACTCTCATTAAAAAGATCATAAATGCATAATAAATTTCTGGAAAAATATCCTATCAAACATCATGATAAAAATTTTAAAGTCAATCACCAAGAGGTATACTTTTAAAAGTCCTGATTTTTTTTTTTTAAAAAAAAAAACATCTAGTAATCACAAAGTGTAGATAAGAATGCATTTGTCCACATGCTTTAAAATCTTATTTGCAATAAAAGATGGAAGATAAAGATATAGAACTCTACTCCCACGAGTGTGATAATTCTTTTACTAACAATGAAGGTAGCATTTTATTGTAATCATTTTTTTTTTCAGTAAACTTATCCATCTTACCAACTATACTAACCTGAAACTTTTATTCACTAGTTAAGAAAAGCTAGATGCAGTGAACCTACTAACTTGGAAAAAATATTGCTTGTGATCTGAACAAATTTCAAGATCACCTGACCCCGATCCCAAGCTATAATAGTAGGCAGATATGCATACTACTAAAACTATGATGCCTTTTAATAAAAGATAGAAAAGAGATGAAGTACAAAGAAGTTATAACTATTATACTTTGTTAGAAGCATAATTATTGTAACAATATCATGATGTCTAAATATTCTACAAGAAAAAATATGCTTTAACCAGAAAATTAATAACATCATTAGTTCATATGGTTTAAATAATAACAACAGATCATCAGAATTAGGATCCATCCAACTCATCAGAATAATAATA
Organism: Epiperipatus broadwayi; assembly: GCA_028023455.1. Classification (NCBI taxonomy): domain Eukaryota; kingdom Metazoa; phylum Onychophora; class Udeonychophora; order Euonychophora; family Peripatidae; genus Epiperipatus; species Epiperipatus broadwayi. The sequence goes on from JAQFVV010006528.1 coordinate 129,869, forward strand.
ATAAATAGATTTTTAAAATGGCCCTATAGAGCACATGATTATAAGAAATAGTCTAAATGCTACATATTTATTGCATCTAATCACACACACACATACACACTTTTTTTTTTACTTTCCTCATTCAGAAACTTTAATTTTGTCGCAAGTCATTCTCATTATTAGGCCAACTGCTCGGGACAACTAATAATTAAGAATACAACACTTTTTTTTTTTTAAAAAAAAGTTCAGCCCAACAATATAACTTTTAAAAAAGCTTTTCCTAATTTCATATGCTATTTCTAGTAACTGTATACAGACATGTTTACTTAACTTCAATCTAACAGCATACTGTAAATGATTCAGAAGCAATCTTCATCATTATGCACGCTTGTGGGTTTTTAATTCCAACTGTCTCATTAGTCCACAGATGCCAACATTCTGTAGGAGATTTTCAAATAACACAATTCAAAAACTCACACAAAGCTTTTCAATTGAATTTTAATAAGATGGAAAATTAGAAAGAAAAATGTGGTTAAATATTAAATGCAGAATTTTAATATTTCAACAATTTCATATAATGAATATCATCAGAATATCAAAAGACGTAAAAGCAAATAAATAATTGGTAACATGCTGAAGCAAAATTACAAATATAATTTTCAACACAAAAATAAATAAAATAATTACATAAATATATAAAGTTTCTGAGAGTAGTAGAAATAAAAAAAATATATTTCCTTAATGATTTCTTTAAAAAAAAAGAAGCTTTATTTGTAATCGTTAAGATTAATATTAAAAAAAAAAGAGACGTATTATAGATATAAATATATTAGCATTGGGGCATAATTGTTTTACTTGATAAATAGGGTATATCTATATTTATAAAACTGGGAGGCAGATATAAAAAAAAACGCCTTCCAAATTATATTTTACTATAGATGAAAATATGCTTATCACTTTTGACGTAATTGTTTTACTAGCTAAAGAGTATGCTTTTACTTTGTTCATTCTTTATAAAGTTGAGGGGGAGATATAAAAAATATTTTCCATATGAGACACTCATATTTATTATTATTCCTCAGTATAATCTGCAAAAATACCAAACATTATCGATAATAACAAACACAATATAACATACGCTTTAAACACGCACACACATATACAGTGTAGATATTTTAAAAATGTTTACACATATCAACAATACAGTTTAATTTAAAAATTATACACATTAGACATCAATAAATTAACATAAAAAAAGTTAAAATATTGTACTTATGAAAAAAACAATGGAGCAATACGTTGAGAGCTAGAACATATTTACGTATATATGTACTATATTCACGCCTAGGATTATAAATATAATATGTTCACTAAATTATTTCTTTCTCTTTCACTCCTAATAAAAATAAATTAAATAAAACTTACTATTCTTCTTGTGATAAAAAATAACAATAGTGATACATGATATTACATTAGAAATTTCTGAGCTGTGAAGTACTTTGCTTTTATTTTTTTTATCAAGAACTTTATTACACTTGTTTTAAAGTTAGTTGTACAAAACAAAGAAAAATTACACAACTGCTCGACTAACAAGATTCCTATTTACACATTAAAAGTCACCTTAATCAGATCCCATGTTGGTGTGAAGGTAAGCTGTGGTGCAATTCGCTCATCTTTATCCCTTGTTATTCTTAGTTTGTGTATAAAAGTTCGCAGAGGGTCAATGTCTGATGGATTATACAGCATTTCACACTGGGTAAGCCAGTAATTATATGCCTAAAAGGTGGCACTCCTCACAAACACAAATTCACCATTTGTGATGCCAACTGTGAGTGTGGAGATACTTTGCTTTTATTTTTACACTGATTTCTGAATAAATATACAACTATCTTTTACAAAAAAACTATGATAATTCCATCACTGACATGTAATAAATTAAAGATCATATAAATACTGCTTCATTACCAATTCTTGCAATAAATGTTCATGATATTATTCTTTAGTATAAAAACTTTACTAGTTTTCATATAGACACAATGCTTTCTGATGTAATATGTTATTATCTACCACATTTTTTAAAAATTATATTGTACACCCATGCACTAAGTATTTATCATACCTGTGTGGATTAACATTAGTAGTTTCATGAGCACAAACTATCTTTTTCTTCATTGACTATTTTGAGAACTGACAGTGCTATTATTAGCTTTGCCCAATTTCAAACAATTAAATTTTCCACAAGAGCAGTAATACACTTTTATAAGTGTAAACTCTAATGTTACAACCAAATTCCATTAAATGCGTGGCACTAAGTATGCAAGACAAAAAAATGACTGCATTATATATCTTTATGCAAGTAATATATACATGCAATTTTATACACTTCTACTTTATTTAATATATTTTCAAGCTTTGGGTAACTGAAATTGTGAGTTTCGAGACAATGGATTGCATAATTTAAGAGTTTAATATAGTATTTTGCAACTTTTTTCCCTAATAATAGTATCCCAAATTGATAATTTCTTTATATTCTTTATTCATGCATAATTTGTTGTTTTATATAATTATAAATAGTTTATAATATTTATCAGTAAGTTTGGATGGCATGTTGTTCCTTCAATAAATAATAACTTAAAATTTTAGTTAGATGTACATATTCAATAACAAAATTGAAATGTAATAATTTCAATAATATTTACATATTTAATGTGATTTTTGAACTTGATGAGATTCACAGATTTTTTAAATATTAGATAAAATATTAGAAAGACATAAGTTTACTTTGTACAACAAGTTCAATTGGTTACCCTGTATGCCTCATAAATTGAAAATCTCATAAAAGTGCAAGCAATTATATTGATTTCCTATGGCAAAAAATTTAATTTATTACACTAAATTCAATATATATAAAATGTGAAAAATCTGATTAAAAAAAAGGGATAATTAATGAATAAACATTTTACAAAACATATTATTAATAAATAAATAAGAGCACTAAACTATGGATAAATATACTATATAATAAAAACATTTCAATTGCTGGAGTTTTTTAAAAAATATTTCTCAATTTACAATCTGCCATTGTGAATCTTATCTAGATTAAGAATGATATTACCTGAATAATAATTCATTAAATTAAAATAAAGCATGTATAAAAAAAAATTCAGTTAACATAATGTATATTAAAAAAAAGTTCATGCACTTTTTTTTTCCTGTGTGAAAGCATCGGCCAGGAAGTGAACCAGCAAACCCAGGACTGCTGTTTGTAAGGCAGCTGTGCTGACCACTCGACAACCAACACATGACAAGTTCATGCACTTATATTGTATTATCAATGTTTTGTTCTAATTTTTGTAATTATCTAATCAATAAAACTTTGAATTCTTTTTGCAGTATTGATAATTTTCTTTTAAGACAATGGTTCATAATTTTATTTACTGTGCCTAAAAACAACCATAATTAAAGAAAAATTAAACAGAGCAAAACTCTCCATACAGTATTGCCACCTGTGCTAAACAGAGTAATCAATGGATTCCAGAAGGCTTGTGCATAAAATCCCTATCTAATGCCTACTCATCCAATATCCCCAGACTAGTTTCTGGCTTGTGGCCTTCGTCAGTGAGGAGCTTTGGATCTGAGAGCACTGCATCTAGATCTTAGGATCTAATGCAACCCTCTAGCAACCACCTTTTATCTCAGCTTAACTACTAAACTATGAGAATGAAATTGAAAACACAAAAAATATTTTCAATCTAAGCTCAATAGCTTAAATAGTCATATGGGTCTGAACTCAGTTCAGCACCCATACATTTTGGTGTCTTTGGCTCTTTTACAACCATAGCCACCACTATCCTATTAGGCAGGATTGGTGTTAAACCATTAAGCATCACATGATCACCTTTCCTATACTAGCACATTAATTGTTGATAAACAGAGCAAAACTCTCCATACAGTATTGCCACCTGTGCTAAACAGCTTAGATTGAAAATATTTTTTGTGTTTTCAATTTCATTCTCATAGTTTAGTAGTTAAGCTGAGATAAAAGGTGGTTGCTAGAGGGTTGCATTAGATCCTAAGATCTAGATGCAGTGCTCTCAGATCCAAAGCTCCTCACTGACGAAGGCCACAAGCCAGAAACTAGTCTGGGGATATTGGATGAGTAGGCATTAGATAGGGATTTTATGCACAAGCCTTCTGGCATCCATTGATTACTCTGTTTAGCATAGGTGGCAATACTGTATGGAGAGTTTTGCTCTGTTTATCAACAATTAATGTGCTAGTATAGGAAAGGTGATCATGTGATGCTTAATGGTTTAAAGAAAAATTACTTTAAAAAATATAATATACAATTGATTGCTATAATGTGAACAATGCAAATGTTTATTAATCTTTTTTAATTTTTGCTAGTATAATTTTAGCACACAATGACAATTTTTTTTTCTCAAAACATTTATTAAACTAATTAATATGGATGATATATTACAAATATGGAGATGAGTTATGGAACTAACATTATTGAGTTAAACAGGGTTAAGTATTTAGTGGTTAAGTTCTTTGTTAACTTTATTAGAGAGTCTGATATAGCTTCCATGTCTCTTGAAAAATGAATGTTGTGGCAAGAGTTTTTTGTTGGTGGAAATTAAAATTTCTATAGATACAAACACACAAGATAAAATTAAACAAAAGTTATTTTTCAAGTAATGTGCACATTTTAACATTCATTGCTAATATATTTTGTTGTTGTATACAAGATTTGATGGAATAAAATTTGCAGTTTTTTTTTACTGATATCTTTTAGTATTCACAATAAAATCTGATATTATTTTGGATATTCCAGATGCAAATTATGTTTAGTACAATTTGCTTGAATAAAATTTATCATTAATTACATAAAAAAATTAATTCAGATTTATGAAGTCACCATTTTTGCTTTGGGTGGAATTAGTATTTGAGAAAAAATTAAAATGTATTGTTAATGCACTTTATTTTTGTATATGACAAAACTATCCTTCTCACTATTAATAGTCATGAATGAAATTTGTATTTTCTTTTTTTTTTTCTATTTATGATGAAAGTTTTATTTTATTTCAGATATGTCTTAAATTAAAATATATTCCAACAAAATATAGTATAACAATAAAATAAGTACAATGATAATATATTAATTTTATAACCAAAACATAATTTTTTTTATTTAAGAAATTTAGATTTATTGATAATAGGTATATACAAAGGTTTTCTATGATAGTTATAAATGTTTATATTGTTATAAGTTCTCCAAGAGTTTGTGTAGAATGAGACGAGATCTGATTTGTTTGTTTAGTCAGATTACAGGTCAGAGAAAAATTAGTGTGTGTTTAGGACATTTTTTATGTCCATACATTAATCAGATCTTTGAGTGTTTCTTTTACCTGTTATATAGTTTATCAATCATTAGGATTGGAGCCATTTTGTAGGTAGGGTATTTTGAACAGTTTCCATGTACGTTTGTGTAGAAACTTTGAGGAGAGCATTCTGTCTTTCTTTTGTAGTTTTGAAAGGGTTGCAAGGAAGAGAGAGTTTGCTTCTGGCTGGGGAATGCTAAACTTTAATTTACATTTTGTCACCCAGATAGAATATGTAACAAAGATTGCCATCTAATGGTGGGGAAGTCTCTTTCCTTAATACACTCTTTGATTGATAAAATTTTATAGTAATCAATAATACTATTTTGAGATATTATGAGTTTAATCCTTCCCAATCCCATTCAAGAAAGCATAATGTGTTCAAATGTTTCTTCATGCATTAACAAGTTTGAACAAATGGGGTCTATGTTTCTTATACCTCTTTTGTAATGAAGGAACCAATTGGTATGCATTGCATTTAGGTTCACCTTTATTAGATAGTCAAGAAATTTGGATTCCAATGTCCAGAATTTGAATAAGGTGGTGATTTTGTAATTGGAATAGCCAAGACTTGGTTTAATTTGAGGAGGTTTAGGGCTTATTAAATTGCATATAATGAATAAACTTTGCAGTGTACTTCACTTTTTTGTGCGAATGTTACTATGTTAACTCCTAATAACATTCCTTTCATCAAATCACTATATTATGATATCAATATTATAAGAAAGACACCATTTTAGATGTTTTAAAAAAATAATTGTAATGAATAATTGATTGTTAATTGAAATAGTGAGTATAAATTGATAATGGTCATTATGCAGAATCCTCCTATAAAGATCCATCAGATATTGGGGGGGGGGGTAATATTATTTCTTTCTCTTATTATTTTTAATAAATCTAAATGCAGATAAAATAATTCTCAAGAATACAAATGCATAATTAATTTCTTTACAATATGAGAATATTTACCTTTACTTATTTAAGCTTTAAAATATTATAATTTAAGCAGGCAAAAATTATTTTATAGCTATACAATTGATAAAAATTACTGATACAATATTCTTTTTTTATGCAAAATTTTTGCCATTATAAATCATTTATAAAAATCTATTGATTACAAAATTAAGGCTATACAATTTTTTTTTTTTAGATATCGTAGCACAAAACTTGACTTTACATTTAGCTTCTGACAAAGCTAATAGTCACTATATATATATATAAACCGCGGTCTGAGGTTGAGGGTATTTTTGAAGCTTGTTAAGAATTTGTTTTTTACTTACTCTATATATAACATTTGTAAATACGAGCTTTATAAAAATTAGGTCATCTGACTTGATTTTTTTTATCAATTTAATTTTATCAATATATATATAATTCACTAAATATCAGCCTTTTACAGCTACTGTACATGCGCTTTAATGAGTGTTAAATAATAAATGAATACTTTTCAGTGCCCATACAAGATATAGCATTTAAGAAAGAATAAAATGAATCCACTTATTCTTTCCGAACCCAAATGTTTATATCTGGGCAAATCTTAAGTACTGGCAAATAAAGCGTGAAGATAGATCATTCACTTTAAATTACGGTTCGCGTTGTTTGACTTAAAGCGCATGTATAGTAGCTGTAAAAGGCTGATATTTAGTGAATTACAATTATAAACATCGCGCTATAAAAATAGATGCTTGTTTACAATATATATATATAAGGGCTTCACTGATACAAATAAGATGTTATACTCCTATAAGGACTGAACATTAGTTACCATATTGATTTAATAATAGATCTAGAATGGTATCATCAGTTAAAAAATATACAAATTAATTCCAAAAATTATACTTTAAAAGCACGTAATATATATATAGTTTTTTTTTACTTATTATGCTAAAATAAGATTATTAATATAGAGCTTTTCTCTTTAACATATCCCAATAAAATCCTATTTGTTAAAAGCAGGAGAGGTTCACATCCAACTATTAATAATAAATAAATGCACCATGCACTACCTAACAAATATAATAAACATACTACAAATATCAACATAATTTTTATCATGTAAGAATAAAAATATGCTGTTAAGAAAAAAAAATGGAATGAATCATGGCATATGACTTACCATTCATCATTTATGCTATTCCAATTTATCAAATATTAAAAATTCCACATTGGTTCATTCAAAAGTTAAAAATATTGATTTAGGCTATTACATGATGTATTACATTTTTTTTTTTACACAAAAATAAGTTCTAAGATGTGTAAAAAATTTCAAGAAAAGAATTAGCAGCAAATCAATTATTAAATCAAAGGGGAAATTTTTTTTTTTTCATTCATTACTAGAAGAATTAATTAACATTTTTGCAATTAATAAATTGTTAAATTAAGAGCATCTTTATTTTAAATGCTATTAGAAAATTGAAGTTCAAATAGTATATTATTTATAAAAACATTTACAATACAAAATTATTCTGTAAATAATGCCATTAAAAAAATGGACAGAGCAAAAATGTTTTTTTGGCATATGTAAGAAATTAGGTAATGGACTGCTTATCTTAACCATATCTACATAAATCTTAAGCAAAGGTAAACTCATGTGACTCAGAGCAGTCATTTCACATAATCTAATTGCAAAAGCACTACTATCATTTAATATTCTATTTGTTAACTCTTTATGTGGTGCATACATAATACTTCTATTGGCACTATAATCACAATGCATGGTTTTAATAGGCATAATCCATAAAGATCATTTGACAGTAAAACATTTCAATTGATAATAAATATTGTGAATGATTTTTGTAGTTAAAAGCAATGTATAGACTACAATTTTAATTCTACTTATAGTGCCAAGATGTCAGCAGCCATCAATAATTCAAGAAATCAGAAATAAAACACTACCAGAATCTGTACTAATGAGAAATCATACATCTGCACTTTTGCACCATAAATTTTTATTGATATCACAATGAATATTCTGTTATTTATATAGCACAACCTACATATGTAATATTATAAAGAAGGAACAATCTCTCCAGTCATGCAATGTTTACTTATTTATTAAATTATTAAATATTTGTTTCTTAATAAGAACATACGATTTATTTACATTTAATTTTTGTTTGAAAACGTTAGCTTTTTAACTGAAGATTAGTCAACTGACAAATTACTAATATCAAAGAAGAAACACCTATTGTAAATAACTTCATGTTTTTTTTATAATCAGAACATCAATGTTTATTACTCCAAAAATATTTTCTTTATTTGAATTATGTTTTAATGAAATTTGTCTTAAACCTATGGATTTGATGAAAAAAAAATTAGATATAAAATATACTTTTTTAGTCTGAAAATTGAAATAAAATCATTAGTTTGGATTTCTTAATTCTGTTTGTTGCTCTTTTTTATTTGCAAAATTGATATTTTATTTATAAGTTTATTTTCATTTAAAAATTTGTCAAAAATGTAAATATTTAATGGAAATAAGATTTTCTGTAAAAAATTTCAACTGAAGAATTTAAAAAAAGAAAAGAAATAAACAACCATGAATATATTCATAAAAAGCACTCAAAAAGTTAACAACATTGTCATCTAATATTGTTAAATGAATATTTAATTATTCTTAGTTTCAAAAGTGAAAATTTAAAGATAAACTGAACTAATACCAATGTTTTGTCCACAAAAGCTTAATTATAGTTTTTACTATTATTGAATAAAGTTTACACATAATAGTGCTGAGTCTATAGTTTATCTGTAAGACTTCAACACTAAATCTCCAAGAACTGGCTATATTAAAGCACATCAAAGTCCATAATATTAAATATGAAACATAAAACCACTTTCATTTATTTTTCAAATTCTCATGTGAATTATATATTTGAACAATGATAACTTCAAGAGTGAATATCAAATCAATTGACTTACTTTTGCTGTTTCATTCAAATCATTTTATACAAGGGTATATCCCAAATTGAAATTTTATAATAAAAAAATTGTATTTGGTTTTAAGTGTTACAAATTAAATCTCTTTCAAAGTATTGTCCATTTGATGCAATGCATCAGTTTAAATGTGTTTTTCACTTTTCACAGCAGCACTGAATATCTTGCAAACTAATGCCCTTTAATATCTCCATTGTTTTTTCTCTTCATCTCTTCCAAAATATTTTTTCATTTGGAGGAATAAAAAGAAATCACATAGAATGAGACTAAAGAAATATGGTGGGTGTATAAGTTGGGTCATGCTGTTTTTAGCTAAAAATTATTTTATATTCAAGGTTTTGTGCATTGGGGTATTATTGTTGTGAAGCTATTATTCACTATACCAAATAAGGACATTTTCATTTTACTGCATCCCACAAATATTTCAGAACTTGTAGATAAAACACTTGGCTTTTATGAATAAATTCTGAGTGAGCAATGCTATTTGTATATTAAAAAAATCAGTATTATTTTGATATTGGATTTCACCACTGCACTTTTATTGAATACAGTGAATTTGACTTTTCCATTAAACCACTCATAAACTTGATGTTTTCCACAAAGCAGTTTGCCTGTAAACTGTTCCAAGCTTTGCACCTGTTTCCCTCACTGCTTTCCCTAACAGAAAACAGAATTTCATGTTGTCCAAACTTCTCAGCAATCACAAAAATTGATAAATAAGTGAGACACACATAAGAAAAAAATTTACTATATGACACAATGATTTCATTCAATGCTCAGAAAATTGATACAGAAGAGTTCCTGCAAGAAGTATCTTGTGGTGGACATGTTCAATAATGGGCCCACCTTCCAGAACTATTCCAAGTTCTTGGGTACCCCTTCATATTTAAATTTAGAAAACAGAGTTAATTTCTATACATTTGAATAATCTTTCATATAATTCATCAAAAATCACTTATATAATAATAGAATTTTACAATGCTGACAAATATGAAATACTTAGAAATGATGCTCCTAATATCAAATTTATCTGTTATAAATGAAAATTGAATATACTTGTAATGTAATGAACTTTAATAGTAGGAAGTAATGAATTAATATAGTGAATAATAAAAGATTTATTACTCCAAATGTTATATATTTGTCAATGTTGATATTTAGTGGTTTTGTTTGAAGTTATTAAAATAAAAAGAAATTAACTTTGTCTTCTAGATTTAAATATAAACCATTTCAAATAAATTTTAATAACATTTCAAGTGATTTGAGATTTTTACTCTTGTAGTTATTATTATTCTAACTTAAATATAAATCCTTGAAATGCATATAAAATAAATTCATTTTTCATTTGTAATATAATGAATTTTAATATTAGGGGACCTTGCACATTAATACAAGTAAGTGTTAAAAGATTTATTGCTCCAAGTGATACACATTTGATTGGGATGTAAAATTCTAACATTATATAAATATTGTAGTATTTTCTTAACATTTAGTATTGATTTTATGAAACTCTAAAATGCTTTAAATTGGAGATGGACAATTTCCAGCACACAAGCCAACCTTTACTCTCAAAGTTCATATTTCAGTCTAAATACATATTCAAAAAATGTAAAGTGCAATGACATTCAATAGATTGTGCTTATTCACTTTTATTTTAAAAATTTCATAAAAAAATAGTTTGCTTATAATAGCTATGGATAAAACTACTATTCATGATGACACCATTACATTTATGTTGATGCACGCAATTCTCTGATACAACATTTCAACTATTTATTTATCTTTAACAGTAAGCTAATAAGCTATCATAATTAAACTAAGGTCAATCTACATTTCCAATGATTTCCAGACCTGAGTGTTAAAAATAATAGATAATTATGTTTGATATCTATAAAATACCAACTAGCATAGTTGCACAACCGGAGCACATTGTTCATGTGAAAGTGCTTCTATACTGAAAATGTGATAACTCTAGAAGGATTTTGGTATCATTCACTAATTTCCTATCATTTCTACATTATTTTATTTCAAATCTCTTACAAATTATGATCTTGAGTTGGTCAACAATGAAAAAAGATTGCCTATTCCTGCTTTAAAAATGTATGTACTACAATAAGTAAAAAATACCATCTTAAAATGATCAAATTTTATTTAACATTGTACAAATTATGTGCACATAATTACACACACATATACATTTAGTGATTCATGTTAAGTTCTTTCAAGTGAACAACAAAAACTCCTGATGAAACTTCATGTACAAAAATGTTTCAGTATTTTCTGGGTCTCAATAATATGTATAGTATAGTTCTTGCTGGTATATCCTTGTGATTTTTATTATTCAATCTATCCATTTCATATATGATACACATGCTTCTTATTCATTAATTTTTTCCAAGTCATTAATGTTCTTTCTACTGCACCACTAGCTCTTATAATGCATCCAAACAATGTAATTTCTGTTTTGGTTTCTAATAAGCACTAAAAATAAATTGCTTTGATGAAAGATCTTTTAGTTGCACCAAAGTTCAAACATATCTATCTTCTTTATCATTTTTCATTAAACTTTCACAATATTACTTAGCCTGGCATAAATAATTCTCATTTTATTTTACCATGACTGTCATTCACTGTTACTTAAATAAACAATAGCAATATTACTTACTGCAATTCTACGATGCATTTCTTTATACAGCTTATCTTATGAGTGAATTTTTGTCTATTGGATGTTTACAAATAGTACTACTATTTCAGCTTTTTAAAATTTTAAAATAAATTCTTTCAAGATCTCACTTTTTTGTTGATTTATAGATATAATTAAAAAAAATTTAAATGAATGCCTTATTTAATGTAATATTATTTTGTATAAGGGATGTCCTTAATGAGAAGAATGAAATGTTCTTGTATTCTCAGTGCTCTAAAAGACTTGTAAAATTTAGAATAATCAATATATTCAAACAACTAAATAAGTCAGAAGTTTGTAGGTCTTGAGTCCATTTCTCTTTATTAAAACCAGAAAAATCAAATGTTATTTCATAATCTCTAGAATTATATTCATTTTTATATTATTTACTATTTGGATAGAATTACATAAACAGATCTCTTCCAATACTGAGCCAGTAGAAACAACTTGTAGTGAACATAAACAATAACTTTAGAACTTCTTTAAATAATTCTAATTTTAATAAATTGACTATACCTGATTTTTATTTTGCAATTTTTACATGATCCATTATATTTCCATTCAAGTTCCATTGGTTCAAAATGACGGCCATCAGATGCCTCTTTCTTGTACAGATTTTCTATGTACTCTTTCCAACATTTTAAGATTTCAATCTCTAAATTAAGTCCTTGCCTTTTGCTTTTATAATTCCAAATCTAAGATTAAGGAAACATTGATAGTCTCATATTATTGTCTTCTAATTGTCTTACGATGTTTTCTTTGTCTATTTTCATATGTCATCATCTTCTTTTCTCTAATAATATAGATATGCTTGAAACAAACAGTTTCTTTTGCTTTTTAGTATTTTAACTGAAGAATTGCTAACAACATTAAAAATTTCTTGCATCTCATCAGATTCTCAGTTTACCCAAATTTGTTTCTTTAAATTGATTTTGAACTTCTATTCAGAAATCATCAAAAATGTTCTTTAACTGAATCAAATAGACTAGACAACTTTTCACATTTTCTGGCTAGAATCTATCTAAACACACATTTTTTTTTTAATATTGAGAAGATCATAGAAATAATAACTGAATATCTTTATTTGCTGTAATGCAAGATTAATTTATTATGATGATATCCTTCTGAGTATGAGATTGTTGAAAATATGTTTGTGATAAGAAAAAATTTATTAAAAATTTCCTACCTTCATTCTGATTATTCAAACCAAGTGTATATCAATATTATATACATAATAAACTTCCAACATTGAAATTAGAATTGTTGACAAACAAGAGAATATCTTTTTTTTATAATGTCATTCTTTGGTTCTTAAAGTTCCTGGGAAATGTTTCATTTTCATTAGCTTTCATAGTTGATACATGTAACTACATAACTTACATTGATTGTTGAATCTTGAATATTCATACAAATAATTATCACACACTTGCATGTATTCCTTTAAGGAAGTTGGGATATACTTTGTTATAATCACTGCAAAGTTCATTCTTTGCAAAACCTTTACAGCAGGTGTATCTTCTCAGTAAAAATACTCAATTCTATGTTTTATATCACTTATATCTAGAGATTCTAGCCTTGATTGTAACACTTTTGACAAAATCAATATTGGGTGTGTTATCAAGTTTCATTTATCTACCACATTTGCTAATGAGTTTGATTTAATGCCACCACCACACTTCCCATAGTCACTAGAAATATTTTTTTTGCCCTTTAGCAATATGAATTGCATTTCAAAAAATAAATAACTTACCATTAATTTTACCATAACATATCATGACAGTTAAAATATTCTGACTGCTGCCAATGATGATCTAGTTTTGTGTTTTGCCCCTATAAAAGAATCTTATACCAATGATTGGTAATGGCATTCTGTTTCTTACTAGACCAAGGCCTATTTGAAAATGCTGCCAGAAAGAATACATTATAAATATGCAAGAGACAGTTCAAACTAAGCCAATAATTATCAAATTTTGTTATAACATGGACCACAATAACTTAATTTTAAACGTTTTTCACACTATGAAATCAGAATATTGTATATATATATTAATTTCAAAAATTAATGAATATTTTTAAAAAGTAGTATCTTCGTTGATAATTTGTATTTTCCTGTTATTTGCATATTGTTTACCTGTTTTCACACTTGACTAAGATAATAAGAAATTTCTTTAAAGTCTTAAATGCTGTTCATTCACAGTTTTAATTACGACTTAGTAGGTTGAAAATATATTTGCTATCTTGCATCAAGCATTATTAATTTTTTATTTTAAAAAATAATAATGAAAACATTTCAAGCTTAACAAAATCTTATTTATTTTAAAAGGTTAATAGCAATTACCTTTTTCTCCAAATAAAAAAATATCTACCTTCAAACTGCATTTAATATCAGAATAAAAAAAAAAAAAAACCTTTCCTACAAATAGAATTTGAAATTATTTGAAAATATAATGAAACTCTAAATCAATTGTTATTTTTTCTTGTCGTTTTTAAAATGAATATTTTATGATTAAGGTATATATGTGTATAACACGTATACTTAAAAACTGTTGATATGTATATATAAATATATTATTGGGGATTTCTCTCTAAGATAATATTCAGTAATAAACTTGATTTTGTAAAATGAAGTTGTTGTTTTTTTTTATAAAAAACAAACAAACAACTTTTTCATAATTTCAAATGGCATAAATAAATGCAATCTGATTTTGAACTCACTCTCTAATACCAGATAAACGCAATATTAATATTCGTTTTTTTTTTTTTTTTCAAAAAATAGTTAGAAAAATTTACACTTGAAACAAATTTTTGTCACAAATAAGTTTTCTTTTAGAATTAATACAAGTAATCTTAAAACATGATATTTATAATAAGTTTAAAAGTTTTTTTTTTTAAATAAAAAAAAAGATGAAATGCTTGAAGTTCTCAGTAATTCATAATTAATTAGATAAAATATTATTAATATGTGGCATTACTTTGGTTTGCAAATATCAGTTTTAATTGATTGTTTGTGTGATTACATCCTATCATAAGTTTATCTAGTAAATATATAAAAAAATCCCATTATACTTTCAATGTTTATATAAACAAAGTCTGAAAATATGTATACTGTAAATAAAGGTGGGTATCCACCTCTACTGTAAAAAAAGAAGGTTGCCTTGGCAACAGATTGAGATTGTTGTTATTGATACTAATATTGTTTAGGTGTTGATTGTTTTCATATATTTACATTTATAAACCTATTTAGCCTTGAACATTATTAGCTTTATTATCTAAATAATACACCTAATTGGTTCCTGAAAATTACATGTAAAAAAAATTTGTGTACAAATATACATTGCATATATGGAAAATAAGAAGATTGGTTCTGGATCTAATGAATCAATGAAAATAATTAAATAAAGCATATAAAAAATTTCATTAGAATGTTATATTTTTGTGTGTGCTATCAAATTTTACTTCATACACATTGCACATAGATAAAAATGAATTATAAAAACATAAATTTTATTTGAAAAATAAAAAAAACTTGAAAGTATAACACTTATGAAAAAGCACTCATTGGTTTTTTGACAGAAGCCACTGAAAACTTTAAAGTTCAGAGCGTTATCACTTCCATATTATAAGTAAAAAAAAAAAAAAAAACAAATGAAGATTATTAATGTAATTTATCAGAATTTAGTAGTTTTATTTCATTTAACTTTAAAAAAAAAAAAAATTAACAACTAACATATTCAGAAAAAGAAATTATAGGCCTCCGGAGCTGCCCATAAAACAGAAACGTATCCAAGATTTTATTCACTGTCACTTTCTGACAGTAAATACATATTTTTGTGCATGATTAGAAAACAAATGCTATCACTAAAACTTGCAATGTATAACTTACCATCTATTGATTTTTGGCAAAATTAATCAATTAAATTTAAACAAAATTAAAATTTTTAGCATCAACACCATCAAGATTTTTTTTTTATAAACCAAATGTCAAAATGTAAACAAAGCATCAATACCAATAATGTACTTTCCTTTCAAAACAAAATATCAAAAATGTTATAATGCAAACAAACAAATTTCCCTGTTTGCAGGAATATTGCTAAATAATGAATTTTTGTTTTTAAAATAATGGGAAATAAAAAGAAAAAATCTTTTTTTTTTTTAGTTTTGTGATGTAATTGTGACAAACTGACCACAGAAACAAATCTGTAAATAACACGAATTAAAAACATTTATAATCTTCTAAAAAGGAAAATAAATTATTTTATATTACTTACATGTAATTTAGAATTTTAAAAAGACTTTAATAACAATTTAAGACAATCTAAAAAATTACTTTGAGAATGTAAGATGATTTTTTTTTTAAAACCTTCCAGACAAAATGTTCATTTCTTTAATCTATTTATGAATACATCATAGCAGCTCTAATCCCAAAGTATTGTTATTTTTACTGATCTGTATTTTAAACTCCTGTCACTTCGAAATCATGCAAAAAAAATTCATTTAAAAAGAGAATTAGACCATAGTTTCAATGGAATTTGAAAGTTATAATTGCTATTTGTAAATCTGCTTTCAGAACAGGGTGCTAGTTATCTGTTTAATGAGGCTTGTTTAAACTATGTTGAAGTAATAATCTCACTCTCTTTAATAAAATTGCAATCTTTAAAGTCTATATAAACATATTAAACTATAGATAAAGGTGGGTATCCATCTTTATTGTAAAAAGGAGATAGCCTTAATTATAGATTGAGATTGTTGATATTATTTAGGTATTGATTGTTTTCATGTATTTACACACACATACATATATATATAATATTAAAGCCTAAAGCTAAACTAGTCAATAAAATAATAAAAATTACCTCAAATTCACAACTCAAACAGACTAGACAAAAAAACAATAACTCTAAAATCCAATCAATGGTTTAATTGCTACAAGCAGACTTCACAAGTGTCCTTTACACTATATCAGCAACCCTACCTTAAATGCAAATAATTTCATTAAAATGTAAATATTAAAAGTCTAAAGCTAAATTAAACTACTCAATAAAATAAAATAAAAAACCATTGGTTGGGTTTTAAAGTTTATTTTCTTTGGCTAGTCTGGTTGAGTTATAAATTTGGAGTAAATTTGATATATATATATATATATATATATATATATATATATATATATCCAATATTACAAGTATCTAATGTTTAATTTGTTCAGCAGTGTTCCAAATCAAGCAGATAAAAATAGAAATCAAATATTATTTGTTGCTACGATTTAAAATAGACAATAATTCAGAATAATAAAAATCACAGATTTGAAACAAAATATATCAACATATTTTAACAGATCTTTATCGTCAACTTTTTGTTTTGTATTTACAAGTTAAGATTAATTAGTAATTCTTTTAATAATTTTGAAAAATATCTTAAATGACTATATAAAAAATTAGAATAAGTACAATGCTATATTCATTGATTTTATTCTAATTTTGTATATATACATTGTCATGGAAAATATATGTGAAATAATTTATGAACAAACATAGCTCCATACATGTATATAAGATGTATTTTACATTACATATATCTAAGATTGACTCAGGAAGAAACAATAATCAAACACATTGAATCTTTCCATGAATTCTTTTTGATATACATTAAATTAATTTATATTCAATTATTATAAAAATAACATTAAGTAATTATAGAACAAAATAGAATCAAGGATATAATTATATGCAAAATTATAATTCTCATTCTATACAAATTATTCTATTTTACTAACAAATTTAGTACTTAAAATCAAAATCATAACATAAAAATTAAAAAATATGATGTAAATTGTCTTATTTAAGAATTTTAACAATAAATATAATTAATAGAATAAGGTTATAATCCTACAGATATTTTTTATTTATTTATACAAATTATTATTTAATAAGAAACAGTTATGCATATTATCATTTAATATAAAAGATGTTTTGTGAGGACAGATATCTATACTATATACATATATTTACCATTCTTATTCTATACAGTTCCTATACTTTGTGATATATGGGTATTTATTTATGTATAATACAGGTAGATCTTTGACAACAAGCTTTATATTTGTCTTTATTTCATTATTTTCAACCATTATCAATATACTGCAGGATACAAATTTAATCCAGTTTGTTCTTCACATCACACCAGAAATTTTTTTTTATTTTCTCCATTCATCTCACATATGGTCTTCTAGGTTTTTTATAATCTCTGGGGTAACAGTTTAAATTTTCAAATATCCACATATTATCATCTCTTCAAATGATGTTTGTCATAATAATTTTCTCTGTCATTCATATATTACATTTTTGATCCCTTCTTGTCACTCCTAACATACATTTAAATTCATACCTCATTGAATGGACTGAAGTTTCTGTATTAATCTTCTGTTAAATGTCCAAATTTCAGAACTATAAGTAAGAACTGGTAAAATACATTTCCTGAACATTTTCTTTTTCAAGCACATAGGCATATTTCTTTTTAATATTAGGTTATTTTTACCAAAATCACTTCATATACAACTTTAATTCTATTATTAATAATCAATTATACTAAATTGAAATAAACAACTTCTTTAATATAAATATTTTAATCAAACCAGTTTTCATCCGATATGGACCTTCTCAAGATATATATATATATTAATACAATCATACCATTATTCCATCAAGCATGATTATTACAAATTAAATTACATTACTTATACAAATATACATATATACACATATAAACATACAATTCTATAACCCAACAATAATAACTAAAATCTATATATAAGTTATGAATCATAATAAATGCATATTATATGATATGACTATTAAATAAATTCTTTACATAAATTAAAACAAATCTTAAAACTGTTCTATATATGCATGAAATAAATCTTAAAAAATATAACAATCAATTATTCATATCTTCTTAACTCTAGACAAATTTCCTAAATATCATCAATGTAAATTACATAAACATAAAATTAAACAATAGAATTAACAAAACAAAATAATTTAACATATAGTAATAAAATTTAATAATTGTTTACCCAATCCATACCTACACTATTAATCATATACAATCTTAAATTCTCCAATTACTTTTCAATGACCATTTACCACTTAATTTACCAGGCCCTTTAACCAAATTCACACATTTATCTACATTCTCTTGAATATATATTGTTTCATAATATTTTCTTTTGTTACCATCTTTAACATATTTTATAGTTTGTATATCTCTTACACAATTCATTTTATGGCCAGTGTCTAAATAATGAATACATGGTCCTAAATTCAAATCCTTCCTATCAATGGCTCTATTATGTTCCTTCCCTCTTTCTATTGCTGCTTTTGCAGTCTGACATATATCTAATTACAACTTCTACAAATAATTTTATATACCACTCCTATCCTATCTTCACTGTTATTATTATTCTTCATGTTCGATATCCATTTCTCTAATGACTTACTGTTTTTCCATGCAATTTTAACATTCTTTGGCAATTCTTCCTTCCTTAAAGCATTATAAGTGTCTTTATAATAAGGTATAGATATCCACTTACTATTTATACTTCTATCTTTATTTTTACTTTTATACCTCTCTCCTAATCCACAATTTCTTTTTTTATTGTTTTCTCTATTAAAAATTCTCCTAATAATATTCTTATTATACCCCATTTTTATATAATAATTTCCTACTTTACTCTTTTGCACAATAGCTTCTCCTTCATTTAGTGTAAGTTTATCATTTCTAACCCTAAATCCTTTTAAAACTTCCATTTTCCAAGACCCTGGATCATATCAATCTTGGTCTCAGAAAATGGAAGTTTTAAAAGGATTTAAGGTTAGAAATGATAAACTTACACTAAATGAAGAAGCTATTGAGCAAAAGAGTAAAGTAGAAAATGATTATATAAAAATGGGGTATAATAGGAGTATTATTAGGTGAATTTTTAATAGTGATAACAATAAAAAAAGATATTGTGGATTAGAAGAGAGGAATAAAATTAGAAATAAAGATAGAAATACGAATAGTAAGTGAGTATCTATACCTTATTATAAAGACACTTATAATGTTTTAAGGAAGGAAGAATTGCCAAAAAATATTAAAATTGCATGGAGAAACAGTAAGTCATTAGAGAAATGGATATCGAATGTGAAGAATAATAATAACAGTGAAGATAGAATAGGAGTGGTATATAAAATTATTTGTAGGAGTTGCAATAAGATATATATGTCAGACTGCAAAAACAGCAATAGAAAGAGGGAAGGAACATAATAGAACCATTGATAGGAAGTATTTGAATTCAAGACTATATATTCATTATTTAGACACTGGCCATAAAATGAATTGTGTAAGAGATATACAAACTATAAAATATGTTAAAGATTGTAACAAAAGAAATTAGTATGAAACAATATATATTCAAGAGAATATAGAAAAATGTGTGAATTTAGTTAAAGGACCTGGTAAACTAAGTGGTAAATGAACATTGAATAGTAATTGGAGAATTTAAGATTGTATATGATTAATAGTGTAGGTATGGATTGAGTAAAGAATTATTACATTTTATTACTATATGTTATATTATTTTGTTTTGTTAATTCTATTGTTTAATTTTATGTTTATGTAATTTACATTGATGGTATTTAGGAAATATGTCTAGAGTTAAAAAGATATGAAAAATTGATTGTTAAAGTTTTAAGATTTGTTTAATGTATGTATAGAACAGTTTTAAGATTTATTTTAATTTATGTAATTAATTTATTTAATAGTCATATAATATGTATTTATTATGATTTATGTATAGATTTTAGTTATTATTGTTGGGTTATAGAACTGTATGTATATATGTATATAAGTAATGTAATTTAATATGTAATAATCACGCTAGATGGAGGAATGGTATAATTGTGTTAATATATGTCTTGAGAAAGTCCGAATATTGGACAAAAACCGGCTTGATTAAAATATTTATGTTAAAGAAGTTGTTTATTTCAATTTAGTATAATTGATTATTAATAATAATATTATTGGAAACAATATTATGGACAAATTTATGGTTATATATATCTCATTTGACCATTGGTAAGAACTTTAATTCTAGTATTAATTTCATTCGTTATGCTTTTATCTGTACTAACAATTTGTTATGTTGGTCAAAATCACTTTATTCAAATTTACTTCTATTATTAATTTCATCCATTATGTTTTCATCTGCATTAACAATTTGACCAAATAGGTTTATTCTAATGATATATTTTTATAAACTATGAATGAAGATTTCTGAGGTTAGACTTGCTGCAAGAGTACAGAGATGATTATAACCCAATGATATACATAAAAATGAACAAAACAGTCCTATGTTTTCTCTAATTAAAATCATAGTTGCAACACGAAATTTAAATAAGTATTCATTATTACTATTAATCCATTTTCTCTTAACTATGATGACAAGATCATAAAATCAATTAACATACATTTCAACATGGGTCTACTGTTATAAAATCTCACCTTTGATAAACTGAACAGGACAAATAAACAATGCAAGACTTCCTAAAAAAAGTTTTATAATGAATTTGAGCCCAGTTTTCATAGGAAAGGTAGACACTGTCTCATAAAGAGAACTATCTTAAACACATTGTAAAGAGATTCAATGTCAAGTGTTTCTATTGAAAAGACATGGCATCAAATACAATATTCTGAAGAGCTATAATTAATTAGACTTAGTATTTACATATTTTAGAAAGTAAGTTTTCTGCTAAAAAAAATTAAAAACAACATTATAAAATATCAAATAAACATAAAAATGGATCAGTATGTTCTATGTCTGAACATATTTATGGCTCACATATTGGTTTGCATAATCACAAAACTCATTTCTACAGTGCTTTATCTCTCTATGTTCTTTTTTTTTTTTAAGAATATAAATGACCACACTCTTTACAAGTGGTTGATTATTATTATTATTATTTCTTTCAATAAATATAAATATAATTCAACATATAATTATGTTTTATAATGACATGTATGTTACACACTGTTATTATTAAAATCAATTTTTTTATTTAATTATTCAAATGCATGCCTGTACTTCTATTTTTAATTATAAAATTATCTAAACAAATAATATAAAAAAATAATATATAAATACTTGTCTAGATCATAGAATTAATAATCCAATAGCAAATAGTTTTCATAAATATTTATGCTTATTCATACTTTAAAATGTATATGCATTTAATTATAAATTCTTTTTTTTTAATTTGAAATAACATGAGCAGAAAATGGAAATCTTCTAATTTCTTTCACATAAGATTTTAAAAAATTATACTTATATATTATTATTATTTTTCATTTTTTATTTGACAAAACTATTGTGAGTTTATTAACCCTACTGAATTTTGCTATTTCTGATGTTTTTCTTTGTCTCACATGTGAACATAAAATATATAATAAAATTATTATTACTTATCAGAAAAAATAAATTTGACTTTATTTGATAGATATTTTTGATTACTACTGAAATAAATTTTAAATGTTCACATTTTGTTTCTGTAAATATTAAAAAAATGAGGATGTAATCAAAACAAAGACTTTATATGTCATCGTTTCTAGGAAGATTATTTTCAGTTTATAAAATCAATGAAATATTTTTTAATTTTCATTATTTTTACACATCTGAATGAATAATTATTTATTTCTCTTATATCTAATGAATTATGCTTTAAAAGTTTAAATTTCTTGAAAATTTATTGTAAAATTGTGATTTTTCTTACTTATAAATATAAAATAAATTGTTTACATCAAAGCTAGAGTTTTCTAATTTGCTTCAGGCAATATTTATGTTAGCTGCGAATATAACATTACATTTTTGAAAATAAAGTATTTCAAGTCAAAATAAGTTATTAATAATTTATACTTCTTGATATCTAATAAATATAGTGCAAATTATTTTTACAAAAATATCTAAAACCAAAATAAATTTGCAAATAAACATGTTTTTGTATCATTAAAAAATACAATGTCATAAAATGCCAAATGTTTTACAGCCTTGACAACAGACAACAACTGAACATGTCAGGGAGAGGCTTATATCTATTGTAAGAGTGAGAATTTTGTATTTCCCACCTTTTAGCACAGAATTTTTGGAAAAATTTTTTTATAACAAAATATACCATTTTACATGCATTTTAACATATAATATTTATGAAAAAATTTACCAGGGGAAAAATTGGCCAAAAGACATTTCTCTGTCATCCGAAATATGACAGGGTTAACATATTGTTACTATAGCAAGCATTACACTACAATGCTGCAGAAAAAAAAATGTGCTTAATAAAAACTCATGTGAAATGATTAAAAAAATATATGCAAACTGCCATTTGTGCATGTGTGAATATATATGTGTCTCTTAAAAAAAAAAAGTGTAAACAGCCTCAAGATTAACAGAAAAATTAATTCAGGCACATTATTAAAAATTATTAGGTATTACTTTATATTTTGTGAGAAATCAAATGATAAATTATATTGTAAAGGAAGAAAGACAAATGTTTTTTATACGCATAAAAGAATTGAACCATGTTTAGTTTGCTTTTTAAATGGAAGTTTTAATTAAGCAATTTGACCATTTCATGATAAAAATGAATGTCAAAACTAAATCTAAAATTAAAACTTTGGGATTAATAATATTTTAGAAGTTATAATTAAAAATGTAAAATTTGACAGTAAATTTTTCTTCTTCCCATGTTACGAAATATAAATAAAGAGAAAAAATAAAAACTATTTTCTTTCACTTAAACATGATGCAATGTACATAAAATTTGTATCCATTACATGTTTTGAAGAAAGTAAAGATGTGTTTTTCAAAAAATGTTGTAATGATAGCAAAGTCATAATTCTGCTAGCTGGTGATATTATATGTTGTTTAAAAACATGTTGTTTGAATAACATCAAAGAGATATAAATAGGTTTGAAACAAGTAACAAGAGATTATTATTAGTAGTATTCTAACTCCAAAGTGTAGCAATCTAATTCCATATTGCTTTGCATGCCAGCATAGTCTACTTTTGAACCGTGTTTCTGTGATCATGCCGAAAAAAGGAACAGCTGCTGGTTAAAGGTATTTTCAATGGTGATTGTGTTTTCTCACTGTTTTTAAAGTATTTTTAAATATTCCAGTTGTAACAGTCAGTATGATAATTTTATTTAAAAGAAATCTATCTGGTATGCGTGACTGAAAAACCAAAGACCACACCAATCAAAATACCTGGAACATGCAGTCAGATCCAAAAATTAATGTTGAAGTATAAAAAAGCAGCTTCTGCAATTCCTCTATAATGTTATAAAGTAAGAAATGAATAATGCTGTATAAGTTTCTCAAGATCTATAGATAGTATACCTCATATAACATCACCAGTGCAGCTATATTTACTCTCTCTGACATTGCCAGGTTCTGAGGAGAGGATCATCGGAAATACTAAGGAAGACAACAGCAAAATATTAAAAGAACATTACCTGAAAAAATTATATTAGTGACTGATTCAGTATATTCAATGTGGTGGGATCTTATCATTATAAGTACTACAAAGCCTTAAACATCAACAGTAGATTAAACTTAAAAAATCTTTTGTTACTATAATATTTTTGTATAAAACAACTGTTTTATTTATTCATTATTAATAAATTGTTAATTTTTTTTATTAATCTATTTAGTTTGTGTTTGTAACTCAATCAAAATACGTGCTTTTTATACACATATCCCAGTTAATATCCGCAGCCCTGAGAAATCATGCAATGCATTAGGAGACAGGCTGGGATGGTGGTGATAATTGATGATGATCGTTCCTTTAAAAACTTTTCTAAAAGTAAACTTTTTTCTTAGGAAGTTTGGTGCCTTTAAGTTCTTTTTATTAAAACTGAAAAACAAAATAATGCTTGTATTTTTAAATTATAAATCATCATTATCATATTGGTTAATATTATTATATATTTGAATTAATTTTTTTATTTTAATTTTATTAAGCATTTAACTTATTACTTATTTGAATCAAAGTTTACAGTATACATCTTGAAGATCTTATTATATATATGAATATATCTTTGATGGTTTTGGTGTACAGGTTCAAACCCAAACCCCTCTTGCATCTATGTGTTTTAAAAAAAAACCTGTTACAGTATAAAGTGATATCATAATTATTATTATTACTACTATTTTAAATCAAGAATTTCTGCATGAGACATCATTAATGTTTATTAACTTCAATATTCTACATATAATTTATTACTTACTAAAGATATCTTAATAGTAAGTACTATAATAATTTAAAGAAGCTGATATTAACTCTCTATGCAACAATTTTTTATCCACTGTAATGAACTATTATTACTCTTTGTTTTATTTGTGGTGAATAATAATAAATTTATCATTGAATCTTTGCATTCAAAAAAAGATAAGTTAAAAATAAAAAGTAAACATATCTACTTTGAAAAAAAAAAAAGAGAAACAAACTGAAACAAGACTTTATTTTTAGCCATCAGTCTAAATATATATATATTAAAGAGAAAAAAAATCCAATAAATTACTATCAATTAAATGAATTTTTGTAAATAATATGATCAAGTAATATAATTATTTGTAAAATATTAAAATTCCATTTATAATTATATATAAAACAAAAACAAAAAAATATAGTAAAGAAATAAGAGGTTTTTCATATTCACCATAACTGATTACATTCCTGCTAAAACAAACAAACAAACAAATATTTAATTTTATCAAAATAAAAATCTGTAAATAAATTATTTGTAAAGTTGTGTTTTTAAATTTCTCAAAAGATGAAGTCAATTTAAAAAAAAAACAGAGGTAGCATATGCAAAAAAATATTTCGATCTTCAAATGAATTGTCATTCAATTGTGCTAACCTCAGGCTATTTTAGTCAGAATTAATAACACTCAAATTACATTTCTAGTTTTGTCACCAAATAAACACAAAACTACTATCTATTAAACTATTATCTCTAAACTAAAACACCATTGCTAACAGATATGAAAGACGATAAAAATAATAATTAATGCCAAATATGGCTTGAATAAAATTAGGTAATAAATAAGCACAAAATAAATAATAAAAACATACATCTACTTATTCAGCATACAGAATATACTTTTATAAATAAATGATTCATATGAAAAAGAGAACATACTATTTTAAAATATGAAAATATAATAGATTGTTATTCTAAAAACTTTAAGTCAAAATATTTCAAAAATAGCATATAAAATATAAAATAATATGCACTTGAAATAAAACATGGTATACAAAAATCATAAATAATAAACAATAAAATAAAGTCATTCTGCTTTCTTCTTGCTTCTTTTATTATTCACCATTAAACTATAACATGAATAGGAACATTTGACAACAAAATCTTATGGATACCAAACATTTCCTTCATAAAATGCAATATAATTATAATATTAAAATCTAGAATATAAACTATGAAATATAAAAAGCACTTCTTGAATATCCTTCAGAAAATTTCAGATAGTCATATTAGCAAATAATAGGGTGCATGTATGGCCATTTATTGAATAAATAAACATCCATGGGTGTTACAAGACATATTTATTAAGTCATATAAATATTACTTAATATTTGAATGCAGATTTCCAAATTAATTCATCATAGATACTATTTTAACTAGATGTAATAAATAAATATTTTGAAGAAGTATACTTCTTTAAATTATATTAATCCAAAATTATAAAAGTTTTTAGCAGGAGATAGATATTTATTTCAAATGTTACATTCATAATGATAGCAACTTCTATAGTAATGCTTGGGCAGAAAAAAGAGCTTGCAGGATTTTTTATTATTATTGCAGGCATTTATAAAATAATTAAAATACAAGAAAGTCATTTAAGATCATTTAAACATAATACTTTCTTACAGATATATTTTATAATTCATTTTGATGAAATGAATAAATTCATCATCTTTATTAAATAATTTAAATGTAAGTTGATTATTTTATTACCCCAAATTGTGGAAGTAATTTCTTATCTTCAAGGAGGGCAAATAAAACAGTCACAATAAGTGAATTCTATCCATGCTGCCATAAACAATAAATAATATCTTTTATTAAAATAACAGCACAATCAAAATTATTCATTGAAGTATAATATTATTAAGTTAATATTTGTTTTGTAGATGTAAAATAAATTTTGGATAATATTAAATATGAAACAAATGTTTTAAATAAAATATCAGAAAATTATTAATATTTTTAGTGTCATTATTGACACTATAAATTTTAAATATATTGAAGCAAATTTAAATTTAAGAGAGACATTCAAATATGCCTTGAAATTGACAATAGTTCTTGAGTCATTATAGTGACAATGGTAATAACTTTTGAAGTGTCCCAGTGCAACAATTTTGAAAGGTAATATTTTAAATATTACAAGAATTATATGGTATTACCATTAAAGCTGGAAGGTGTAAAGACTTTAAATTCCAACAAGTATGCTCAAATATAAGTTTAGCTAAGTTAAGAAATAATAAAATTTAAAGAAAATCACACTTTTAAAAATTTAAAATACAACTGCTACAAATTAAATAATTGAAATAAAGTGAAAAATATAAAAAACAGTAGTCAAGTTTCATCGTCATCTTATTTACAGTAGTAGTCATGTGACTACTTTACAATAATTATCATTAACTTTTTCATCTATAATCTCTTCCCTGATTACTTTGAATCCTTGATCTAATGTTACTATGGAAAGTTACCAACTAAAAAAATTAATTATTTATCCATATTTAAAAAAATATATCAATCTTGTCTAAATAATTAAAATTAATTTTAAAAACAATTCCTGGTACAAATAAAATAATTACTTAAAATTACAAACACCAAGATAAAACAATATTACATAATGAAATTTATACTGTATCTGAAATAAAACAAATATTACAGATAATATTCAATACATTTATTTATCATTGTTTTAATCTAAACATGTTTCTCAGAGTAGAATATTTAAATTGTCTTTTAAAATTAGACATTTGATAATATTTTAAAAATAAATGTTAAAATTAAATATATTTATTCATTCAATCAACATTCACCTATCTATTAATTTAAAAATCCTATCTAAAATTATTAGTTTTATTAAATCTTTGTAAATAAATGAATTTAAAATATTTAACTATAATATTACATCAAAATTAAAATGAACTAACATATTACAGATTTAATTTAAGTACCAGCAAACCAAAATATAGGGATTGAACCTGATTTCAGAATTTAAAATTGATATGAGCTTTTAAAACATTTTAAGTGATTTAATCCTGACTATCTTAATACCATTAACTTTAAAATGCATTATTTACCATTCTCCACTAACAAATATGTAAGCTTAAAATTCTTTAGCATGATAAGTACTTATTTAAGCTTTAAAATATTACAATTTAAGCTGTCAAAAATTTTACAGCTATACAATTAATAAAACTACTGCTATAATAACTTTTTATGCAAAAATTCATTATAAAGTTGATTACAGAATTAAACTATATAAAAATTTTTTTTTAAATATCTTGGTACATAATTTGGTTTGGCATGTATTTTCTCACAAAACTAAAGGTCATCATATATATAATTAGTATACAATAGGCCAGATTATTATGAACAAATACTTCTCTAGATACATTAACTTTGAAAAAATTAAAAGATACTTCAGTTAAAACAGGCTAATCAGAACTGTAGAAATTTTTCTATGCTAATAGATGAATTACAATCTTTGATGATTTGCAGCATTCTGGTTAAGCAGAATGAATTAATAAAAATGTTTCAGTAATGACAAATTGAATTTCTTCAGAACTCTAGCTTTTTTTTTTTTTTGGATATACCCTCTAAACATAGACTCTAAAAATACCATTAGAAAAGGAGAAGCCAGATTGATCTCATTTCTCTAACCATGAATAAGTGATTCTTTGCAGTTACTCATAAATGCCAATTCACTTATATATTGTGCAAATAATTTGACATCCAACTAAGTTTAAAGCTACTTACTACTTTGATTTTTCATAGAATTAAAACAAAGAAGTCTGAAATTGGTTGTTGACAATTAAATATTGATTCTCTTTTTATCATAGCTATTGGTGTGTTGAATGATATACTGTATATAAAATATCTTTGAATAGTTTAGTACAAAATAGAGAATCAGACTTTAGAACGTCTCAGATTGATTCAAATTCTGACACTTCCAAAGGTCAAACTTCTTATGAACTCCCAAACAAAGCAAAACTCCCCATATAGTAGTGCCATCCTGTGCCAACTAGAGTAATCAATGGATGCCAGAAGGCTTGTGCATAAAATCACTATCTAATGCCTACTCATCCAATATCCCCAGACTAGTTTCTGGCTTTATAGCCTTATGGTGATCATGTGATGCTTAATAGTTTAACTCCCAAGCAATATAATCGTCCATTGTTTTGTTGTTGTTGTTATTATTATTATTAAATTAGAAAATGATTACTTCCTATTAGGAAAAATAATGAACAGACTCTAATATGAACATCAATTAAGCATTACCAACAAATAACGACTCATGCTTAGGTAGATGTATGATAATTAATGTGAAATAAGTGGCTGATAACAAATGCCAAAACAATAATATAAACATCAGAATAGATGGAGCTGTCTATTGTACATAGATTAATGTTCTCTATTCACTCAAAAATAGATGATTTAATAATCCTACAATAATATACATTCAATTCCATATTAAAAAAACATTAGTTCCAGAAAAAGATGAAGATATTTTAAAATTTTCCCTAATTTCGCATTAAAATTTTTCAAACGATATACTTCAGAAAAATATATAATGATGTTTTTATATAACTTTTTTTTTTCATGTATCAAAGCATCGCCTTTGAAACGTATTGCAAATAAATAAAATTAATAATAATAAAGCAAAACAAAAACCGTAGTCTAGTCTAATTCCCCGCACAAAGATATAAATAAATATATATACACACAACAACTATTTACTTAATTTTCAAAATTAAAAATAGCTATTTTATTTATCATTATCCTCCATATTAATATTCTGCGCTCTTTCAAAATTTTTTTTATTAATGACAATTTCACAATTTCAACAATAAAGGAGTCTATTTTTAACTAACAGCATCTGTTCTTGTCATATAGTTCTCTCTCTTGATTAAAAAAAAAGTTCTTTAATATTAAAAAAAATATCTATGGTGGTCTGCAGTTTTTTTTTCTTCTTTCCTTAATAATCAACCGTCTTAGAGACTGCTGCTTGAAGTACAATACGGTAATCCAAAGCAAAAACAGATATTATGCTTCACTTGAAAAACTGACATTTTATTTTATTTGCAAAAAAAATATATATTAATAAAAAAATTAATATTTTTCAAATTCTAATAAAAATCAACATACTTTAACAGAAAAGAGTGAATAATAAGATTTAAAAAAATAAAATAAAAGCAATTATGAACAACTAAACCCACATTAATAATATTATTAAAGGAAAATAAATCTCGGGCGGTGAGATTAAATGAAGATATAAAATTACCATAAATATTACGATATAACACTCATACGATATAATTAAAAGATATAGAGTATAACTTAAAGAATGAAAATAAAAATTTCAAATATAAAAATGCAAATTAAACGTTATTCATTTCTTAAAAAATAGTTTAGTCTGTGAAATTTAAACAAAAGCGAGTGACAGACGTAGGAACCAGAGTCGCCCTGACGGGGAGGCGGCGAATGCCAAATGGAGCGAGGTGCAAAGCTCCGTGTTTATCAAGGCTTTAGGCAAGCATGATCAACACTTTTTTTTTATGAAAATCAAAAAATAAATCAACATTTTATACGTTACTCTTTTTTTTTTTGTCCAAAACACTATAATTTGTAAACTCTACAATGACTATCACATGCGAAGTAATACAATTATAGATATACTGGTTATGTGATGGTGCAGTTATTGTTTTTTTTTTTTTAGCTATTTACAGTTATATAACTAAATGTTTAGCAATGTTCTAGTCATGTTAATGTGAAATGCAAACAATAAGAAACTAATTATTTATACACTACAAGTACGAATTTGCGCACATTTTATTGAATCAAAATTTGAGTATACAAAATAAAATACATATAATAAAAAAATATATTTTATTTTCTTGAATTTCTTTTTTTTTGCTAAATCTGATCCAAAATAAATAATTTTTTAATAAAGAGACTCCTTCACTTGATTTAATATTAATTATAAAACAATATCTGAAAATAATAATTTTATTAAATATCTAAGTGTTTTTTTGTGCTATATAAATGTGATCTACAAGAAAACAGTGCACCACATCTTTTTCTCAGGTCGGCTCTGGAATCAAAAGTTCTAAGATTGAAGGTAACCAGTGACATATGGTGCTCAAGTGTCATTTTATTTCGCAGGCATAAATCATTCAATTATTTTAAATATAAATTTTTACATTTACATATTTTTGTTCTATTTTATGTATATATAAATATTACTCAGCCAATCCTAATATAAATACTTGTTTATATATGATTTTAGACAATATAAACACAGATTGATTGTGTATAAATAAATGTTAAAACTTTTCGATATTTAGTAATAGCTGATAAAAATAAAGGTTTTGCTATTAAAGCCCACACATTGTGTAGAAACACTAAATGGCCTCTAATATATTAAATATTATGCAATAGTTACTTTCTGAAACGAGAAATACAACACTTCTATGAGGTTAATTTATATATTATAACTTTCAACTTATTATTATTACAAAAATCACTAGCATTTCAAATTGTTCAATACAGGGAGCAATTTTACTTAAAATTTATTTTTAATTAAGGGGTGACAAATAACAAAATTTTATTTTCTCAAAATTATTTTCCTTTGTTGTTAAAATAAGTATATTATATTAAATTTAGTATGCTTCTTTTAACAGCTATAGTTTTGTCACTATTAAATAATAATTGCTGATAAGTATGTGTGCATAGAGATTAAATAAAATCATCAATAGTGCTTTTATATATATATAAAACAATTTGCGATAATAGCAGTTCTGATTTATATAAACCAATTCAGAATAAAAATATTTTTAGTTTATTTCAGAAAAAAATTAGATTACTTTTTTATTAAAATAAGTTCATTTAATTTAGTGAATATAAATTGACTATTTTCTTTATAGACTACACGTTTGCCATTCCTTTATTTTGATTACAAAATATTTTTTATTGAATTAATATACACAAGGTCACTATTTTTGAATCATAATTTTTCAACCACTATTGCTTCATTTCAGGATTAGTTTTTTCACATTTATTCCAATGCTTATTCATAATTTCTCCTCCCGCTATAACTCCAGAAAACACTTCTCTATTTAATATTATCATTTTTAAATACATAACCAGCTCATTATTCATGTATTTCTGTTTAATCCTTGTTAATCTTAATACACACTGCTCTTTAATTAAAAATCCAAGTATCACGTTCATAAGTATAAGCACTGGAAAACAATTCATTTATTAAAAACGTTTCTTTTCACATATGTAAGCATATTTTCTTTCATTATTGGGTTATTTTTTTTAGGGGGGAAAGATTTATTAAAGATAATTCTAATTAATTTCATTTTC
The DNA here is from genome assembly GCA_028023455.1 of Epiperipatus broadwayi. Taxonomy (NCBI): domain Eukaryota; kingdom Metazoa; phylum Onychophora; class Udeonychophora; order Euonychophora; family Peripatidae; genus Epiperipatus; species Epiperipatus broadwayi. The sequence continues at coordinate 162,557 of JAQFVV010006528.1, forward strand.
TATATTGCCATGCTATATAGTAATTTATATGACTGTAATAATATAGAAGCAATTTATCTTCATACATGTGGTGGAATATACACAAACATTCAAGTCAATAATTGTTTTAAAACTATAAGTGGTCCACCTATGGCTTGAGCTTAATCTTTAAATAAACAAATAATTATTAATATGCCTAAATTTGGGTTTGAGTTTATTATGAGCCAATTTTTAAATTGGTATATTACTTATATAAATTCAGTTTATATATCACAGGAAAAATAAAGTTTCTCATTTTTAACTACCTGCCAAGTTTATATAGATATAATAATTAATTATATACGATTTATAAATATTGTGAAAGCAATTACTCTTCATTCATAGCTCAAACTGACACACTCTCCTAAAAATAACAAACAATTATTGACCATGCATAAATTAGAGTTTGAACTTATTATGAATCTGACTTTTAAATTAGCACATTTCTTGAACAAATTCAGTTTATGTCTCACATGGAATAGAAAGTGACCTCTAGCGGCACAACGGACCAGTCGTTGTTCAAATCATATCACCTTTGAGACAAAAAAACATTCACTTTTAACCTAGGATTTCATCTCAAAATTCTTTTAAACAGAGTGTAAGTACTAATTTTATTAATTTGCACTTTTACATTTGGTTTTAAAAAATTTACGATCACATAAAGCTTGATTTAAATCCCACCTTGATTGAGTTGAATAACGTCATCTCCTAACGTTTATGGCTGGCCTACAAGGCTCCAAGCCTTCAACAACTAACATGGAAGAGGGGGGTGAATTACTTCAAAAATCTATAGTGGATAGTCAGGGAAAAAAATATATAGACATATAAATTTCCCAATAGCAAAACAGAACAAATCAGATAATTTATCAAAAGCAAAATGCTGTGTTTCTAAAATAAACACCAGCGCATTGAACGATAAATCTTTAAAACTTTGCAAACAAACACGAAGGGAAAACGACAAGGATAAGTTTCTTCATACCAAAGAGAAAACACTTAAAACAGAAGGAAATTCTTTACAAGACCCTTCTGATGGAGAATTAACTCCTCACTACATAGTTAAATCAACTCTAAATGAAAAATATAAAAAATACTTAGCCAAACCTAAAATCTGCAGCGGCGAAAATACGCAAAAAGCAATTCATATTAGAACAACGCGATCAGTTAACGTCAATCATGCGAATGTTATAGAATACAATACCACGAAGAGTTCCATCAAGCAAAATAATCTTTCCACGAACAAGGGAAAAAATTATGAATCCAGTTTCACATCAATGCTTGTGCCTGAAAACAAAAAAAACCCAGATCACACTAGTAGTGAAGAGTCTACAAACATCAGCTCTTCCTCTGAAATAAAGCAGAACAATGGATATTTCAAACATCAAGATGATAATCACGATTCCAATAAAACAAATGAAGAATTTATGCAATCACAAAGATATATAACTAAACCAGATTATACACAAAAAGATAATATCACAGCCAACACTTATGCAAACATTGTAAAAACCAATAATAATGAAAAATCAGTAACAGAAAACATAAAGCGTAATTCAAATAATCTGCAAGACAATAATGAAGCCACACAACAATTGATTGAGTTGATGGGGGAGTTGGATGAGACATCAGACACAGGAATGTTTATACATAAACCATCAAACAGTTCTTATGACCAACTCAATAATCATCAGCTTTATACTGAAACAGTTACCAAATTCAATGAAGCCATGCCACAAGGATTACTAATATCTTTTGCTATCTTCAATGATGAAGCCTCACTCATTCTGTCCACTACAGACCACTTACTAAGATTATTCCCATTTTCAATCAGTAAACTCTTCGACCTGCTAAAAGCCCAAGATCTCTGGAAAGTTATTCAAAGGGTATCATATCACCCTAACCCTCGCTATATAATCCTCCAATTTGCAAACATCATGGCAAAACAAGCTTTTAAAAATAAATATAGGATACTTGATAACAGATACCTAATTACCATCAATCCAAACATAGTCCATAACACTTCAATAAGTGGCAGGGTAAAAAATTGTGGTCTGGGATTTAATATTTCTGACTTACAAAACCTTCTAATGCCTTATGGGCAAATCACTTCTTTTAAATATCTTGGGGTCCCTGGAATACAAGAAGAAATTCCGCAAAACATAGCACTCTTTCGAATTACATTAAAAAAGGAATAGTGCCATTAGATATTTCCCCCACAATCCGTATTGGAAGGGTGCCTCTTTTCATCTTATTCTGGGGAGTAGAATCGCAATGTTTCGAATGCAGGAAGACGGAACACCTATTGCGCAACTGCCCCTCCAGACACTGCACCTCTTGCGGTACCTTTGCGGGTCAATCGCATCGGTGTGGTTCAAAAGAAGAGCATATACAAGAACAGAAAAACATGCAACAAACAAAACCTGAAATAGAACATAATCGAGATATAAATTTAGAGCATGAGACTTCTATCAAGCTGAAAAGTTTTGAAATAGAACATAATCGAGATATAAATTTAGAGCATGAGACTTCTATCAAGCTGAAAACATATAATCATTCGACAAATGACTCTCATCAAAACAACATAAAAGATCAAAACCAATGCCAAGAAACCAACCCACTCGGATGCCACCAAACACATCAAAACAAGCAAGAAAAACTTACTTCTCTTCAACAGACACTTGTTCTGACTTTGAGAAAGAAGAAATGGATGCTGAAACTAGGCAAGAAGAAACTGCAAGCCCCACAGAGTCTGGGCCTGACCATGTCCCTAAACCCTTCACCATACCGCGCAAAAGGAAAAAGCGCCGGAACAGAAACACACAATCCACCACCTTGGTTCACAAAAATAACACTAGCACAAATATTGATTCAAATGAGACCACCTCAACCTCTGATGACATACAGTGCAATGCCAGTCCCAACCATAAAAAACGGAAAGATGAATCCCTAAAATCAGATAATGATAATACATCAAACTCATATCATACCCAACCTGAAGCTAATACCTCTGGACAAATATCCCCCCAAGATTTTAACATTATTGATCCCATCAACTGATCCTGAAGTCTGCCTAATGCAAAAAGACAACCAGCTCACTACAAGCCTTCTAGCTAACGAACAAGAAACCAAGCAACCTACTTCAAAATGTCATTCACAATAATGTCACTCAACATCAGGGGGCTTAACTCCAAAGACAGGGTGTTTGCTATCTCACATTGGTTCAAACTCCAAAAACCAGATATACTTTGCTTATCAGAAACCAAGCTTCACCTTCACACAGACACCACAATAATAAAAACAATTGAGAGCTTCGGTTACTTTATATACTCTTTCTCCATCTCAGCTACTGCTGGGGTTGCTCTTATCATCAATAGAAATTCAATTATTGACTTCTTCAAAATCCTCCACATGAACAAATAGTACACAAAGTTATACATAATATAAACATAGCAATTAAATCGAACCCTAGCCCAGTTATCTGGCTTGGTGATTTCAACCACACTTTTGACCATTTTGAGAAAAAATATTTGAAGATGGTTACTAGAAACATACACAGTGGGAAGGCACTCTTTCATGAAGGAGCCTTCTCTTTCTATACCAGAAGTACTCACTCACTCATAGACCTCATATTCTACTCTCCTGAAATGAACTCGTTCATAGATACACAGCTCTGGCCTATTGCTTTTTCAGATCATCTCGCTGTTCAAGCTGCCATCAAATTGCAACCACAACTTCATACATCAACCAACCTCCCCCGGACAACGAGATTACTCAATAGGCACAATGTGCCCCCCCAATTAATCTCAGACATATACATCACCTTTCAAGGATGGAAATCTCAGACATATACAGCATTACAAGGATGGAATACATTCATAACCACAATACAAAAGTTTATTAAACAATACAATAGATACCAGAAAGGGCCATTAGATTACTCTCAGAACTTGATCGGATTACATCTGAGCTGAAAAGCATCCAAGTTACAGAACACAACATCCCAGAAATCCTATGCCTAAAACATACATATAAACAAACCAGAATGACTCTTGTGGAGTATATTCGTATTAAGCGAGCACGCAATTACCTGGAACAACAAGATTGCTGGACTCCAGGTTATATCAGATGGGCCCTGGGATCAGGAAAAAGAAATCACACACCCTCCTCTTTGTGCCTTGACAGTATTACTTGCTCTGGCATCAGTATGCTTAACAAAATTAGGGATTATTATTCCACCAAACTACAGCCCATTGGAACTCTTGTCAGACGACACAAATTTGTGAAAGACTCAAATAACTCTCACAGCATTACTGAAGCTGATATCATCTCCAAAATTAAAAGCCTGCCAGAACACACCCACCCCGGCATGCACAGAATTCCTAGATTTCTTCTGATACACTTGGAAAAATTTACCATACATGTTACAAGGGGAATCATTGATCTCTTGGCCACCGATAGCCTACATTTTCCAGGGATCTATCCTATATCAGTGGTCCCTTTCATAAAAAAAAAGATCTACCTGTAGACTTAAATAACATTAGGCTAATATCCATGGTTCCTCTCCTAATCAAAATTATCGAAAACATTATAAAAGATAAAATTCAAGAGAAAATCATATCAAAACTTTCCAGGCATCAATATGCTAAGAGGAGTTCATCGACTGGTGATGCTGTAAGCTGATTTCAACTCCTCGTTGATCATATCCGTAGAACAAAACAATCCCGGCCAGTTGCAGTCCAACTAGACTTCGCCGGGGCCTTTGACTCTGTCCGAATAGATATACTACTTGGTGAACTAGAGGTTCTTCAGGTTCCTTTGGCATACATTCAGATCATAGAGAATCTCCTAGCAAATCAAGAGATTTTTTTTTCTCTAAATGGGAGAATTGCCCCTGGATTCAAACCCTGCATCTCCATTCCCCAGGGCTCTCCATTAAGTGCTCTCCTCTTCATGATCTATATAAATCCCTTGCTTTTGAGCATTGAGGATGCACTCCCTGGGATCTCCATCCCTCTCCTTAATGAAAACATCTCTCACATCTCCTACATGGATGATGTGGTGGTGTTTCTTAAATCACATGAAGAAATAAACATTCTTGAAAGCCTATTACAGCACTATGCTCAGACACACGGGCTTACAGTTAACAGGAACAAATCTGCAATTTGGAATATCAAAACAGCTAACAGGATAACAGGTTCATTACAAGCTATGCCTCAGCCTTTCTTGGGATTCAATATATCACTATCCCCTACAGCAATGAGGATGGAAATACAATGAAGACTACTAAACAAAATAGACATCACCATAACATGCCTTTCAAGAATATATATAACTACATTTGGAAAGGTTTCACTCTTAAACTCCCTCATAATTCCCAAGATTATATATTATCTTGCGGGTTTTAAATCAACAGAAGCTTTTATTAAAAAAGTAGAATCCCACTGTCTACGACTCTGTAGAGATGGGTGCAGATCATTTATCAGTCTGCACACCCTTCAAAAGCCAAGAGACATGAATGGACTGGGACTACATTCAATAAAGGTATTTACGATACAGAGAACTTACAATATAATCCATAAACTTTATTCTGATTGCAGGACCTTCCAATGTCTGCTTCCCAAAGAGCAAGTGCTTTCCACTGATAGACCGCCCCCTCAGAGGTTCACTCCCATCTGGCTTCAAACACAGATCTCATACATTTTTACACATATAGTACCTTCCGCAACCATGTTCAATTCAAAATAACCTATTGGGAAGCCTTCAACCTATCCAACTCAAATACCCAGAAGGCACACCCTTACCTCCCCATTGACATAAACAAACTGCGCAAACTAGCTCGTAGATTGAAACTAGCACCTAAACACACAGACTTCCTTCTTAAAATTAACCTTGGTAGCCTCTCCACTGCTATATTTCTTAATAGAAGAGGCTTTCGCATAGATTCCATATGTTGTCTCTGTCTTTCCAGCCCAGAAGATATGGACCATATTCTTTGCCATTGTCCAATCTGGCATGGACTAAAACAAAACTTCCAGAAACACATTGCTAATAATAGTCCAGACCTAACATCTCTTCAAGGGGTTTTAAATAGAGGCACTTTTGCTGAAATCAGGCTTGCCACTTACATAAACTTTGCCATCTGGTTGACCAGATGCAAGGTGATTTTTCAAAAATTACCACTTGATGAAATCACTAACTGTTTCCTCAACATAATTAAAAATATCCAAGAAACAGACAAGAGAGAGGCTGATCCATACCTGGCCATATTAACCTGGGAATTCACAACTGGCCTAAACAGCACCTCTCCAACCAACCTCTAAATAATTTATATGAAAATAACTATTATGATTTAATAAAACCCTCCAACCATAACTTGCCAAAACAGGGTTTACTAACAAAGGTATTTTGTTATAGACTAGACAAATAATATTCACCTTGCATCCACAGACTAAGTTCTTCACTAACATTCATTTTATATTCTACTGACTTTTGGATCATTTCTTCTTTGTATAATCGGTAACCTCATCTGGTTAATTCTTGTTATCTTTTTGTTTTTGTAGTCACTTATAGGTCAAATAAAATTATCTTGAAAGAGAGAAAGTTTATCATTTTTAACTACCTGCAACACTGAATTTTTATATATAAATATAATAATTAATAATAAAGCAATTTATATATCTGAAATATTGTGAACCACCTGACGTTTTAAAATAATTATTGATGCAAAAATGCATGTCAATTTTAGCATGAGTGAAGCATAGTTGCTTCCTCAACATTACAGATTAATATTTTGTATAAATTATAATTTTTATCTATTATCAATATCTAATTACCCCCTTTTGGAAAATAATTTTCATTAATATTTTTAATATTATTTTAGCCCCCTCCCATTATTCATCTGATAGCTTTTTGTACCATTTTCTACAACTTTGAAACATTTGTAAAAATAGCAATACCATATGCAATATTCAAATAGTTTAAGTTATCTTCATGTATTTTTATGACCTTTACTGCTAATTTCAATTTGCAAAATGCTTTCAGAAAAATTCCAAAAATGTTTTGGGAAAATAGAATCACCTTGTGACATTCTTTAATGTGTCCTGAAAAATCAGGCAAAACTTTCTATACATATTGCCACTCAGTGCAAGCCAGAGTAATCTATGGTGATTATGTGATGTTTAATGTGTCTTGATTTAGTAGCTACCGAATCATCTATTTTGAGATGCTTCAGGTATGGTGGTGCTATAGCTTTTGAATTTTTTTCACTATTTTGTGATTATCTATAATGTTAGATTATCATACAAAGTTTGTGTGTGTGTAGGAATCATTAATAAAATAATTAGTTAAAAAAGAATCTGAAGATGACAATATAATAATCATCTCTAAAGATGAGAATATTAATTTGCATATCAAAAAGATGACAAATGCCCTTTTCAATCTCAATAGAAATGACAGTTTCCGATTGGTGGATTGTTTGGCCTCAGGGCAATTTTTCAAATTTGTCTTTTCAAAAAAAATATATAATTTTTGATATTTTTTTTTATATATTTAAGTTTATTTATGCAAAATATTTATTCTAAACCAAAAAACTACACAACTACAAGTAGATTTTTATTTTTAAATATTTATTTTTTAGAAGTTAAGTCATAAAAATTTTGTTATGACAAAGTGAAAACAATTTTTATTTGCTAACAAGAATAGCTTTTATAAATACAGATAAAGAAATTTCTTTTAATATCTTAATAATAAGTTTAATGTTGAATTTTAACATATATTTTTATTCATTAATTAAGTCTAACTTAAAATTCTTTTCTATTTTAAAAATCAAATTCAAAGAAGAAATATTTTATCCTACAAACTTTATGAATAGACAACATTACAACCAATAGTGCAAAGTAGCACTGTTATAGTTAAGAACTTCATTTAGTAATTTATTTTCTATTTTGCAAAGTTCAAAAATTAACTTTTAAAATGTCTATCAAAAAAATTTACATTTGTAATAAATAATGTAAAAATGATCAATATATGATATAGAAAAAAGTATTCATTGTAAAAATAATATGGTGCCTATAAGGATAAAATCCTCATTAGGATCTTTCAAATAAGAAAATAGAAATTGGATCCTGAAAAAGTTAATTAATATTAACCTTTTTATTATAAACCATATAGTTAATCATCGTTGATAATATTTTGACAAATATTCTTCAGATTTTAATATTTATTATAAGTTTAGTTTGCAGTGTTCTAGAACTTTAGAGAAAAAATGCTTATACAATTAAATACATTTTAATAATCTATAAATCAAAAGACAACTAATACTTATTAGATTATTCTATGCTATGATTATTATTAAATTCAGCTTTGATCTTTTGACTAGCTTCAATCCAAAGTTCTCTGAAAATTCGTAATAATATTATATAAGTATCTTATATATAATTGATAGTTTTATATTATCTAGTTTTTTTTCTGTTCATCTTCCTTAAATATCAACACTATTATTGGATTATATTGTCACCTGTGATGAACACAGTTTGGCACAATTGATAGAGCATCTGACTCAGGATTAAAAGGGTCTGGAATTGATTATGGTGCTCGAACTTCTTACGAATTCTTGAGCAATAAAGCCATAAGCAGTTTTTTTATATGGGGTATCTTTATCATTTAATCACTTTATGTTTAAATTTTTTTAACAATTTATCCATTTATTTCTATCTGTTTCTATTAAAATAGCAAAAAATGATCTGAACATTTTCTGAATTTTTCAGTTCTTCAAATATGCCATTTCAACTGATAGTGTTGTTATTGTATGAGCTATATCTTTCATGTTCTTTATTTCTATTCAATTCTTTTTAAAATTCTTGCACATACATTACAATATCATACCGTTTTAATATTCATGCTTCTTTTAAAAACAACACCTCTAATCATCAAAGGCAAAAACAATGTATGCTGCTTTTACCATTCATAAAAGTATACTTTAAATCCACTAAAACACCATATGATCACCATTTCATATGCTTATACAAGCTGTTAATAATAATAGCAAACTCTCCATACAGGAGTGCCACCCAGTACAAGTCATAGTAATCAATGGATGCAAGATTTGTGCATAAAATCCCCATCTAATGCCTACTCATCCAATATGTCAAGACTCATTTTTAGCTTGTAGTTTTTATTAGTGAGGAGCCTTAAATATGAGCACTGACCTAGAACTTAGGATCTAGTGCAATTGTCCAGCAGCCATCTTTTATCTACTTAGTTAACTAAACATCCAGGTTGGGGTTAAGATTAATGGCGATCTACGCAGGCTATGCATGCACTTTTTAGACCTTCTTTTCCATCTTTGCCTGCAAATTCCGAAAAGGTAAATTTTATTTTTCTACAATAAAAAAAAAAAAAAAATTTATGATAGTTTTTGTGATCAAGTAGATTGAATTTTTTTGTCTTTCTCTCATTTTTTTGTTAGTTACTGGAGAAGAGTTCAGCATAAAAAATATAGCGGTAATTTTTTTTACTTTTTCTGTTGTATTTTGAAGAAAATGTTATGAGGGCCTATTGGTAAATATTTTTATTTTTCTATATTTTTTTAATTATTATTTTATTATATGTTTTTTTAATTATTATTTTATTATATATTTTTTAATTATTATTTTATTATATATTTTTTAATTGTTTTAAATTACTATCAAAACTAACATATATATAAAAAAGAAAGATTGTGATTGTATGCATTTTTTTCTATAATGGGAGCTTATTATTTGAATTAATTAATATAAGACAAAAATAAATATATTTTGAAAATATAATGACCTGATTTAGATGTTTCTATAATTTCTTATCTGCATTTTAATAATAGTAAGAATACGCAAATGCTAAAAGTAACAGTTTTGACAGTATACATATAAACTACAAACGTATGTACACCAAGCTTAACTCTATGATGAATTTAGTATTTCATTCATATTTTATTTTATTATTTTGTATATAGTGACTATTTTAGTAGTATTTTTTTAATAAATTACAAACTATATTGAAGTTCTTTATTATAATATTCAAATTATACTAATTATTAATCAATATTAACTACTTGTTACAAGGGATGTTATTAAGGATGTCTTATACATTGCAAACCCCTGTATGGAAATGCATTTTAAAGGACTCCTGAGAAAAATGAAAGTTACTAATGTTTTTATTTTATGAAATTTTCAAGTGATGGATTACTTTAGGTAAGTGTTATTATATACCAAATTTTTAGAAATTTTATGATGAATCCAACTAAACTACTAACAAAACAATAGTTTTAAGTTGTGTGCATGATAATTTTGAATTTATAAAATAATATGAAAATAATTATTAGAAATATTAACTTTTATTCTATTTTTTATTACTTTAAATATGAATAACTATATTTTTTTCAACGTAATTACATTCTTTGGTGTTTTATGTTTCAAAAAATATATATTATGTCATTTTTGAATAATATAAATTTAATTCATGATAAAATTTGTGGATTAATATAATTTTTTAAATATTCAATATGTTCAATAGTCAATAAGATAAAGTTAGAAGCCCAAGATAAAAATATATTTTTTATTACAAGCTCTTTCATTTATATAATCATATAGATCTGAACCCAGATCAGTATCTATATATTTTGGTGTCTATGGTCATTAAAACATCACATGATCACCATTTCCTATACTTCACAAGCTGTTAATAATGGTAGTAAACTCTTCATACAAGTAATGTCACCCAGTGCAAGTCCTAATAATCAATGGAAGCTAGCATTGGATGCACTAGTAAATGGAATTTGCTACTATTATTAAAAGCATACTTTATGTAAAAAAAATAAGGTCTTCAAATTATTGTGTTCCATAATTTGATTTCAATATAATTGAAATTTTTTTTATAGGATATATCTGATTGACATTAATTAATATAAGACAAAAATAAATATATTTTGAAAATATAATGACCTGATTCAGATACATACATAAAAGTTATTTAAAGAACCTTCTGCTTGGCTCACTTTCCTGCAGCATCCCAAATTCAAGAAAGATGTGCCCCTATAATAGTATATCCGATACTAGTGCATCCGAAAAAAATGAAAAACATGATCATACAATAACAATTTCTAAATATTTTTGAAATACCCTATTATATAAATGTTTTCAGTGACTTTATATTATACTGATAAAAACTATATCTATAAATAGCCCTATTAATTTTGTTGAAGTAGTATATTAATTTAAAAAAATGTCCACCTTGTAATTTTTTTTTTCATATGTCAAATGTGTTGACCGGGAAGTGAACCCGGGCCAGATGCTTGGAAGGCAGCTATGTTAACCACTAGACCACCAATGCTTGACACCTTGTAATTTTTTATAATTGGAAATAGCACTCCAGAGTGTGGGTTGCATCAAAATATCCAATTCTACATTAAATCAATCCATATTCTCAAACTAAAAAGACATCTAGACCAAAAATTGGTAAACAGTTTCTTCCATCATTGGTTGATAAAAAATTTATCTGAGTTTAATGAACATAAACCACTGAATCAAAACTTTTTTAGAATGCATTCAAACATTTTATACATTATCTTTTATATTGGCAGGTATAGCACAATTATGAGTGTATTGAAAATTTAAAAAGCAGGAAAAAATACTTTTCTCATTTATCTGTCACAAACCTTTAATTTGTTTTTAATTTCATTATTTTACTTGCATTTTGCAGATTCTTAATTAAACTTTATTAAACTTTTCTAATATTATTTTTTTAAAAACATGATCGAATATAAAAAGTCAGAAAAACATGTTATTTTTTACCACACTCAAATGTTATTAATTAATCTGATGTTTCAATTATTTAACAACCTTCTTCAAAGACTTCTTTTTTCCTGTGGTTGTAAAAAAAAGTCTTTAAAATTATTGAACAATTGAAATATCAGATTAGTAATAAAATTTAAAAACTATGAAAAATAGATGCAAAAGAGATTATTTATTAAATATTGAACACTATATGTTAACAAAAAGAAATGTTTAAATATTAAATTTTTAGTATTATCAGGAACAATAAGAAAAAGTATGGTCATTCCAATTCTAAAAGAAAAAAAAAGAGATAATAAGGCAAAAAATAATAATAATGAATTTTGAAACAAAAATTGGTCCACATATAGAACATACTAGTTCATTATCCTGTTTATTTGACACTTTTGTGATGATGTTTTTTAAATTTTTCTTCAGAAAACATCTCTTTCTGAAATACTTCAATAATGTATTTAATTAAAGGTCTCCAATGTATTCTATGCTATGCATTATTTTTCCAATGTTTATCTTTATATCATAAACAGCTATCTGCCTCCCACCTAAAAGCCACGCTCAAATTCACCAATGTATCACTCTTTTAGATGTCTTGCATTGTTTATTTATTACAAAGATTCAATCCAATAAACATGTGATTTTACAATTGCAGATTCTATGTTATAACATCCATCAGGTTGATGTTGATTGGCTTATGATCTTACTACTATTTTTAAAATTTTATAGAACATTCTTACATGGAAATTTTTCTACTACCTATATATTACTTAAATATGATATCCAAGTTTCACTCCTGTATAATAAATAAGATAAAAAACTGTTCTATATATGGTTAATTTTAGTTTCAGTAATTATTTGCAGAATATCATTCTGTTATGCACTTCAACACCCAATTATTTAAATAAGCTTACATTCTGAAATGTTTAACATTGAAGCTAAAAGTTGCAAAATATTTTTTTTTTTTCTATTGCTGACAAATAGAGAATTTGAATTTTTTGAACATTAATTACTAAACTAAAGACAATGAGCTATATATAAACTATTACAAACCAATAAACAAAAAGTATAGCATGGACTCATTTATACTTTAGCTCAGATCATATTTAATCATTCAATTTATTGATGTGCCATAACTCAAAGTATAATTTCAGTACAATCTTAAGCCATTCTGAAATCATTATAAACAATCAGAGATTAAGAGGCTTTAATTTCATCTTTTCGAGCTACCATTATTAATACTTAAACAAAGACATTATATATTACATTCACAACATTAAGTACATCCTGTACATTGGTTTTTTTTTTCATTCACATATTGTTAATTTGTCTATTAAAAATGTAAACGTAGAAATAACAAATTCAATTAATTCTATTCTTTTTTAGATTCGTTACGGATCTGTTATAGTAAATCTTTACTGTGACTGACATACAAACATATTTTCATCTTTCTCTCCATACACGTAGAAAGAGTTAACATGTTGGTTTGTAATTATGAATTTTAATTTATAGCTGATAAATCAGTTTTAACTATTAAAATTGGAGATTAATTACAACTATACATATATATTAAACCTTTACACAAATGAATTCAGATTATATATATAATTAATATGTGAATTATTTTTTTTAAAAGGTCTATGCATTATTTCGTTAATCTTTTTTCTTTCTTTTCTAGGGATTTTTTTTTCCTTACAATAAATTTAGCCTGGCCAAAAAAGTGATTAATAGGATTTACTCTTTTAATTCGGCCATCAATGTCAGATTCACATCTGTACTGAAGTGATCAAATAGAACTAAAAACAATTGTTAAGGCATAAGCTTTCATCCCAAGATCCCATTTATCCTGTGGCAGTTTAAAACTCCATTAAGGTGAAATATAGCATGGATTACAAGACAACTGGGAAAATATTATTGAAAAATGAAGCTGAAGATAGCCGGAAATTTGAAGCATTTAATTATAAATTAGCTATATAAACCAGGGGTCAAGGATGTATTAAATAAGCACAATCACCATTTCATCTTCTACTGTTTGCCATACGTAACCCAGAATTACAAAACATTACAAATGGGTCCGCAAAAATAATTAATTTTCTAAATAATACTTGTTTCCTTGTACGAATGTTTATTATACGTTTGTATTTATATGCAAGTAAATGATAATAAATAAATGTAAAATAATAGATTATATAAACATTTTGATTCCGTAAGAGATTTGTATGCTTTCAACATGCTATCTCAAGCCTCAACAAACTTTTTTTTTTAAAATTTTAAATCTAGTCTAAAAATCTGCTCGACTTGATTGAAGTCTATTTCACAATATTTTCTACTCAAAAGTCAACGGAAAAAAACTATCCCGTACCCTCTTGAATATTGCAAGCGATTTTTTTTTCAGTAATAATACACACACACACTCACAAACGCTTAGAATAAAAACTGGACGGACATGAAGTAAGCTTTTAACTAAATAATAGTCCAGTAGCTTAATGATAGTTAAAATATTGTGATTATCGTTTAATAATCCAAAAGTTTGGTTAGTAAACATTATTTTGGTTTATCAATTCAACAATTTTATCTTAGTATATATATATTTATTTGTACAGATAGGTTAACGAGTAGTTTGCTGAGGAGCACTAATTCTTGATTCAATTGCCAAACTAAAAAAAAACCCGGCCAGAATATTGAACTAAAGTTCCAATGCTACAGTGACTAGGGGGGCTATGTTTCCTACTACTAGAATCATCCAAGTTGAAGGGATATAAAAGCTATAATAAAAATAAAGATGAAAAATCTATTCAAACTGGCAATTATCAAGCTTCGAAAATTAGTGCTTTTCCCTCACTGTTACTCTGTGACCAGAAATGGGGAGGGGGTTGTCAGAAAGCCATTTACCTTGCAATGGATTACTTAGAGGCTTTTATTTTTTTATATTTCTAACTATAGCATACATTTTTATATTGCACAGAAGTTCTAACTCGTGAACTAATATTCTCAAAGACTGAACAGCAATTATTATTAAATATTTTCACTCTAATGATTTATAAATTATTTATCTGCTCTTAAATACAACCTTTAATATATATATATTTGTATTATGCATATATATCTGAGTAATCTTCTAAGTTTGAAAGCAAAATTAAAAATATGGTTGTATATGATCAAAAACTTTAATTCCAAAAAGATATATAAAGACTAACAATTCTCGATTGTTTTTTTTTTTAAAAAGGTAGATCAATTTTATGAACCTTACGTTCTTTTCATTAGTCTTGATATGTGCAGTTTGTTTTTTTATTTATAGTAATTTTTTTTTTTGCAATTGATGTTTATTCATAGCTTTTTTATTTTATATTTGAATGAAAATATAATAAGACTTCTAAATGAGTATTTTATAGTGAATTTGACCATGGCTTTGGTGGGAAAAGTAGATAGCTGTTTATGTTATAAAGATTAAAATTGGAAAATATGGCACAATATCGAATACATATTTTTTAATATCTCATTTATATTTACATATAAAATTAAATGGAAAGGCTGCAAATCTCTCGCGCTTATTATAATACTTATCTGACAGCTAATCAAATGTTATGATGGCTGTCTGAATAGCGATCAAACCATAAACACAAGACAAAGAATTTTACAAGAAAAGGGTGGTCCACTCTCTTCTCTACTTATCTTTCTATATATCTAAGCCAGTCTGAAGCATTTAGGTTTGAAAGCATGAAGCTTTAAATATCTTTACATTTAACTCATTGAGTCTAAATTGCAAACATACAGCATGAAATCCTACGATTTACTACCGCGGTAGTTTTTAGGTGTTATAAATTGCAGTAACGTATGTAAATAACATTTATTTTATAAAGCCTACAGAGTAGTTTTTAGATGTTATAAATTGCAGTAACGTATGTAAATAATATTTATTTTATAAAACCTGCACTTTATAAAATAAGTATTATTTACATAGGTTACTGCAATTTATAACATCTAAAAACTATCGTGTAGTAAATCATAGAATTTTGTGCTGTATGTTGGTAATTTAGACTCGGTGAGTTAAATGTGAAGATATTTAAAGCTTCATGCTTTCAAATCTAAATGCTTCAGACTGTCTTGGATATATAGAGAGACAAATAGAGAAGAGGGTGGATTGTCCTTTTCCTGTAAAATTCTTTGTCTTGTGTTTATGGTTTGATCACTATTCAGACAGCCATCATAACATCTGATTGGCTGTCAGATAAGTATTATAATAAGCATGAGAGGTTTGCAGTCTTTCAATTTAATTTCAATTTCAACTGTCTAGACTTTATAAAATAAATATTATTAACATATAAAAGTAAATATTGGTATTTTATTGATCCCTTCTACTACTAAGTTTTATTAAAAGTGTATCTATAGTAAATTGCCTTAAATTCTTTATTATTTCAAACTCTATGTAAATTTTCTCGAACCAGTCACAAGCAATAAATTAAAAGCCCATAATATATTCTTCACCTAGTGTGATATTGAAGTGTCAATAGTGTTCTATTGCTTATGGACCAAATAAATATAAATCTACGTTGTCTGATTACTAATATGACATAACAATATTTCTATCAAAAAATAAATTGATATATTAACTTTATAAAAGATGAATTATATTATCAACTATATGGTTTGAAAAAATCTTTATTAACTGTAAAACCAAATCAAATATATGCATTTGAAAAGTCAAATAAATAATCATCAAAGTAAATGCTATAAAAAGAACTGACATTACTGGAACTAAGAATTATATTATATAAATAAATAAATAAAATAGTTTTTGGGTTAAACCATGGGTTATTTTTACTTACTTACCAATGTTTCAATGAAATAGCATCCACCATTCTCAAATAGTAATGAGATTCAGTGTGAGGTAAAAATGAGATTGAAATAGTTGAGTGTTCAGAATATGTGAATTACCAAAATATTTATTGTTAATACACATATTCTGAATGTTTAACTACTTCATGCTCAATCTCATTCTTTATCTCACACTGAATCTTGTTATTATTTGAGATCTAATGGTTTTTTTTGTAAAAACTTAACCTTGACAATGGTGGATGCTATTTTGTCGAAACATTGGGAAATAATCAAAAATAATACCCAGTTTAACCCAAAAACTACTTTATTTACACATCATATAACTGTGAAAACATTAAATATAATATATATGTAAATCAAATTGTAAAAACAAATTATATATAAAATAGCATAGTTAAGACTTGTAATTGTATAAAATATAAATCCTGTACATATTGACTAACACCCACTGCTCCCATATAGACATATATTAGAAATTTTTTACAAAATTAAATTTTAATTATCGAAATTGAATTTTGCAAATCATATTGCAAATACTTGGTATATGAATCACAAAATACCACACAAAAATAGCTACATATACTTTTGCACTATTGGCAAAAATTGGTTTACAACTTACAAATTTAAAAATGTCTGAAAATTCTAGCTTTTACATTGCATCAACATCAAATTTCATTACAAAAAGAATATATTATCGCATTACCCAAAGTAGTAACATCTATAACTTTGATTTTAATGACATACTGGATAATCAAGAAGAGATTTCTCGCAATAAAATAATAACTGTAAAAGTGTATTAATAAATCAAAAAACTACAGTCATATTTTCTAATTTCCTTCATTTCTCTAGTCTGGAATTAATCAATATAATATTTGAGAGAATCACCCCACCGATGCCAGCATTAGAGTTAAATAATGCACTATGCTTGAGGTGAGATAAGTGCTCCAAAAATTTATTTGAAAGCCATTTACAAAATATCAAATTGTAATCTTCTATTAAATGATGAGTTTCTTATTTACAATTTCTAGGTAGTTAGATTCAACTACTAATCCATCTAAGACTAATTAGCATAAGAACTAAATTTGGAATTAAATTTATGACATTTTATAAAAACAGATTTAGTAACAACTAATACTGTTAAGATTTGACATTTGACTCACACAATATAATTATTGTAATAATATGTAACTAAAAAAAATATCAAATAATAATTACAAAGAAGAAAAAATATCATGTAGTTAAAAAAAATAAAATGTTAAATAATTCACACAAAACATATTTACAGTTTCTTTTTACATTTTAGAAAGGCTTTCATTTATTAATCAAATGAGATATCAATATTTATCATAGTCAATTCAGCCCTTGGTATCTTTTATTAATGTTTACTTTTCTTTGTGTGGATTTCATAGAATACTTTCTTAATTCATGCTTGATATTCTATTAAATAAGTTCTTCAGGTTTTTTTTTTACTTGACACCTTAAAAGTCATCTCAAGATAATTAACTTATGAGCATAACTTCTGATTAATTGGGTGATTATTCAACAACAGACTAGGGATAGGCATAATTAATTAGCCAGAGCAACATCTTTTGAGTGCTCAACATATAAGGCAGTCAGTGATGACAACAGATGTATACCAGAAGATCTTTAACCAGCCATGAAGAATATTTTCAACCTGAATTTTGATGCTTCCATAGTTTTTCGTAAATGCGAATTAGCTTTTTATTGTTCAGTATGAAATACTTTGCAAGTTATCACTTTTTCTGCTTCCACACTCCTGATAATTCCAGGTTTAGTTGTTCTACTAAAGATCAGCTTTCTACACAGCAAAGAAATGAAAGAGAAAATCTACTTGAATCTGTTTTATATATGCTATCTAATCTGTCACTGCATTTTTTAGTAAACAATATTTTAAATTTATATGTTAATCTGTAATTATAATTATTTTCAGGCCATCAACTTCTACATTTGTTTTGTTAGTTTAGTAATGTTTCTTAGCAACATATTCCCTCTTAAATTTTTATTATAAAATAATTTAAAAATTAAATACAATGTATTTCATAATTTTCAGTTTTTAAATGTCTTAAAAGTACACAAAATATAAAATATTCTCATAGGTGATAATAAAATACTTACTTGATACCTAAAATCTTTTTACTTTTTTTTAATTGCACTTTTGAATTACTTGGAGTAATATTTCTCTGACAATATCATTTATTATTAAAAAAGTTATCTATCATATGTTTCCTTTTTTAAAATTTTTGTGACAATGTTTAGGTAATTGTGGGGACAGAATAACAATCACTAACATAAGTAGTTAATGAAAACTATTTTGTTATTTATTAATAAAGTTTCATTTTAAGACAATATATATGTGCTAATAATTATTGTGCAGCTAGTTGGCATGATATATATATATTTAAAAATATTCACATTATTAAAACTTTTGTATATATATATATAAACTATATTCTGTAAAGTATTCTATTTTTATTTATATCTCAATATGTTTATAATGTTATTATGCACATTATATATAAAAATATTATGTGTGTGTTAAAATATATACTGTATGGTATATTTTTTGTTAATTATTTCCATAAACCTCTTAATGTATATAAATATTTTTAAAATTAAATTGTACTGTAAATATACATATATTATAACCATTATACATCTTATTTTATTTACACACACACACACATATAAGTTTAAAAAGAACTGCAATATCACAGCTTGATCTGTAATTTTATCTTTTCATAGTTGAGTAATATTTACATATCTCATTGGAAAGTGCATTTACTTCTGTTTCAATTAAATATATATAAAGTGAAACATTTAATCACCATCACAGCCTTGAAAAGTTGGAGCACCAAAATTGTAACAGACACCCATTATCATCCACCATTGTGATGAAATTATAAAAACTACCAAAACACACTTGAGATTGCGATTATTCCCGTTGAGAAAAGAAAATGCATTTACACTAAATTTTTTTTTACTTTGACTTGCAATTATTATAGATTCTAATAAAATCATAAATACTTAATAAAATAATTTTTCAGGATTTTCATAATAATAATTTTTAATAAAATAATAAAAATCTTAGGGTTTAATAATAATCTGTGTACTGTTTCTTTTAACAATAAAGTTTTTACAACTAATGTTTCTTATTTCAAAACTTTTTTATAATTCAAGCTATGCATTAAAACTATGGCTAGAAAAATTAAATAAAAGGGTTAAATAATAATTTATCTCAGGGTTAAATTAATAAATGCATGAATATAAAATATGTTTAGGCATTCTCAGATACAATAATGTAAAAGGTTTTTTAATGTAACCACCTTATCTAATAAAATTTCAAGTTTCAGATAGCATTACTACAACAATGATGTATTCAATCCAACAGAATTTTACAAGTGAATTTGTATTTCAAATATGACCTTTAATATTGTGAATGTAAATGCAAAAGCTATGCTTATCAAAAAATAACAAAGAGAAATTTTAAATTAACAATTATTTTATTGCATAATATAAGAACTAAAAAAAACAAATCACAATAATAATAAAAAATTATATAATACATTTTAATAAAATATTAATGTCTATTTTAGATATGTGTACTTTTAAAGATATTAAAATTTACAAAAAGTATATGGATGATGTTTTTGTTTGTATAAATACCAATACTATAAATTTACTTGTAGAGGACTGGCTATGAATATGAGAAGTACATCTTCTTGAAAGCACTCAGCCATTTAATTTAGTTTTCAATTTGTTGTTATAGCTTTACGTAGGAAGTGTGAAAGCACAATTTAATATTATTATATTGAAAAAAAAGTGGACAAAAAGTATTTGTGGTCATTTATTACAAGAGATAATAGTATGCTAAGTTATAAATTAATAATCAAACCTATACAAAAAGGTGATATATAAATTGTAAATCAAAAATACCAATTATGCATAAGATGGCAAGTTTTAGATCTTTTTTGTTTTGTAATGAAAAATTATGTCATTATCAGTGAGATAAATTATAAAATATTGAGATATTTGCCAAAAAATTGCTTGAAGTTGCTTAAAATTGAACAAATTAACAATACTTTATGTAAATTTAAAAAGAGTTATAATAATTTAAAAAAGTTGAAGATTAATAATAAAAAATGATATCTATTCCATATGTTTCAAATGCTCAAATGAAATTTTTTAAGGATATATATATAAATGATGTGTTTAATGTTTCATTTTGTGTTACAAACAACATTAATAAGTTAGTGAATAATTCTGAAAATGCCATACCTGTCAAGCAAAAAAGTAATGTGTATCAAATTTTTTGTGAATGTATATTATCATATATAGGTGAATTGATATGCAGTATTGAGAAAAGATTAAAGGAGCATACATTGTTATACAAGTATGTGAAAAGTACAAATAATAATGATTTAATGACTGCTTCAGTTTTCTTGGATCATAAAAGAACATGTATATATAAATTTAAGCTTGGTCTTGATAGTGTTAAGATTTTTAAGGAAGCAATTTTAATAAATAGAAATAAAATGAATATAATTAATAGACAAGCTGCTAATATTAAAATTTGGGATTCATGGAATTTGAGTTGATGGTATTTTCTTCCATTATGTTTTTGAATTTAATGGTAGTTGAGGAGGATAAAGGAATTAATAGAAAGTACTTTTGCAAATTGAAAGACTGTATACAATAGTTAATTACTGTTATATTTATTATTTTTATTGTTATTACAATAGTTTTTAATTAATGGACATTTTATTTGTATTATATATATATACATATATATATATATATATATATATATATATATATATATATATTTATTATATATATATAATATATATATATTTTGCAAAAAATATGCACAGTAGTCTTCACATATTTATAACATCAGAATCAAATCTATATCATGGATTCTAAAACTCACAGATAATAAGAAAACATGGATTTTAATTCACACAGAGATATAGCTATTCATAGATGCATGTATGTATTGTTTAAGTACTATGACTAAAAAAGTTAAAAAATATATAAAAAAAATAGTATTTTCATCATTTGTGAATAAATAAAACTATAAATATGAAGATTATCTATAAGGAAAAAAACTATATTATACTGCATTCAGTACTGACCATAAAGTAAAGTAAGAATAGTAAGTGAAGAAAAGCTTGGAACCAAATGGTATGGATACAAGGAATCTATTGCATATATATCTATTAAAGTCAACCTTTATTATATGGTACATACTGTAACGATATATAAATATGTCGTTACATTAATTTAAAATAAAAACTTAAAAGTTCGCAAATAAAAGGAAAAAACTAAACGCTAAAATTAAAACATTGTTAAACGTGTATACATTCGCACAGATGTTAAACTTTAAAAATATTTTTTTTCATAAACAAAAAATAACGTAAGTTAAAATAAAAGCAGGTATTAATTAATTCCTGTAATCTATAAATGGAAATGATTGTTTATTAATTATCTAAAAGCTGTTTAATTAAAAAGTCAGATGAAACGTTAGATAAGAGAGTACAAAGAAATTAAATGACCAATGCGAACACCAGAAATTCTGCACGGACCGTAACTGAAACACCAGAGGATTAGTGACGTATTGCCGATTGAATCCTATGATCAAATGATAAGAGGCTAAGAAAAATATAAAAGCCAAATGATTATTAAAATTGTTATCTTAGAGTTGACTATGAATAGGTCGTTATAACTAGCTATATTGCAGATTTTCACGATGTGGAAGTCTGCAATAAATTTAATTTTCTGGACAACCAGCTGAGGCCTCTGGATGACAGTTCCTGACCAAATGCATGGCAAGTCGCAGTTTTATTTCAAAGAAGGAGAAAATCTACGAAAGTGATCACGAAGATGGACTTCTCAATCTATTAAATCCGTAAAGTATGAACTATTGTATCTATCTAATAACTTTCCTAAAATTGCAAGTAATTAATAACTGAAAATAAGAACTCTTATCTGACTTAAAGAATGCAAATTCAATTATTGATATTTTTTTTATGTAGATGTTTAAGCAATCATTTCCAGTTCATTTTTTTGTGTATATTATGTTTTAACTAAAATGTATTAAATTTTTAAAGTTGTTTATAGACGCTTGCATGGATTCGTTTGCGGTTAATTATATTTTGGTTTTCATATTTGATCAAAATATATAGACATTCGATAAATAATGATATCTTACGGTGAGTATCTAAAATGTATTTATTCGGATGTCTTTTAAGTTATTGGTGACAACGCAAGTATCTTATGGTGAATACTATTGGGTTACTTATAAGTTTCCCTCTGCGATTGTCGGTATCAATAATTTTGTATTTTGATCGTTTATGTTTATTTTGAAATGTTTTTGACCGTGGAATCTATGTAATCGATCTATACCCAACATTTTTAAACAAATCTGTGCGAACGTATTTAAATGTTAAAATTAAGTCGGGCGTGAATGGCTATATAGTTTTGTAAAGTTGTAGTAAGGGAGGGTAATCTTAGGTTATTCATTTCCGTAGTTGAATTGGTTCAATGGATTGGATATATTTGTGTAATTAGTAGATGTAGCAGGAGATCCGCCACGTGCAGGATTACATATATACGTCACACACCCTCTGTTTGCCTATGGATGGGTTTGTAAGTCGGCAGAAGACCGCAGTCCATTCCTATGGAGTTTTTAGTTTATTGATCTACTTGCCATCAGATGTCACATTCCTGGTGGTGGAGAGTCAATGTCTTCTCTATTTCTACTTATTGTTCAGATGTACATTCCTGACAATATAGTATTTTGTGTTGTCGTATCATGCTACATTGAATACATGAATGTATCAGATGGATTGGCGCCAGTTGATTGCGAAATTTGTTGCCTAAGGTTAAATCAGGGAAGAATATTTTCCTTTCAAATGCAGACCTATGTAGTCCATTCATACTCGATCCTCTAAATAAAATATTAAACATTATAGCAAGCTATTTTAAATGTAAAATTAAAAATTAAGATAAAAATCTAAATGTTAAACTTATTCCTCGAATTTAGAATGATTTTATATGTGCGTAAATAAATATTTTTCTGTGTTAATTTCTGGCAGTGGCTTTTATTATTATTTTTATATTTATATCAAAGGTTATATATTTTATTATCTCTGCGTCTCCACTGAGCTAGTGACAATGGGCTAATGATCTAAATATGTAAATAAAATGGAATCCTAACAGCGCGTATCTGCCTACTTTATAAATTTTTCTAGGCTTAAATGCCTAGATGGCGCCCTTTGGTAGTGCGGTGCGATGCGATCTCCCACTTCGTTTGGATCGTTATAATACATAGATTTTAATGTTTCTACTATAAGGAAACTTTTTACAAACAGTAATAAGATGTCTGAAGATTACAAAATGATTCATTGGAAGCTGTTTCTTTAGAGCATCTAATACAAATTAATCAGTCATTGACTAATTTTAAAATTATTACCTGTAAACATTAATTTTGAATACAACAATAAAAATGTATGAAAATACAAATGATGTACATGTAAAATGACAATAATAAACCTATCCTTGTATTAAACAAATTAATTATTTATTTACAAAAATGAAACATAAACAAAATGATGGACAACTGAATATTTCAATAATGTTCTGGGAGAGCAAGAAATATTTTATCTGTTATTTCACTAAAATAAAGATGTATTGTTTACTTATTTAATCTCTGTATATTACCTGACTATTTCAACAGTTTTGCATGTTCAGTTTAATACATCACTGATTTATTCATTTACCTGTAAATAATTAATTTGTCTATTCCTTAATTTATATATCATGATGAAGATTGACAAATTTTCTCATATTTCTATTTCAAAGAAAGGTTTCTCTTCAAAGAATTTACTATTAGTTACATTAATAATGTGAAAGACTAAAACCTTTGAGAGATGCACCTTAAAAATGCTTAAATGACACCCAATCAGATAGTAATAATGACTGCACAAGGAACTCTCAATACAAAACACAAGTCAGAGATTTTACGAAAAAAAGATGGAATTGATGTACTGAGAGTTCCTTGTGCAGTCTTTATTGCTATCTGATTGGCTGTCATTTAAGCATTTTTAAAGCACATCTGTCAAAGGTTTCAGCCTTTCACGTTATTATGATATCATCTGCTTGTGCTTAATAAATTTAATATATTTATATTAGTTACATTGTAGAGCTATTATTTTTGTAAATTTAAGAATAAATAGGTAATTTATTCTTGTGTTTATACATAAATCCAAGTGAAGATTAATAAATTTCATCTTATTTTTTCTTTTGCAATAATTATCTTTCTGAGATTATAAAAGCTATTTATGGAATTCGTTTTTTGGATATAACTAATGTGACACAAATGTTTAATAGTTATCTTAAGCCTGTGCATAAATATGTTATCCCCCAAGATACCAAAGTACAGGATAATTCGCATTCTTAGGAGAAAACAAAACCTTTTAATAGGAATTCTACTTATTTAAATATAATAAAATTCTTAATTGAATTAAGCCCCAATAGTTACAACAAGTTTTATAATGTTAATGCTTCAACTGGTATCTTAATTTTATGATTCCAAATGAAATTTTTTTTATCATAAATATTACTTGTAATACATTGTAACGTTTATTTATATACGTTGCAAATATATTGGCATTGGGTAAAAAAAAAAACTAAAAGATAAAAGTGGATTTAAAATTTTGTTGAGTAATTTTTTTTTTAAAAAAAAAAACGTACAATGAGGGTTGAATTATTCTTCTTATTTTTTTTTATGTGATTAGTAATAACAGTAATTGGAGAGAACAAAAGAATTCCAAAAGCAAGTAAAAAAAAGATAAGCTGAAAGTAGAAATACTCAAATTAATTAAAGATGGCCGAAAACTTGAAGAAAATAAAGACTTTATTACATAAAATTTATAAAGACTGGATAAGATTAAAAAGGCATGGTACTAGCATGCGCAGAAATCCTGAAAACTGGATATAAAAAGGAGGGATCCAGTTGAAGGAACGTCTTGTGCATTTTGTTTCTCTAGTTGGTCTTGGATAACATTAATAGATCCAAGATCGCTCTTCGCTGAAGGAATTCGGCATGTCGCAGTGAACCGGAGCTCCTGAAGACATCGGACCTAATGATGTACACCAGGAAAAGCCTTCGTGACCGACTGGGGAAATGGACCACAAGATCAAGCAATAACCAAAAGGCCGAGCTCATTATAACCAAAAAACTATGCATAGTTATCTACTACTGAATTCATGAAACTTACCGGTAAGAATAATTATCCTGATTGTGACAAAGTTAACTATTTAAAACTACTCGTAAAAATATACGTATAAAAGAATCCCGATAGTGACTTTAATTTTTCTATATGAGAGACTCTTATTTAACCAAGAACTTTTTGTTTATTTTAACTGATATTTATATTTTCTGGATATTTCCCACCTGAATTAAATGTGTTCTCTCCAAGGTATTAATTAGCTACTTAACATGAAGTATTTTAGTTTGTCAAAATTAAAAATATTTCTAATATCAATTCTCATTTGTGCGTTATTAATAATAGTTATTATTTTTTATTATTAAATTTATTTTTAGTGTAATAAGATTTAAACGTAAGTTACCTTTGCCAATATGTTTCAATACGCCCAGGACTAATAATCGTAAAAATCATTAATTCTCATTACGGTAGAATTACCGCCCCTTAAAAAAAAAATATAATAAAAATCTTTTTATTATATTTTTTTTTTTACAACTTGCGAGAGGTGCTGGCAACATATTTCAGTGGATTCTTAGGAATTCTGACGCCCATAGTAAATAAAATTAAAAGTTGATTTTGTCAATAGCACAATTCGTAACAATTAATAGGCTGAAGTTGATCAGGAAAAATAGCTGTGTTTTTAGAATAGAAATACAACTTTCTTTTTTCTTTTGATACAGCTTGATCAACTCATGCTCAAATATAAATTTGAGGCGTATAAGGGCCTAGTAATACGAAAAACGTTACAATGGCGCCCAACATGGGGCTTCGATTTAACAACTACAACCTGAGATGAGTTGTAATGATAAAGAACATAACAATGATGACTCAAAGAAACTCACAGCTGGAAAATAAATTATGATTTTTTTTGAAAAAAGAAAAAAATTATAAAAAAAAAACTAACTAATTAAACCCTGATTATTAAAATATGAAAAAAGATATTTTTTTAATATGACTTCCAGAAAGAAAAAATATATATGTATATTTTTTTTATATATGTATAAAAACACGATCGTGGCTGATGTAGACGTAAGTCACAAGTATTTGACCGGGTAGGCGGTTACTGAAGAGGGGAATAACATAGCCCCGAGTCCTTATCCGCAGTATATGAACATAAGACCGTCTTTAAATGCTTGTCAGACTATTTCTAGCAGAGATCCCAATAAAGGGGAAGGCGGATCAAGTTGGTCCAAGTTGCCACGAGCCTGTAAGACTCAGAATGATGAGCAACGCTCGTTTGTGCTTATAACTTGGGCTTCTTATCGTTAATATTACACTAAAGCGGATAGGACACAGATGAATGTTGAAATATTTTCCATTCCCGCCGTGTTAGACCTAAAAGTGGGCGTTAAAGCCGAACGTCGCTTGTGAATGAGTCTACACAATATATCAGCACGCTACTACAGAAAAAAAAAATACGAATATGAATTTAAAAACTTAAGAATAAAATTAGTGTAAACCCCTATTTTATTCTCATCTCCTGGCACTGGTGGTATTGTAACGTTTATTTATATACGTTGCAAATATATTGGCATTGGGTAAAAAAAAAAACTAAAAGATAAAAGTGGATTTAAAATTTTGTTGAGTAATTTTTTTTTTTTTTTAAAAAAAAAACGTACAATGAGGGTTGAATTATTATTCTTATTTTTTTATGTGATTAGTAATAACAGTAATTGGAGAGAACAAAAGAATTCCAAAAGCAAGTAAAAAAAGATAAGCTGAAAGTAGAAATACTCAAATTAATTAAAGATGGCCGAAAACTTGAAGAAAATAAAGACTTTATTACATAAAATTTATAAAGACTGGATAAGATTAAAAAGGCATGGTACTAGCATGCAGAAGTCCCTGAAAACTGGATATAAAAAGGAGGGGATCCGGTTGAAGGAACGTCTTGTTCGTTTTGTTTCTCTAGTTGGTCTTGGATAACATTAATAGATCCAAGATCGCTCTTCGCTGAAGGATTCGGCATGTTGCAGTGAACCGGAGCTCCTGAAGACATCGGACCTAATGATGTACACCAGGAAAAGCCTTCATGACCGACTGGGGAAATGGACCACAAGATCAAGCAATAACCAAAAGGCCAAGCTCATTATAACCAAAAAACTATGCATAGTTCTCTACTACTGAATTCATGAAACTTACCGGTAAGAATAATTATCCTGATTGTGACAAAGTTAACTATTTAAAACTACTCGTAAAAATATACGTATAAAAGAATCCCGATAGTGACTTTAATTTTTCTATATGAGAGACTCTTATTTAACCAAGAACTTTTTGTTTATTTTAACTGATATTTATATTTTCTGGATATTTCCCACCTGAATTAAATGTGTTCTCTCCAAGGTATTAATTAGCTACTTAACATGAAGTATTTTAGTTTGTCAAAATTAAAAAAAATATCTTCTTTCATATTTTAATAATCAGGATTTAATTAGTTAGTTTTTTTTTATATAATTTTTTTCTTTTTTCAAAAAAAATCATAATTTATTTTCCGGCTGTGAGTTTTTTTGAGTCATCATTGTAATGTTCTTTATCATAATTTATGTATAAAAAAAAAACACAAACTAACAAACCATTGATCACAAATAATTGAGAAATAGAATTACTTTTATTTATATCACTCTAATTGATTCCTTTTTTTTTTTTTTTAGTAATATATAATAAATAAAATAACCCTTAATGCTAATAAAGGAAAGTAAAATTACTTTTGTTTATATCACTCTCTACTGGAAAGAGTTGACTGTTTACATCTTTTAATAAAAGAACTATCTATTTTCACAATAAATAAAATAATCATTGATGTACATAAAGAAGTAAAGTCACTTTCATTTTTACAACTCTTTACTGGGAAAAGATGATTACTTATTTCTTTTGGTAAAAGAACAATCTACTTTTATAATAAATACATTTGATTTTTATTATTGTAAGCATTAGTTAAATAAATATTATAATATATGTCTAAAACAATAAAAAAAATAGTGATAATTTTAAAAAGATGAAAAAAAATTACTTCCATTTAGAGTACAAGAAATATGAGATAAACCTGAAAAGGAAAGGGAACATAAAACTTATACTAAATGAGCTATACTCATATTATTCTGATTTTTGCAAAATAGACATACCTAGGACGGTAATGTTATGTAAACCTGGCCAATTAAAAATTGAGAGTGCTAACACACACCATTTGTAGTCATTATGGGTTAAAGATCTTTCAAAAATTTACTCAAATATGTTAATTTGTGTGAATGATGAAAATGGCACATTAATATTTAAGATTTTTTTCCTTCAGGATTTTCTTATTACTGAAAATATTTTCAACCAAAATTCTCTCACATTTTCAATTCCTTTCTATCATTTCCTTGGTCTTCTCCTTTTTATCCCATCTGCTTTTCATCAACTATCATTCCTAATATTTCATTTTCATTCTTCACCATAACCTATAGCTCTTAATCTCTTCAATGACTGTTATCATATTTTTAACATGTTTCAACTATTTCTTTGATCTCTTAATTTTTTCTCTCGTCTTGATTTGATTCATCTGCATAATTCATTTTTAATGACAACAATCACTGTTCACTTTTTTTTTATCAACCAAGTATGAAACAGAGTATAATTTGTCTGTTTGTTCTCATTGCATTTCATAAAACTAAATTGAATATCCTATAAGCTGTTTCATTTTAACATTTCTTTTAAAAATCTTTTTTTTGATGATGTTCTTTTGAAATCAAAAAGCTTGTTTTTTAATATTTAATCACTACTTGATGTATTTCTCTATATGTTTTCTAATAATATATTCAAAATCCTTTATACTCTATGATGTAATTAATTGGTCATCACTGAATAATAAACTGAATATATGTTCTTATTTACATAATCTTTCATTTCAACAAAAATTTTATTAATAATAAATAGTGATTACATCCTGATAAAGGATAAATAAATGAATAAATTGTACAATAATATGATTATATAATGTTCTGATTGCCATATGGTTAGATTATGTTAGAGCACAATTGTTATACACTTATGTGGTTAGGTATAATGAAGAGTTTGTGTAGAATATGAGAAACTAAGAACTTGTTTAATGGTATTAGCATTTTTAATATAAACATGATTATTTTCTTTTAAAATTGCCTATTCTATAATGCTGGGTAGGTGGGAGTTGATAATCAGGAAAAGGATAGAGCAGTTAAAGACCAGGTGTCATCAAAGACTTTACTGGAGGCAAGGAGCTGGTCACGTTTCTTGATTTTTTTGAGAGTCTGGTAAAACAATGGTATGATTTGTGGTGGGGGTAATTCCATGAGAGTTTTGCATCTCACTATCCATATGGAATAAAGGACAAAGATAGAAAGCCTTATTATTGAAAAAGTTCCATTATGAATGGCATTTTCAAGTGAGAAAATCATTTCAGATCTTATGTTGGAATTGATTATGATTATATCTTTCAGTGTTTTAAGTCTTGGACAGTGGTGTATAATATGGTCTATGGTTTCATCTTCACGAGCACACAAACCACATATAGGGTCAATGCTAGTAAAACCTCTTCGGTGATAAAGAAACCAATTCATGGGAAGCGCATCAAGATTAATTTTAATGATGAAGTCCAGGAATTTGGGTTCCAGACTCCATCTTTTGAAGTGTGTAATGAGTCTTTGGTTGGTTACTTTTAGGCTGGTTTTAATGGGTTGTTGATTATAGTTGATTAGATTGTATGCTTCCCATAAGGTGATTTTTTGGTTAAGGTTAGAGGACATCATCGGGTTATAAAGTTGTAGGTGGTCTATTAGCAATGCTATCCATGAACTGGAAAAGGGTGGAGGACGATCAGTCAGTGTAATTTTTTTTAATAATGTTGGAGTATCTGCAGGAGAGGATCAGATTATGTAGAGTGATGTGGGTTTTTTGTAAAATGATTGCCTGTATTGAGTGGAATGACAGTCCATTGAACCTGCATGGTCGTTGGATACCTCGCAAGCCAATAGCAACTGTCCTTCCTCTCCAGAGGAGTTTGGTGCATAATCGGTTAATTTTATTTTGAAACTGTTTAGACATTTTAATGAATGGAAGATAATATGAGATTTTTGGCATTATGATCATGTTGAGGAGGCTAACCTTTCCATATAATGAAAGGTATACTCTAGAGAGTGAAGTGGTGATGGCTTCAGTTGATTGGAGGATTGCATCTTGAATCTCTCTTGCCATTGCAGTTGGAGGTTTGAAGATTGGGAAACCTAGGTATCTTTGGGGTTTAGCAGAAAAGGGGGAGTTAATTTGTTTACCAGACATTATCTTCCAGATGGAAGATTTGTTAAAATTTATTTGTAGGCCAAGTTTCGCTGTATTTCTGTTTAAGATGTTCATGAGATGGGGAAGGTATTTAATGGTGGGAAGCACAACCATGATGTCATCTATGTATGCAAATACATTGAAGTCTTTATTGAGAGAGGGAAGGAATATTCCAGGGAGGTTTTTTTCTATATCCATCAGAAGAGGGTTGATGTATGCTGTGAAGAAAAGGGCACTGAGCGGAGATCCTTGAGGGATCGACTTGTATGGCTTGAAACCTGGAGTGATCTTGCCATCAAGAGAGAGAAAAATCTCTCTGTTGTTGAGCAGATTGCTGACAATCTGAACAATCACAGCTGGAATGTCGCATTCCACCAGAATATCCAGGAGGGTGTTGATCTGTACTGAATCAAATGCTGCTGCAATTGGACAGCAATAGTTTTGGATTTACGATGTACTCTGATATAATTGAACAGTGCAGTTACATTGGACATAGAATGTGAGGTTGATGATCCCTTTTTTCCGTATTGGTTTGGCGAGATATGGCTAAGAATTTGAGTTTGGATTTGGTCTTTAATGACTGACTCAATAATCTTGATAGGCAATGGAGTCATGGAAATTGGCCGGATACTGTTAATGTCGTTTAGTGGTTTTGCTTTTTTAATAAAAGGCACGAGTGCCACTGGGTAAAGATCTGTTATGTTTCTGTTGCCAGAGGCTAGGTGATCAATCATTTTTTAAATAATTGGAACAGTGAATTGACTGAGGTGTTTGAGAAGGAAATTTGGGATGCCGTGAAGGCCAGGATGAATGCTGTCAGGGAGTGATGTTATCTTCTTTTTGATTTGGATTTCTGTGATACCATGTTCGCTGGGGTCACCAGCATCCAACCATCTGTTTACAGGAGGAGCTCCATTTTTTTGCATTAATTGGGAGAATTGTTTGCTGATGTGCTGCATCATTGGAAAGCCAATGAGATTGGTACCATTAGTATTAATGGATAAGGGAGTGATTTGTTTTTTATTGTACCCCAGTGCCCATCTGAGGTAGTCTCTCATCCAGCAGTGTTGTTGTGCCCAAGAAACATTTGGCTCTTCTGATGGATATATATTCTGCAAGGGATTTTTGCTTTGATTTTGTAGAGATTTTTAAGGAAGATAATTTTTTCTGTATTTGTGAAATTTTGCTGTGATGCTTGAAGTTGTATATTAAGGTCTGTTAGGTCATTTAGAAGGCCATTTGGTCCTTTGATTTTCCTGGTGTGGTGATTTAATGTGGACTGTAGTATTCTGATGAAGGAAAACCAGCCCTCCTCAGCAGGAAGGGAAAGGATGTTTATTTTCTGGAAAAAGATGTATGCCTCAGACACTATCACTTCAGTCATGTTTGATTGGGTGATCATGCGCATGGTTTTTCCAGGTCCATCAATAGGTGTAGGGATTGAGATAGGTGTAAGTTGTAAGACCAGAGCCATATGATCGGAGAAAGCAACAGGGGCTAAGGCTGCATCTTTTAACCATTTTTTAATATATCTTCGTCCAATCTTTCAAAATTTAATCATTGTAGATTTTAAACAGAGTTAATCAGATACAATATCTATTTTTCAGTCAAAAATTCCTCTGACAATCTATTTTGTTTATATATTCATCTAATTACACTAATCAATGAATCACCATTCCTTGCCAGAGGACATTATCCTAAACTTTCTCAAAGTAGATAAAAAGTGTTTTGGTTTTGTGCATTAGATGTTTATCTTTATAGGACTTTCTCATTGGAAATAACAGTTATTTGGATATTTGAACTTGTTTCTTTAAATGATATTTTACAATCTAGTTATAAAAATTAAGATACTATAGTAGCGTGTTAAAAGCAAAATAAAATCGATAATGATTAAATATTAATTTTTGTTTGCAATATTCTATAACTTAGCAATGTCAAATTGATTTTATGCTAAGAACTTAATATGATATAGACAAATAATATTTTAAAATTACCAAAAATGTACAAAGTAGTTCTTGCTATGCATTTAATATAATTTATTTTTGTTTCACTGTAATACTTAAATGGTGATATCCTATTGTGTGTGTACATATACATCGGTTTCATCCAAATGTGTGGTTTCTTGTTATTAGTATAATAGCATCATAATTTTGGAGGATTTTACTTGCCATCATTTCCGTTGTAAACGGGTTGAGCTGCTGAGCCACTACTAAAAAAAAGATCGCACGTGAATTACAGCTAAAATGTCGGTGTTATTATATCTATGACACACATGGATTAACATTAAAACTGTTTTAACTGAAATACAGGCTTATTATATACCTATGTCAATATATTTGCATCTTACGCCTATATTTGCTCTCTCACACACACACATTTTCTCTCTCTAAACATACACACACTTCATACCACCTTTTATTTTTGAACTTTCTATTCTGGTTAAAAAAAAAATTAAAAAAAATAGAGATTGTTCCATATGTGAGAAAAAGCCTCCTAGGTACTGTTATCATGCTGTTTCTTATACACATAATTAATTTCTCACTAACACTTCTCAGGGCTTAAATTAATTGAAAAAATATATATAAATAAGATTGGAGTGTTAATGAATACTTTGTAAGCTGAAGCAAATAAAAATAAACGAATGTAAATGTTTGAAGTAAATCAATATAAAAATGGATATTGTTGATATTGGAAATTACAACCTTTTTATTTCTTTACATGAATTAAAAAAAAATTATCAAGGTCTTTTCTTTTGAAATAAACAATAAATGGCTAATTTATCTTAAAATGAAAAACGCTGTTACAAATTCATTGGGGGAGGGGGGATGATTTCAAATTTAATATACGCCTAATTAAGGATACGATAACTTCTTCTTTTTTTTTTTTTAAAAAAATAATTTGAAGTTAATCTCTCGTAAACATGTCTATCTTTATAAAAAAAAAATTATCAATTCACTTCAACTCAAAATAATTAAATAAATTTTTGATTAAAATAAGGACATCAAAGTTGGTTTGGTAGCAATAAAAAATAATTTAATTCACAAAATCAGTTATTTCTATTACAAAAATCCTTTGACGATTAAAAAATAAAAATTATACAGGTTATCGATTTACTTCTTTGTGGGGGAAAAAAATTAAGTCGTAGAATTTGTATTTTCAAAAATAAAAAACACGCACTCACTTATATACACCCATTAGGTAATCCTAAAAAAACAACAGACATACAGGAACAATATGTATCACATTATACTTTATATATAATCGCATAGAGTATAAATATGTAGATAATTCAGCTTTTTTTTTTTAAAAAAAAAAGAAGATGAATACATATAAATAAGACTAACTCCAATTTGTGAGGTCGCATGGATATCGCTACGATTTTAATTTCATGTTTTCCAGTACAATAATTTGTTTAGGGAACTATAATAAACTAAGAAAAAAGTAAAAGAACTTCTTTGCTGCATCGCAGTTTTGATTCTAAAGAGCATTATATCAAATATCACAGCACACTGAAGTGGAATTTAATTCTCTGGTTGTATTATATATAAACTGTAACGCCATTGTCTATAAAACCTATTAGTTATATATTTTCCAATAGTCAAAAACGATAAACTACTACATTACTTTTTCTCGTTTGAATAAAGAAATTTATTGACAGCAACAATTAATGTTATTGAGCCATATAGATCTAATTTTGAAGATGGCTGAGATTTCACTGAAACAGTAATTATTGCTGTGAAAATTTTTTATATTCAAACTAAAAAAAAAAATAGTGGGTTGCTTTTATAATTACAGTTTTTGATTGTGTATATAAATATCCTATTGAATCTTTAGTTAAAGATATACATGTAATTAAATATTTATACTTAATTAATGACATTACAATACAATTTAAATATATGAATAAATAACTACAAAATTTACTTCAACTATTTGAATACAAAAACAAAACCATTTCATATACATTATAGCAATATATATATATATATATGGTATTAATATGTAAAATTTATATACAGTATATATGAAAGCAAAGATATTTCAACTTATGTTACATATTCCTTTAAAGTTCACAATAAATGCAAAACAAAGTGTATCAAAACAAAAGACTGTGCTTCCAATGATACAACTGTAAAAAATATGTCTAATATATATTATTGTAATTAATAATATACAATATTATAGCTATAATACAGTATTTGTTGCAAAAAAATGTACATTTAGTATAGAAATATAGCCATGAGAGGTTTATGAGTGATTGAAATTATGATCAGGCTGAAAGAATGTAATTCTATCATAAGTTGGGATATATCTGTAGTTATATAAATATATGTAAGATCAGAGAAGCTATTGAGGTACTAAAAAGATCAAATTTAATTATACAGAAAAGGGATAGGCAGAATACAGGTTGAATATATAATATTTAAATATACGTATATTATTTACACAATATTTAATGTAATTACAAGGGACTTGAAGTTGAACTTTCAAGCTCCCTATATCTATCTAATTTATCTTATACAATTGATACACATGACCACATACATGTGAAAAAGGTAAATGATCTCCAATATATGTATTTCATGATGAACTAGTACTCATCAGTTGGTCCAGATCACCATCTCCTACACATATATATAATCAGTGCTCAGTTTATATTAAGATAGCAAATCTTTAAAGCTTGTCTATTAAAACTGAAATATTTGCTATCTTAATATAAACTGAGCAGTGATTGTATATATATTTGGGAGATGGTGATGTGGACCAAAAGCACATAGTTATGTGTATCAGATAGATGTAGGGAACTTGAAAGTTCAAGTTCCTTAAAAATACATTAAGTTTAATATAAATAATATATATATATTTAAATACTATATATATGAAGGCAAGCTTCTCAAAGATTCTACAAAAGTGAAAGAGAAGACAACACTCGTTATACTAATAGACATATCTTGAATGATGACGGTATACATGTTTTATTCTCTTATTTCTAATATTAAAAATAAAAGCAATGGTAATTATTTTATAATCTATTCTCTTTATTTTGAAGTTTTTCGATAAATTCCTTCAGGATTTAAAAATCTGATTATATACATTACCTTTCGAAAAGTGAATTTCTATTATGATTAGTAGTAGTACTAATAGTATTATTACATGGCCTTCTAAATTAATTCCTTTAAAATATCCAAAGAGAGATAGTAATTTTTAGTTAAATTGGATTATCAAATTAAACCGTTCTATCATTTATCATAACAACAATAACAAAAGAATGACATAAAGCAAAACTCTTAAAAAAAGAAATAAATTTATGTCATATCTCAATTTTCCAATGAATGTAAATTAGACAATGACAAACTTCACATTAATTAAACTACAAATTTAATATTTTTTAATGCTAAACATTATAATTATTGTTAACAAATAACTTTAAAGCCAGATGAAAACTCATTATTTATTCAGAGCATAGAGAAAATTAAACAAAGAGACAAAACTCTTGCCACAACATGCATTTTTCAAGAGATATGGAAGCTATATCAGACTCTCTAATAAAGTTAACAAAGAACTTAACCACTAAATACCTAACCCTGTTTAACTCAATGATGTTAGTTCCATATTTGTAATATATCATCCATATTAATTAGTTTAATAAATGTTTTGAGAAAATAACTTTAAATGATTTATTTAGATAACTTAAATATTAACAAAACATTATAATGAAACAACTGAAACACAGGCTTATTATATAACTGTGTCTATATATATATAGGCTATATGAGCACAGACTTTCACACGACCCACCACTCTCCACTCTATCTCATAACACTGATACACTTGAACACATATATGTCGAAAAGATAAATAATCACCAAGTCTGAGCTCATATACCCTATATATATATAGACACAAGTATATAATAAGGCTGTGTTTCAGTTATTACACAGTAGAGATGTCTGCCCATCCCTTGTATATGTATGTCCTATACATGAGGGGTCAGATTGACCTTAGGTCAATGTAGGTGTGACAAGAATCTCGGCCTAAGGGTGGCCTTTGAGCATTCCATCATCAGATTTTCAATTGGATTGTGAATTAGATTGAAGCCTGTCCATTAAAGTATAAATATTGGCTATCTTAATATATATCTGAGCACTTATAGCATATATATGTAGAGATGGTAATCTGGACCAACTGATGATTGCTGGTTTAGCATGAAATACATATATTGGTGATTATTTATCTTTTCAACATATATGTATTCAAGTGTATCAGTGTTATGAGATAGAATGGAGAGTGGTGGGTCATGTGAAAATCTGTGCTCATATACCCTATATATTATAATGAAACCCATAGAGATTGCAAGCAGGAGATAGATTCACTAGCGACTTTATTAAGTCCTTCAATTTTGCCATTACAGCCATACATCCAACAACAATTGCCAATGTGGTTCATATTTTCTATTTCAACACTGCTATTCACAGTACATTGCTTGGAAATCTTAATAGAGAGTGCTGATGAATTCTTCATTCTCCAGCAGTCATCTGTAGCACTATATTTGCATTTATTTTGCCAGAGGAAATTGTATATATTTATTAGTTTTAAAAAATCTGAAGACGAAAGAAGTCTATAGTGAAAATATATTTTGAATATTCCAAACCATATCTACAATGATGTTTTTATTGATAGTTGCAAGAGTAGAAAATATTTTTGTTGTTAGCAATCATCAAAATTGACTCATTTTCATAGTTTTATTTAAATATTTATGATTTTTTTAAATATAATATTTGTATAATATTTATTTAAAAATGAAAATATACATTATTACAATTTTATTAGAATATGTTTTATTTTTAAAAATATTAGTCAACAAATTCAGTAAACTACTTTTTTAAAAATACCTTTTAATATAGTACTCCACGATATTTGTAATATTTTAAAAATTACAAAAGCAATTTTAAATTTTAGAACAAAATCTGAAA
The DNA here is from genome assembly GCA_028023455.1 of Epiperipatus broadwayi. Lineage (NCBI taxonomy): Eukaryota > Metazoa > Onychophora > Udeonychophora > Euonychophora > Peripatidae > Epiperipatus > Epiperipatus broadwayi. The sequence continues at coordinate 200,777 of JAQFVV010006528.1, forward strand.
TTTTTTACAATATTAATTCATTCATGTTTTAAAATATTACATTCATTTAATAAAGATTTTGTTAATTTTTTTTTACCAGTTGAGCAGGCTTTCTTTACACTGTCCAATCAGGAAAAAGTTAATTGTTTCTCATTATGTATGCTTTTTATATTATTTTTTCTATATTTGCAAAGTTCAAAAAAGATTTTTAGGATGTTTTTCATTTGTAATCCTACATTTATAACAATTTATTAAATTCTAATATAGAATAAAGGTTTAATGCTAAGATCAAATGCTAAATGATTACAAAAATTGACACCAGGGAGAATAATTGAAATGTTTTCACCCGTCAAATGATTAAAATTATTCATACTGATCTAATAGCATCTAAAAAAATGGATAATAAAGAAGTTTTGTTCTAAAAAAATTCATTTCTTTTGTTGATGCAGTTTTTCCAACTACTTCATGTTTTAAATTTTTCCATAACTGTATGATACCAATATTTTTCTGCTAAATCAAACAATATCTTGTATTTAATTTTTGTTATATATTTCTTCTATAATCTAAAGGGCTTAAGAGCTTCAATAAATAATAAAGCTCATTAAAAATAATAGCCTAGATATGATTTACTCTCATCTTTACTTATTTAAACATAAAATACTAAAATAATGTGTGACAAATGGATGATAAACAAAAAAAAACAATCTTCCATTGATAATAATTATGTACTGCCATCTGATTGTTAATACCATATTGTTAAGTTTCTTCAACCAGAATTTCAGTAGAAAACTTAGTGTGTACCAGTGAAAAAATGATTGGTTGTCTCCAAGCTACTTGCAGTAATCTCTATGAGTCAATGAATATATTAACAAGATATGAATAAGCACATATTCAACTAAATATATGTGAATGTGTCCTCACACTTTACTATTAATGCCTATATATTAGTATTTTTAAAACTTTTGTTTATACTATAATCTTAATTTATATATGTATACTATACATATAAAAAGGTATTTATGTTTTATATATACACAAGGAGACATCCAAAAGTAACCGGAATTTTATAATAAAGAATTGTTTGTTTATTTTCAAGTGTTATAAATTTAATCTCATTCATATTTCTATCCATTTAATGCACTATACTAATCTAAATGTGTTTTCATTTTTCAAAGTAATCTGAAAATACTGGCAAAGTGATGCCTTTTAATACCTCAGTCACTTTTTTCACCTCTTTTAAGTCTGCAAATAAAATTCAAAAAATGAGACTTTTTTTTTTATTTAAGAGATTAAAATAAATTTCATGAAGTGAGATTGAGTGAATATGGATGATAGATAAGCAGAGTCATACTGAATTCAATTAAAAAGTTTCACATTCAAGGCTTTGAGAGATAACACTTTGTTGAAGTAAAGCTTGCACTCTTCTTTGCCAGAAAGCAGGATACTTATGTTTTACCACATCATGAAAATGTTTCAGAACTTGCAGATAAAATATCTGACCACTAAAAACTAAATCTGAGAGAAAAATTCCATTTGCATAAAAAAAAAATCAGTGTTGTTTTGACTTTGGACTTCACTTGTGACACTTCTTAGGGATGTGGTGAATTTAGCATTTCAATTAAACAATACACAAACTTGTGTTTTTATGAGATCCACTTATGTATAATATGTTTTGCTGCCATTTTCTGTGAATGAAAAAAAAGAATTTCTCATTGTTCGAACTTTTCAGTTATTATAAAAATCGACAAATACACGAAATGCATTTTATAAAAAAATATGCTATGTGGCACCTCGATTTTCCATGGTGATGTCATTTGGAAGATTTATGCAGAAGAGTTCCTGCAAGAAATATGTAACAGAAGAAGCATATATTACAACAGGCAAGCAAACCAGAGAATGATTCCAGTTATTTTTGCCCTACACCCTATATATAAATGGTACTTGTGTATTATCTGGTTTATCAGACTTGGCAGCCATTTTATTTTTTAATTAGAACATTTTAGGGGTCCTATAAGTATTTGTTTATGCTTTTTTTTTCAATTTTATTTTCCTGAATAAGTGTTAAATGTTACATTAAAAAAATTAATAATCAATTATAAATTCCATTCAGAGAGTTTATTTCAATATTTGATTTTTATTGTAATGTGCAAATGCCACCATGTTTTGAACATTGTCATACTTTATTAACAAACAACATATTAATTTTTGTGACTATCTTATTGGTAAAATGATAAAAGTTTGGGATCTCCCTTTGATATTACATCATGCAGTGGAGTATTTCCAAAGGTACAGGATCCTACCCTCATAAAAAGTTATGACACTTTATGTTTCTTATACTTTTTATATTTTGAGCTTCTTGTAAGACATTTTGTTTTACATATTTATACATCCCTAAAATGGCTGCCAAGTTTGTAGACAGAATAATACACAAGTACCATATAAATACAAAAATGCAGTCAACACTTAAACAATACCAATATCAATTATAATCAACAATTTAAATCTGTTCTCAAGACAATCTCCTTTAAACAATAAAGATGGAAATCTATTTTTATCTATAGTTTAATATGTTTATGTAGGCATTAAAGATTACAAGTTGACCACAGAGCAGAGAATGAAATTATTAATTCAAAGAAATTTAAATAAACCTCATGATTTATTTAAAATATATATATGCATGTGAAAAAGAACTGTAGACTTGCAGTTCAATAAATAATACATATTCTATTCTAATCAATGCTTATCAACAAAATATGAGTTATTATATGCTAAATATGCTTGTATATTTAGAATATTTAAAATAAAATATAATTTAGTTCATGGCACCATATTAAAGCATGTCTTCTGGAAATAATATTTCTAAAACATTACCATATTGAAATTATTTTTATAAGGCATATATTATTTGAAACATCATATTTCTAATGGCTTTTAAAATAATGGAATCTTGCAATTAACAAGTTAATTTTGATAAATATAAGAAAGATATTTTTTTTGGTAATATTAAATTGAATTTCAAAAATCTTACACGCTTTCACTTTTCAGCAAAAAAACTTTTATTACTGATTACAGTTTCAACTGTACCATGCAGTCTTCATCAGATGGAGGATATATAAAATTGAAAGAATAAGAATAAGATCTGATGAAGACTGCATGGTACAGTTGAAACTGTAATCAATAATGAAAGTTTTTTTGCTAAAAAGTGTAAGATTTTTGAAATTCAATATTAAATATTAAATTGAATTATTATTCAACTATCACAAAAAATAAAATTACTTAGCTGCTAGTGAATGATAAATGACTTTACTCTCTTTTTCATGCTACGAGTTGTAATATCATTAATCCAAATACTTATTATTTAAAAGCATTTATTGTCTAAACTATATTTAAATACTGATTTTTGAATTTTTATATAAATAAATTAGTTTGAATATACATTTATTATACAAAATAAAATAAAAACCATTCAATACGTGTACATAAATGTACCTATTAGAAATGAAAGGCCTAGTCTTTTTTCCTTTTTTTGCATAGTTTAAGTTTACAAGTAAGAGAGTAAAAATTATTTCTGAAATCCAAAAGATTCACAAAATAAAATAAAAAGTATTTGATCCAGAAATTTAAGATTAATGGTGCTTTATATGCATTAACTTGAATTAATGTTCAACTTAGAATAGTAACATATAGGAATAAAGTTGCTCAATGTTACTTTCCCTCATTTAATGTGAAATTATAATAGCACTTTAGCAAATAGTTCTGAAGTCTTGGAAATGTTCTTTTACACTGGGATCTGAGTGTCAAAGGGATATAAAAAATTTTCACTGCAGAAGAGAATTAACATTCATTTTATTTTATGCTATCCTATAAATAATTGATGTTACTATCAGAAAAAATTGAAAATAAAGGAAAACTGCCACTGTCAAAATCACTATTTCTATTGTAATGCACCAAAACCTACTATTTAATGTTATACTAGTAATAATAAATAGAATAAAAATTAATATAACATTATAATACTATCAAAAAATTAACCTTTACTAAAATTCTTCCACAACCATTATTTCATCTATTAAGAAATAGATGTTTTCAAGTGAAATTCAACTAAACATATCACCTATATATACCAAACAAAATAGTCTCACCATTATTCACATCAAAACCTAACTTCCTTTATCATTAAAGAATATCTTTATAAGATTGATAGACTCAGATTCAAAATATTTTACCATGAAGGTTTCTTTTACTCTTCTTTTCATTTCACTTTTTCATAAAAGACAACTTCTGCATTGTCAAATATTATTTTATGATCTATATTTAGTTCATGAATATTATTTGAGAATGCAGATGTTATATTTTATGAAAAAAAAATGAATTGAAAAAAAGAATAAAAAAAATGTTGATGATAAAATATTTTGAATGTAAGCTAAGAAAGACATCCTTTGATGTTAAAGGAAATTGGGTTTTGAAGTGAATGCTGGGAAAGTTATTTTGTTTAATATATATAGGTGGTATGTTTAGTTGAATTTCACTTTAAAAATATATTTATTAATAGATGAAACCATGATTGTGAAAGAATTTTAGTAAACATTCGTTTTTTTGTTAATGTATCCAAACAAACCACATGCAAACTTCTTTTTTATAAATCTTGATTTGTTATATTAACTATTATAAAATACAAAAAATACTCCAATGTTTTGACTATATTCTTTTATAGTCTTTATTAAATAACAATTAAAAAATATATAAAAAATAATAAATATAACTATTCCACAATATTCCAAATACATATAACAAATGCAAATAACTTTTACCTTAAAACTCTTCTAATAAACAATCTGAAATTTCCATTACATTTGTTTCTTAAATACCTTTCTTAAAATAATCTCCTATAATTATTTAATATATATTAAGGCTATAACCTTAAAAAATGCTTTAGATTCACCTAGATATTTAGAAATTAGGTCGAAGATAAGAGTGGCCACTCTTGTCTTTTAAAGTCATTAGTCTTGTGTTTAGATTTGTAGAGGTCCCTACTGTCACATTTTAGGTGCATAGTCTTAAGGTTATAGCCTTAATATATATTACTTACGTAATGAGTATGCACTTTACAAATTATTAATTATAATTATTTAATTAAATCAACCTATTATCCTATTCTATTCAATTAACAACATATTCATTACAGGTTTCATTTCATTAATATAAATTTCTTCTTTTATAATTCCTTCATAATACGATTTAATACATTCCAGAGGTTCTATTTTAAAACCTTTATGTTTAAATTTACTCATATCATCACAAACTGCAGAATTTTTATCATTTAAATGATGTAATCTTGTTGCCAATTTATTCCTTGCAGTTCCAATGTATGACATCTCTTTATTCTCTTTAAAACAATCTAAACATTTCATAATATAAATTGAATTCTTAACTTCTAAATTATTGTAATCATTATCATATTTAATTAACAAATTTTTTTTTTTATAAAAAGGACAAATAATAACTTATTTTTTTATTAATCATATTTAAATAATTTCCTAACTTTAACAAACCTTTAATCTTATCCTATTATACATTTTATCAATATTTCGATTACAAAACAAACCATTAATAACATCCCTAGAATAATCATTTATAAAACATTCATATTTTATCATATTAATTTCACTTTTTAATAAATCTTCATATTAACATAATTTAATTGCCCTACAAATGCTATTATTAATAATATTTATTTTACCAATGATTATAGGTTTTCAGATATTGATAATCTTTGTAAAATAAATGTTATTGATAATAGGATCCATAGAACAGTTAAATTATGTTCAAATGAAGATTTATTAAATATTTGAAATTAATATATGAATATTTTATAAATGATTGTTCCAGGGGTACTATAAATGGTTTGTTTTGTAATAAAAATATTGAAAAAATGAATAATAGGATAAGATTAAATAAGAATAATAACAATACTAAGATAATTTATGTTGGTTTCAATGTTTCAAAAGGTTTGTTTGTTAAAATTAGGAAATTATTTTAATACGATTAATAAAAAATATAATATTTTTTGTCCTGCTTATAAAAAGAAAAAAAGAATTTGTTAATTAATTATGATAATGACTATAATAATTTAGAAGTTAAAAATTTGGTTTACATTATAAAATGTTTAGATTGTTTTAAAGATAATTAAGAAATATCATACTGTTGGAACTACAGAGAATAAATTGGCAACAAGATTAAAACAGCATTTAAATGCTAAAAATTCTTCAGTTTATGATCAGATGAGTAAAATTAAACATAAAGATTTTAAAATAGAACTTTTAGAATGTATTAGATCATATTATGAAAAAAGTATAAAAGAATTTATATTAATGAAATAAATCCTGTAATGAATAGGTTGTTAATTGGAAAAAAAAAGAGAATAATAGATTGATTTAATTAATAATTATAAGGGATTATTTTATGAAAGGTATTTAAGAAACGAATGTAATGGAAATTTAAGATTGTTTATTAGAAGAGTTTTAAGGTAAGAGTTATTGGTATTTGTGAGTTTTCAGAACTACCAAGATAGCAGTCTGTATTTTTAATAAAATTTGATAAATATACAGTTTCAAGGACTTATCAATATGGTAGTCCGTATTTCATTAACAATCTTCCAACATTAACAAAATCAATGTTAAATTAAAAAAAAAAGAAATAAATTTTGATAATTTTCATTAACAATCTTTATTTCAATTAAAAAATAAAGTAATAAATTCCAATAAATTTAAATGACAATCTTTATTTCAATTTTTTTAAAAATCTACTTCCCCAAAATGGGTTAGTTATGTTTACAAAAAATGAGTGGAGAGCCTCCAATCTTCTGAAGATGTCTTACGCAAACCAAAAAATAATAATATGACTACAATATTTACAGTTTGTTAATGTCTAATTACATTTACAAAAAATGAACCAAAACATATATATACAATATTTATAGTTTATTTATGTTATCAGCATGCAATCTGTAATTGCTTCCAAAATCACTACAGATGTTCTAAGGGCCTATAATCTACCAAAGATCTTAGTTGTTAAATTAAAAAAAAAAAGAATTAATGTGAAATTTCAATAATTACCTACAAATTATGATAAACTTCATGAAGAATATTTATCGTTTTTTTACTTATATTACAATGTGGAAGTTGCAAGACATTTTTAATGTTGTTGTAACTTTCATTTTAGCGCGTTTCTTTTTAGCCACAGTTTTTTTTTTTGGTAAATAGTGATAATGATAAAAATTTGGCTTCTTTCTGTTACAAAACAGGATACAGTAAATTATTTCAAAAGGTATGAAATCCTGCCCTTCTGAAAAGTGCATTAATGATCATGATATGAAAATAAAAAACACTGGCAAAATGTGCCTGAACCAAAACGTGCCTGAACACCTGGATTATTATTTGGAAGAATTTATGTGACATCAATTGCAATAATAATAAGATTCATTTGTAGTGATTTTGGAAGCCATTAGGGATTGCACACTACTGACATGAATAAACTGTAATTATATATATATATATATATTTGGTTCATTTTTATATGAATAAACTGTAATTATATATATATATATATATTTGGTTCATTTTTATAAATGTAACTAACCCATGTTTGGGAAGTCAGTAAAAAAAAATTGAAATAAAGATTGGCAATTAAATTGATCAGACTATACTACTTTTTCTAAAATTTAACATTGATTTTGGAAGACTGTTAATGAAATATAGGCTGCCATATTGTTAAGCCCTGGAAACTGTATGTTTAGTTGTATTTATATTTATTATGTATTTTTTAGTTGCACCTTGATAAAGATTATAAAAAAGTATAGTCGAAACACTAGTATTTGTTTGTCTTTATAATAGTTATACAATAAATCAAGATTTATAAAGAAGTTTGCATATGGTTTGTTTTGTATATATTAAAATTAATGGTTATTTTTGAAATAGAACATTGTGCTTGTTTGTTATTGATTTAATTTATTAGAATTATAATGTTATATGAATTTTTATTTTATACATATATTCAATATCAAATCACCTCCATTGTTAAAAAATTCAGTTACATCCTCTGTTAATACATATATAAGAGTCCGTATTTTTGGACTGGCTATTTTGAAATACGGACATATATTTTTTCGTAGAGGGCGGAGATGAATTTCTTAATATGGAGATGATTTGATATTTGAATATTTATTTCAATATAGGGTTATGCACTGGAATTATTTTCGAATATATATATTAAAGATCAGAATAATTAAATATTAATTATAAATTAGAGATCAGAATAATTAAATATTAATTATAAGTTCAATTTAGTATCTGTATCAGATTTAAAACCATTACACATCTTATTAGTCTATCTAAAATAGAACGTTTTCCATACCGTATATCTTAAATATAATTTCACTCAATATCTTATTAAAATAAGGAAAATTATTAAACGCATTATATATCATTATATAGCAAAACAAAAGTTACAAATGATTTATTTAAAAAATATTGACAATCATTAATGTGAAATTGAGTATAATAGCCCCAGTAAATCAGTTAATAATAATTGAACGGCAATAAAAAAAAAAAAGGAGAAAAATCCAATAAAGTTGCTTCAAGCATTAAGAAATTGGAAGAATGTAAAAATATAGTTTCGTGGAGAAAAAATACCAATATTCAATAAACTTTTCCCAATCAAAGCAGACTAACTGTAACCCATTAAATAATGTTCTTTAGTAATATAATCTTTATAACCTTATTGATTACTGAATAAAATAAAGCACAATTAAAAATAATTATAGAAAAAAAACAGGAAATTATTCACATAAAATATAATAAAAAATCAATTATCAAAAATAACACGTTTAATGACTATATATATATATATCTTGATTATATGAGTGTTTTATTGTTTTATAGAGGAATTCATAAATTACCACTAACATTTCTTACAACCTAATAATTATAATACAATTAAAATTAGAAACACTGAGAATTATTTTATTAAAAAATAAATTGTATTAAAATTGCGTTAGTATTTGATTAATATTTTTTCAAAAGACTCATTAATATAAACATATACTTGCATATATTTATACATAATAATAAAATGGCAATTATTACATGAATGATATATGTAAATAAATAGACTGCCATTGATCTGAAATATCTTGCTGCAGATCTTTTTTCCTGGACATATGGATGGTTGCAATAGGATTAAGCTAAGGTGAAAGATAAACTGATAAAAATAAACTTGGATATATATATAATGGCAATCATTAGGTGTGTGTATAAAATTTAAATAAAAAATAATTAAAATAATTATGTAAAACAGGATCCAAAAATTGTGAAATAAAATTATAGATTTTACATTTCTTTAATTTATCTTTTCAACACGTGTGTGATCAGGTGGGTCAGCAATATGAGATGGCTTGGAGAGTTGAGAGTCGTGCGGAAGTCTGAGTTCGAATCCCTTATATATTACATAAATAATTGTAATTTGAAAGAAATGAAGAAAATTCTCATTTAGTTTTTTTAAATGTATTTTTTTTTGGTAAACCTTCATAGTTTAACTATGAAAGAATAAATAAACAGCTTTGTATGAAAAGGGGAAAATATATGTAAAAAAAATTTTTTTTAAAATATTGCTTTTAGGTAAACAAAACTAGCCGACTAAAAAATAAAAAAATAATAAAGTAATTTGGCTAAAAAGTAAAAAAAAAACTCCGTTAATTTTCCATTCATCAAAAAAATCAGTATCCTAAGAATCTAGACTTGCTTAAAGCAATTGGAAATTTCAGGAATATTGTCATTTCAAAAAGGCCTCAAAACCTTTTATGTAACAACAATATTCCTGCAATCTCCAATTGTTTTATAACAAGTTTAGATTCTTAAGATCTCTGATATTTTCCATGAATGACAAATTAATAGAAATTCAGTTTTTTTCTACATTTTAGTCAAGTTACTTTGTTGTTTTTTACTTTTTAATCGGTTAGTACTGTTTACATAAAAGCATTATTGAAAAAATTTTTTTTTACATATTAATTTGGTAAAACTAAAAAAAAATCTCAGAGTATATTTCAAAAATGTGAATATATTGACAGAAACATACACAGAAATGGCAAGTCAATAAAAAGTATATAATAAGGATGATTATAGATAAATGAACTAATTAAAAAGTTTTAATATTGTAAAAAAATCAATATGAAAAACACATTTAAAGACAAAAAACTTATTTACCAAGGCAGAACAAATTTAATGAAAACAGAAATAGTTAAAAATTTAGAGAACACAGAGATATGCAAAATTATTTCAAGCAGTTAATAGTTTACCCTTCATTTGGCACCAGAATAACATGAACTGTCCTACATATTCAATGAACTACTACATCAAAGCCATGTTTATCTAAAAGAAGAAAAACTTAGGACCAGTTGAGTCATACATTTCTGCAAAAGCTTCTACTAAACATCAATCAGCCTACATTGGAAATGAAAGCACAAACATTAGTATATTTAATTCATAAAGTCATTACTTGAAAAGAAAAAAAATATTAATGTTGTGCCAATATATAACTAATTAAAAAAAACTTATTAATAAACATTTAATTAATTTAGGTAAATTTGCCTTGATAACATTTAGAATTCTAAAACTCTTCTAAATTTGCCAATTCAAATATTTTAAACAAATGATATTTAATATTTCTTAATTATGTGGCACTTCATATTTTCTTGTTGCAAATCTTTATATGTTAAATACATTTGGGATGTGAATACAGACTTTTAAATCTTCTTTCAACCATCCACTCTATCTCATGCAACTGATACACATGACCACATGCATATAAAAAAGACAAATGATCTCCAATATACATATTTCATGCTGAACCAGCACTCATCAGTGAGTCCAGATCCATATATACAATCAGTGCTTGATTTATATTAAGATAGCAAATCTTCACACTTTAATGGACAGGCTTCAATCCTCTTCACTCTCCAGCCATTCATATCATTGAAAATCTGATAATGAAAGCCCTTGTTGATGCTAATATTGTTGTTCTGAGTTCAAATTCCCTTTAATTATATTTGGCTTAAGTGTATACACTATACTTGTATTTAAATATTAATTAATTTAGGTAAATTTGCCTTAATAACATTTATATGTCTAAAACTATCCTAAATCCGCCAATTCAAATATTTTAAACATATAATATTTAATTTCCTTAATTATGTAACACTTTTAATATTGTCTCATTGCAAATATTTATATATCAAATACATTTATGTAATTATCACACATACACACATAATATATATAAATGTATACACACATGCAGATTAAATACATTTCACAAATATAATTTTACAAAACATTATTTTAAAAGAGTTTAAAATAATGTGGCTTTTCATTCTTAAAAAAGAAATTAATGTTATAAATCTCTTGATGTCCTACAAATTCATAATGAATGAGTTACTATGAATCCACAATTGTCAGTACTGTTATTTAACTCTTCCCCAGTGGAAATTTAAATTCATAGTTCAAATTATAATTTTAATAATAAAACCATTTTTCACTATTATGAATTAATAAATTGGTTTTGATTTGTTAGAAATATAAGTTTACAAAAACAGAAAATATATAAAAAGATCATATATGAACAGTCCAAATATATGTAAAAAATGTGAATTATATAATATGAACAATAAGACCTATATTTATTGGTTCCAGTCATAAAACACTATTGAAAAAAGTAAATTATTGAAATTTTTGCTGCAGTTAAGATTAAACATAGAGATACAGAACTAATAGTATGACTTCCAGTTAACATTAGAGTTGATATTGAGGACAGCTAATGGATTGTTATATCAAAGCCATAAACAGCTAAAGAATCAGAAAGTTTTGAACCAATTGCCCATGTTTTCTGAAAGGGCTGTTGTACATTACTTAAAATACAAGTAAAACAGAATATTTTATTATGTTAAATTTTTGCTAAAAACTTTATGGTAGAAAGCGGGAAATTCAAAATTCCTGCTCTTACAATAAACATAAGCCCTGCCCTAGCATGTTCAGCCATTGACTGTTGCCAAGACTGTAAAATGTTCAGCATTTTGACCAAAAATGTGTTTATTTGTGAATTTATTAATAGTTTTAAATTTTTTTAAAAAAATAATTTACACTATATTTATTAGATATCAAGAAGTATACATTATTAATAACTTATTTTGACTTGAAATATTTTATTTTCAAAAATATAACATTATATTAACAGTGAATGTAAGCATGTCTTGAAGCAATTTACAAGCTTAGTTTCTACACAAGCAATCTATTTATACTTAGGAGTATGAAACTATTGCCATTTTGCAATAAATAATCAAAAATTTTAAACTTTTAAAGCATAATTAGTTAGATATAAGAGAAATAAATAAATATATGTTTGGATGTTTAAAAATAATAAAAATTAAGAAATATTTCATTGATTTTATAAACTGAAAATAATCTTTCTAGAAATGATGATGTCTAAACTCTTTGTTTTGTTTATGATTTCATTTTTTTAATATTTACAGAAATAAAATGTGAACATTTAAAATTTATTTCAGTAGTAAACAAAAATATCTATCAAATGAAGTCAAATGTATTATTTTCAGATAAGTAATAATCATTTTATCATATATTTTACATTGATGGGTGAGACAAAGAAAACATCAGAAAATGCAGATCTTGAGAGGGTTAATACATTCATTAAAACCATTATCTAAGTTGGAAAATTATCAACAAAGAAATACAAACCTTAATATAATATAATGATTCAAGTAAGATTGTCATTGCCTTAAAAACAATTACAAATTTAAATCTATTAGTATAAGTCTGTTTAAATATTTAAAAACAATATTTAACTTCTCTTAATTAGGACACAATTTTAATATTTTTCTTGTTGCAAATCTTTATATGTCAAATACATTCATGAAATTAATAAACATACACATAAAAATTAAATCTATAATTAATTTTAAAAGAAAGTTACATTATTAAATGTTACTTTAAAAATTCAATTCCTAAATATTGTACTGAATGAATTAACGAAAGTACAAATACTGATGGTGAAGTTGATCACCCAATAAATGTTAGGAAGACATTATCTATAGATGAAAAATGTGTTAAATGCAATAAAATCAAATAGTGGATTCTGAAAAGTTCACATCATATTGGAATTTTATTTATATACCCAATAACCAATTGGTAAACTATGGGAACAGTACTAAAATGGTAACAATAAAAATTTTATTCATCCAGCAGATTATTAAAATTAAGAACCTACCATCATCAGCAATTTATATAGTTTAATTACTTAAAGCATAAACTCAATGAATAAGTTGTAATGAAATGATTACATTTCCCTAACAATAATCATTATGGTTCTCATGTCTGACAATAAAAATATTATTGATACCACAAATCAGTTTTATTTATTTTAAAGGTAAAAATATTTATATTCCTTCAGTATCACTTCTAATATTCAGGGAACTAATCTACCTTTCCACATTATTCCTTACATATCTGTTCTATCTCAATAAGTTATTCATAATCTAGCCCAGCTTGGGAGCATTTTGAATACTTCTCCAGATATTAGATATTCCACAATTGCATGAATAAGTAAACTGTATATCATGCATTAAGACTGAAAACTGAACAAAAAATGAATATGAGAATAACTTTTTGATTTTATAATAATAATTTGCTGAATTAATAAATTGTGATACTGACCAAAAAAATTTAAAGAATATACAAAATCATGTTCCATAAACAAACCAATGTATTAAATCATTCTTATATAGTGAGTACATCTACAAATGCAAAAAGTATTCCTGCATAGTATGCCTATTTGATATGTCTGAGTTTAATACTTTATTTGGTCTGTCTCCCCTCTCAATTTCTTCAAAAATATATATACATTCACTGCATGAAATCATTTGTTAATTACATAGACACTTTATGAGATATCTCCTAAAATAAAAATTTACATTATTTAATAACTCATGCTAAAAAATATATTACATTAAAATTAAATTACATAAATTAAAATGCAAATTTTATAAAATCTTCAAAAGAGAGAGAGTAGAAAAAAATAATTATAAAAAGTTCACAAATTAATTAATCTATTACTAATTTAATGTTATTATCTTAAAATATATGAATTAAGTAGAATAAAATTGTAATTAAGGTCTTAACCAAGATGTGGTAGTTCCATTTTGATATTATCTCTTATATTTTCATTTCTGTTGGTTTTATTTTACAATTTTTTCCCCATGATGACTGTCTTCATACTAATTAACAAATTTTCTTCTAAATTTTGCCTTATCTACAACTATATTTCTATATAAGTAATTTTACTGAATATTATTCCATTTAAGATTAACTTTCTTCATGACATTATTTTATGGGTGACTTCATTTTTTCACAGCTCTTTTGACTGATAAACAGGCAATCAATTCAGGGATTAAGCAAGTTATGAGACATTTAAAGCTATATTCATTCTTTCCCAGTGAGTAAATTTCCAGAAAATGATGACTATTCAATTAAGATTGACAATTATCAAAACATTTGCTGATTTAAAGCAGTGATGAATAATTTCCTAAAGCTGCAATTAGAAAATGGTGTGGAAACTTAGTTTCTTAATGCTGGTCTTGCTTATTTTCCTGTAAATATTTTAAATACCTTCAATATTACCACATATTCTTTTAAATTCCAATAAATAAAGATACAATAAAAGACAAATGCCCCCGAAGATGCATTTCATGCTGAACAAGCACTCATCAGTTGGTTCAAGTCACTATCTCTCATATATATCTTTATTATATAAATTTTTTTTATCTATATAAAATAATTACATTTTGAATTACAAGTGTCAAATTAACTCAACTCACATCTTTGACACCATCCACTTTAGATAAATATAGTAATGACTATTCTCAACTCACACATCATTCACTTTAGATAAATACAATAATGATTATTCTCAACTCACATCTTTGACACCATCCACTTTAGATAAATATAGTAATGACTATTATGATTAATAGTAATCATTACAATATTTATCAAAGGTGGATGGTGGCAAAGATGTGGGTTGAGTTAATTTGACATTTGTAATTCAAAATGTAACTTCTTTTCCTAGTAAAGTGGATATTGATTTCTTTACCTTATAGAACTTTGGCTAGTTCTTGGAGAAATTTTATTTCTGATGACTTCAAATACTTCACTTTCATCAGATTCACTTGTAACTACAAATGGAGAGAACTAAAGAACAAACAACAGATATCGTTTTGTCATCTCTTACATAAATTTTACTCCTGTGTTTCCTGAATAGAAAAACATGTTGATTTATTTTCACAGAATATGATGTATTAATTTTTGATCAGTCTCCAATTAATGACTCATTTAATCCATAAATTGAATACAAAAAAAAAAAAAACTTAAATGAAATCACTTTATATTCTTTAAACAACATTTTTAATTTATAAAATAAAGGTTAAACTTTAAAATGTAAAGTTATCTTTTCATAAATATTAAAATAAAAAAAATAATATTTTTACAAAGAAACAAAAATTCACTTCTAAATTTTCAATCTATACATTAATTCTAATAATCTTTGATAATATAAAATGGAATTTAAAATAATTATAACTTTTATAAATGATAAAACTTGGATTTTGTGCCAGATAATTTTATTCATTACTAAAAATACCCAAGTGACCAACTCCTATTTCTTCATACATATTAAATACTAATTAAAATTAATATTGCTTATACACTATCTTTATATAGTTTTAACTATTATAAAAAATGATTTTAAATCCTTTAATAATTCAATTTTTTTTTTTTTTTTAAAAAGTCATATTTATTTTGAACTAAATATATATGATTGGTTTTTCTTTCATATAAGCATATACATTTTTTAAATATATTATCCCTATTAATGTTACAGTTTTTAATTTACAATAACCATAATTCATGCTTTGAGTTATTAAAAAAAATCAACAGCAAATTCTGACGTGGCCTCCACAATCTAATCATTTATTATTATTTGACTTTATTTAATCCTTGATTTTTTAATATTTCATTTTTCATATTTTTTCTCTCTTGCATAAATTATTAACTTCACAGTTCTCCCTCTTCTCTAATCACAATTCATATAACCTACAGTTATACTATAACAAAGGCATTTCATAAATCTAATTTTCAAAAGAATCATTTTAAGAGAATTTTTTAAAACAACTTGACTTTTCTTTCCTGGAATAAAAATATTATTATACATCTCTTAAAATCTTGCCATACAATTTCAGTATTATTCAATTAATTGAAATTAATAATTGTTAATATTATTATTAAATTATAGCAATCAAATTTTTGTCAACTATTAAGTATAACACTAGTAATTGTGTGCATGATTGTTAAAATATTAAATTTGATGGATTTTGTTCTATTGCGAATTTATTAAACTGCTTTAATCTTTCACACTGATAAGACTACATTTTATTGAAGATAATTCCATTCATAGATATGTACACTGAAGAGAACAAACTATATAGAGGAACTGATATCTTCCTGTAAAATATGGATTTATTAAAATTAGATGCATAAAGAAAGTTAAAATTAGTTGTAATCCAGCTTAAAATGCAATCAAACAAAATGAACTAAATAATCAGATAACGGAAAGAATTTAATTAGCAAAAACCAATTTAATTACTAAGCTAATTAAGCTCACTAATTAAATTCTACCCTAATCTTACAATGTACACCTACTCCAAAAAACAAAAGAAACAAAACAGGTAAAAAGGAGGCAAACTTGAAAGGAGCCAGAGTCCATTCAGTGAATTGTTGGAGAGTGACTGTTATAAAGAAACAGCATGGGAATTGCGAAGCACCCTACATAGATAAAGGAGGAAATTAAGATGTAGAAGCTACATGCTCAGAATTATAGTTAGTTAATATTCCTTATATTGTGTACATATTGGGTCTGGTTAATACAGCTTAGCATGGACCAGAAATGATCTAAATATATATCTCTAATTCTCATCATATGCCTAACTTGGTATAAATGATAACTAATTAATGAAATATGAACTAGTTAGTGATTTAATCTGCACACTGTAATTGATGAGTCAATACACAGCAACCTTGGTGTAGTCAAATTAGTAGAACCTAAAATCATAGTTAAAAATTAGCAATTAATTATAAAATGTCAGTTTTCAGACAAAACTCTATAGGAGAGTTTGATGTGGACAATGTGGCCAATTGGTCAATATATCTGTCACAAGTTAAAAATTTCTTCATTCTAAATGGTATTGAAGAAAACAAGTGCAAAGAAGCTGCCCTCTTATGTCTCTCAGGGGGGAAATATTATTGAAATCACCGATAAACTATATAAAAATCCTGTAGATGAGAATGCACCATTCAAGGAATTAACCCAAAGACTAAACAAATTTTTTTTATCCCTTGCCCATCCCACCACATAGCATAGCTTGAGCTAAGAAATCAGAAACAACTAAACAATGAATCTATTAAACAATATAGTTTAGTGCTTAAGGAGTTAGTGAAAGATTGCATATATGGTGATTTCATAGAAGAAATATTATTGGATCAACTACTATGGGAAATGTCTGATGACAAGCTCAGACAACAGCTGTTAACAGAAATAGACCTAACTTACAAAAGTGCTACAAAAAAAGAAATAGCTTATGAGCTAATATTAGGGCAAGCACAGGATTTTAGATGAAAAGAAACAATAAACAAGCAAGTTTTTAAAACTAATAAAACAGAGATAAGCTCGTCCAAATGTGAACCTCAAAGAAATGACAAAATTAAATGGTACTGCTGTGAAAAAAATAGGCCACATAGCTAAAGACTGGAAATGGAAGAAAGAAATGCATTTCAAATGTGGAATCATGGGCGATCTAACATGAACATGCAGAAAATGGAGGGCCCCTGAACCCAAAAATATAAACATAGTCAAAAATATGGAAAGCGAGGGAGCACAGAAATTCATAATAAAATTGCAAATCCGCGATAAAAATATTACAATGGAAATAGATAGCAGGTCAGAAACTTCCATAATGTCAGAAACAAACTCGAGAACATTATTAGCAACTAACCCCAGCATTAAAATAGAGGAAACTAATACTAGAGCTCAGGATAAGAGTAAAAATGCCTTTAAATTATTGAGTTGAGTAAAAGCACCAATCTGATATCAAGAAAAAATAATAAAATTTATCACTATATACAGTTAAAGGGCAGATTAGCCCAATAATAGGAAGACAATGGTTTTCAGCAATAGGGATACAAGTTAGTGTGGTGAAGCAAATTACCATAAAACAAAAAATACAAAGTAACTAGCCTGATTTATTTAACGAAGAGTTTGATTTAATAGCAACTACCCCAGCAGATGCATTAACTGAAAACACATGCCCAGTTATCTGCAAACCATAGAAAATTCTTTTCATGCAGAAGCAAAAAGTTGAGGAAAAAATTCAAAAATTGGTCTCCAACGGCATTCTGACACCTGTGGAAACATCAGACTGAGCCATCACTATAGTTGTAATTACAAAACCCAATGGCCAAATATGTATGTGCAATTATAGATTGACAATTAATAAGTATTTAAATAAAGGGGCATATACCATACCAAACATAAGAGAAGTACTGGACAGTCTACAAAATGCATCACATTTTTCTAAACTAGACTTAAACTCCACATTTCACCAAATACCAGTAAGACAGGTCAGTGGAAATATTAACATTAACAACATCTGTCAGACTGTTTAAATACAATAGGTTTCCATTCAGGATATCAACAGCATCGAATATCTTCCAGGCAAAAATAGACATTCTATTGCAAAAGTTAAATGGTGTCATACCATATTTTGATGACACTGATTTTGGCATCATCGGAAGAGATGCTCCATCAAAGGGTTTGTAAAGTATGTGCCAAACTACAAGAATTTGGGATGAAATTAAATACACAAAAAATGTGTGGAATATGCAGGAGTTGTCATTCCTCAGATACATAATCTCCCAAAAAGGAAAATGCCCATCACTGGACAAAGGAAAAGCTGTGGAAAATACAACCAAACTCCAAAATGGTAAAGAGCTCCAGGCCTTCTTGAGCCTAATAAATTATTTTGAACCTTTTTTGAAGAACAAGACTAAAGTAGGAAACCCACTTTACAATTTGTTAAAGAAAAATAAAAAATGGCAGAGGCTAGAGATACACAAAAAAGCATTTAAAAAAACCAAAACCCTATTTTCATCAGATAAGCTACTATTACATTTCAATAACAATCTCCAAGTGCACCTAACAACAGATACCTCAGAATGGGGTGTGAGAGTTGTGTTATGCCATCCATGCCACAATGGCAAACATCCAATAGCCTATGCCTCATGAACCCTCTCTAAATGTAAAAAAAAAAAACATAGCCAGATTGATAAGGAGACTTTAGTCATTATATTCAATTTAAAAAATTCCATCATAATAAATTCGGTAGTCAGTTTACTATTGTAACTGATCATAAGACTTTACTGTGCATTTTAGCAGATAACAAGCCAAAGTATGCTATGATGGATAAACATATTGGCATCATACAATTACCACTTATCATAGAAGAAAGGGAAAGAAATTTCCCATGCTGATGCTCTATCCAGAAACTTCAACAGAAATGAACCACAAGTTAATGAAATAGATGTCAACTATATCAATGCCTTGCAATCAGACATCTTGAATAGAAAAATTGACAAAAACCAATATAAAAAATATCAGCTGCTGTTAGAGTGGATTAGAAATGGCTGTTCCCCCCAAAACTGAACTAACTGTTGCCTGCCTTTTGGATAAATCGTGAAAATTTATCAAGTAGTAAATGGATCTTAATGAGGGATAGAGTTGTAATACCAATTTCTGTTAGGCAAAAATACTAAAATTATTACATGAATGGCACCCAGGCATGGTGTGTGCAAAAGCTTTAGTGCACAGCTACATCTGATGGTCAAAAATAACCATAGACATTGAGAGTTACATTAAAAAAGGTACAGCCTACCAATCTGAAATGGATGTGAATCCAAATGAATACAAACAATGGCCTGAAGCTACCAAACCATGGCGGAGACTCCACATAGACCATGCTGGTCCAATAGACAGGAAAATACTATTTATTCTTCTCAATGCATACTCGAAGTAGGCAGAGTATTACATCGTAAAAAACACAAGTGCAAGTGAAACCATACGATGCTTAAAGATAATTTTTCCCAACATGGACTCCTGGAGATAATCATTTCGGATAATGGGACAGGATTCACCTCCAAAGAGATGCTAGATTTCTTCAAAATGAATGGAATAAAACACATCTGTGCACTCCCATACCATCTTGAATCGAATGACCTCATTGAAAAAGCTGTTCAACAAATAAAAAAGGCATTAAGAAAATCCAACAAGCAACACAACATTATATGATGCCATGCTTCATCAACATTCCACCCCATCTACAGCTACAAGATCTCCCAGCTGAGCTGCTGATGGGCAGGAAATTAAGGATTAGGCTAGCAATGTTACTCTACAAAATAAACAAACACATCCAAAATGATCAGGAATACATACAAAACTGGAAAGACAGTCTCGGTATACACATCATCAGGAAAAAATGGACCAAAGGCAAAGTCACAGGCAAATTATCCAAACAAATAGTCACAGTCCAAACACAGAATTGAATAGAATACTGGAGACATATTAACCATACCTGCAGATGATTCATTCAAGAATCCCACTTAAAAGAATTATTACAAAATGATAACGAAGGGTTATGAAAGTATTCGAAAAACAAAAAGGACTCAACACAACACAGGAGGTAAAAAGCACATACAAGCAACAAAACCAACTAAAACATAATAGAGCAGAAGCCAAAACAGACTCAAAATGCAATACCTACAGAAACAACAGACAAAGTAGATCACCCAGACCTCAACACAAGAAACAAGTTTATTAAGCTACATGACTATGTGTAAAAAACAAGTTTTCTGGAATGAGGAAAGGTATTGTAAAATGTGAATTTACTACAATTAAACACATAAAGAAAGTTAAAATTAGTTAAATCCACAAAGTGCATGTGCATTAGCTTAATGCTATTTATTATTACAGTTTAAAAAACATTGTGATATATATCATCATCATCATTATTATTATTATTAGGTAAGCCAAATGTATTTACAAATATGGACCTATGATAAATTTAAAAAGATTGAAAATACTATAATCTATTGGGGAAAAAATCTGTAGTTAAAGATTTTCCCAAAATGTATCTGTAACTATGTATAATATTCATTTATCTCTGTCATTTAATAAACTTTGTTAATGTTATATAAAGTAAATTCATTGTCTGTTGCAATTCTTCATTAGAAATATGCTTTATTTTTAATACTCATTTTATGTAATTGATCATTATCATCAGTATCCAGCTCTAATGTGAACAGGATGGAGTTAAGATAATTATATTTAAGATTCTTCCACCTTAAACTGATGTTTTGAGGACTTATTAGGACCACTCAATTGTATAATTACTGATATAAGAGACCTTATGCTAATTATCAAAAGAATGTTTTACAAATTGATGAGGATTAGGAAATATTGTCCATATCCATTTTATAAGCCTTTTGTAAGATTTTTAGAGAAACAGACATATGCTTTGTTCATCATAAATACTTCTTTATAATTTATTGTACAATTAATGATTTTTATATGAGACAGTATATTATTGAAAAATAATCCCAGTATAGAAATAAATGACCATAATATGGTTTAATTATAAGTAAAAGATCACTTATGTTGACTGACCCATACTTCTTTACATACATGGTGTTCAAGCATATGGACATAATAACTGATTCCTCTCCTATTACAACATAAATATATAGTTTTTTAAAAAGTTATAATTGCATAACAAGTGACAAGTTTCTCAGAATACTAATTTTCAATTACACATTTAAAACAGTTAGTGATAGATCTTATTACAGACAAGGAGTCAAATAAAATCATCATCAATTGGTATTCATTATTTTAATTTACAACTGATTATTTTCTACAATGGTTTTTAAATAAAATTGTAACTCTTTTTTAAAAACAACTGCCACTTTTTCAAAATCAGTCATTTTTTAAGTTGATAGTGTCTGAAAATAGTGATTTCATTAAAGTTATAACAAGCAAAAATAAAAGGGAGACACATATGCCAAAAACATACAGCACATTATTAGAGATTATTAAGTATTCAGTATACAATATTATGTTTTGATTGTAGAATTAAAATAAGATTGATGTATTTGATTTGTTTTTCATCCAGCACCATAAGATAATCAGTGTTTTCATTTATCACATATTCAGAGTAAAATTTTTCATTGTCAATGACTATAAAAGAAAAAAAAAATGCTAGTTTTATTCAATATAATAAATAATCAAAAACAAAATTTGATCATGTACAACAATAAAATATATCAATATTGAATTTTAAAATATGTGTAATAGGGAAAAAAAAATTCACTCAAATTTTATGGGTCAAATTCTTATGAATATTATTTTGTTTGCAGCAAAAAAGATGTTAATAATAATTATAAAATAGTTATCATAATTGGAATAAGTTCTAGAAATTCTACTCAGAGTTCTTAGCATTTATATCAATTACAATGCATAGGAAACATTCACCAACATGTATAGGATTGTCATAATCTGAAATTATTTTGAAAGAAATGATATCTTGCATTTGCAACGAAGCAGCCATTTTTGATTGATTGTCTGTTTCAGCTATTTGTCCATCACACTTATATCTATGCCAGATTTAAATCTCCCTAGAGTACCTAAATAAACAATTTCAAAGTTATATATGTATGGCTGCATATATATATAACAGGTATCTCTTTGGTTATTTGAAGGCCACATAGTTTAAAAATACAGATTAGTTATAAATTAGCAGTCAATTTTGTAGTTATTTTACTTAGGTCGCATATATATATATATAACAAAACTTAAATATATTCCAAACAATGGTAAACAATTTATAATACAATATAAATAAAAACTCAATAAAAACTCATAAAGAAATATTTTCGATTATATTCATAATCATTTTCAACTCAACTTTCAAAATGGAATCATCTATTACCAACCGGAAACACATGTCGATTTAAATATCCCACAATTCATTAATCATAACATTTGCTGACTGTCTGTTTATTATCGTATTTTTATACCTACTAATAAAAACCGTACATTTTGAAAAATGTACAGATATGTAATGATAATAGTAATGAAGTCAAGTTATGTACGGAATCTGTTTTTTATGATCATGATAGAAATTGTAATTTTAAGTTTAATTTTGATATAAATAAAATAAAAAATTTTAGGACAAGAGAAAGATAATGAAAAAAGAAAAATTAAAGAGGCAGTTTTTATTAGTAGGTATAAAAATACGATAATAAACAGATAGTCAGCAAATGTTAGGATTAATGAATTGTGGGATATTTAAATCGACATGTGTTTCCGGTTGGTAATAGATAATTCCATTTTGAAAGTTGAGTTGAAAATGATTATGAATATAATCGAAAATATTTCTTTATGAGTTTTTATTGAGTTTTTATTTATATTGTATTATAAATTGTTTACCGTTGTTTGAAATATATTTAAGTTTTGTTATTGTATTATTGATATTAGCGGACATTTATTTTGTTTTATATATATATATCATAGATACCACCATCATACATATATAGTAGATTAGTTTACACCGATTACTATTCTTGGGTTGATTTGAATTTACTGTAAACAACTTTAATTAAACCATCTCACCTATGCTGGTATAGCATATTTTTGCCAAAATAGTTAAGTTATAAACAATGTTTATTGAACTGGCACTATTGGTCAATCCCATGGGATGTTAGCTGATCAAAATAAACTAAAAGTATGATATTTAAAATTTGGAACAAAAACTAGGTTAAACTTAATAAATTAAATGGACTAAATGTTGTAGAAGTGCTAATTGGATTTGCCAGCAGCACATGATTTTGTTAACAAACAGGTGGCTAAGAATAAAAACATAAATAGACTAGGTTTTAGAATCAGAATATATATATTGGATTTTTAACATAAGAGAAGCCAACAAGATCCATGTCAGTTTTAAATTTAACATGACGGAGTAGAGGGATTAGCCTTGCCATTTTTCCTGTAGGAAAGTGGTGATCTATAGTCCCATCCTACATGTCATCACAGCTTACCATCACCACTGTAATAGGGAGCATTTCAGCCAACAACCTGCTGTAAAAAGATCATGATGGTGACTAAGCCATCTATCCAGGGAGTAATAGTGCCTACAATGCTATCCAGGGTGCCTGAAGCTGCAATCAAAAAAATTGGTAACCTTTTCAACTACCACAGAGCGTTATCTAGAAACTTTCAATCTTTTAACCTGTCTACTACATCTAGTTACCATTAAGACTGAATGTTCAAAATCTGATTTCTAAATTTAAAATAAAAATTTTAAACCTGTCACCAATGTAGTCTGACACTTCTAAAATGTAACACCACTGTAACGATTTGATTCAATCTACAAATTATTGAGATTATTTATGCCTATTTATTTGTTTATTCTATTTCACTCAATCTTAAATTTTACATATAATATGTCAAATTTCTTGAAACCAAAAGTTCATATAATTTTAGTCAATCCTTGGCAAAGATATAATTCATATTTTTAAATTAATAAATATTGGTAAAGCTAATTTGCTCTTCAACTTACTGCTTCAAGATCCTATGTTTTGTCATCATAACGGACTGCTTGGTGTTCATTATTATAGTTATATTTAGTTATCTCCAATATAATATTGTGGTTTGCTCAACTAGAGTTATGAATTCTAACTTTATATATGTTTATTATGCTTAACGTCAGGAATTAGCCATGGCGATAATATTAAAGTATATTTATAATGTATTGAGGTTAATTGCTCACTAATATGCTTCCTCCCCCTATATTATTAATTAGATATGCAGGTCAGATATCTTAAACTAGGTTCTTTGGCTGTGTAGATAAACACTATCTGTTTTTAAGGCACCATAAGTTAATTATATACATTTGCATTTACAATATATGTTGTGGGTGTGTTCTTACAAAGTACACATTGTACATTAGCTACTTATCACATTTTTTCTTATGAGTTACTGGTGGAGGTCATGCTCATACACTTTAGTTTGGGTAAGGTTACATTTTAAAACTGGAATATGAGGGTTCAGATTGTTTATCGAAGACCCGCATGACTCCCTCAACTACTAATGTTCATATTCATGGCAAGTTGTTCGATCCAAGGGCACTGAGCATTCCATGCTGAAGCTATGAACAAGTATCCACTCACATGTTTACTAATATTTTCATAAATGCCATAGCCATGTGTGTAAATATAAAGTAAACCAGTTCTGTCCTTCATGTTAGATGAAGATTCAGCACTAGGCTAAGCCCTAATATCAGTTGTTATACTAAACCTGCATGATTTTTGTATGTTAATTATATGCTTGTCTTCTAAATCTATATGTAGACAGATGCCATAGTAGCGCTGTATGGGTCATATTCCCCAAGATTTAGTGGGTCATAATGCAAATAGGATTTGGCATATTAAACTTAGGCATAAATCAAATCACCGCATACAACTTTATTAACTATAAAAAGATGAGACAATCTGTAACTTTCAATCTCATTCACCATGTAATGCTTGCAAGCATGAAATTCCATATATTATAAATTATGTTTTCTTGTTTGTTTTATTTGCTATTTATTTTGTTTTATCGATTAAATTATTTCTTGAAATATAAACTTGTTTCCTCTCTTTCTTGCTCATATACTAGTTCAGATCCAATTCCCTGTTGATGTATGTATCACATCTTATATGCATCATTAGACTTAATTATTGATTTAAGCATATTATTCACTTATTTAACCCTTTGGTCAAGCTTATGCCAGACTTTGGGGTCTCTTGTTTCTCCCTATGCTATTCTGACTCATATAAGCAATTGGAACTCACGTGTAACCTCAGAAATGTCATTCATAATGTGTTAAATCACGGGAGTATGGGTGAAAGGGTTGAATATTGGTCAAACTGTGGATCTTACCATCTCAATTCAGTCAGCTTTGGTGTATTCTAACTGGAATCTGGATTTTGTTATATGAAGTACAATCTTACCATCTGACCATTACAGCAATTAATAATCAACTTTACAGGATCAAAGATAACTAAACATAAGTTAAAAATATAATTTATTTATTCAATTTTACATCAATAATCTCATAATTTGCTTCCTAATAATAATGGCATTCATCATAAATACAATATATATATATATATATATATATATATATATATATATACTATATATATATATATATATATATATATATAAAGTATTGGCAAAAATAAAAAGATTTAATTATTTATATTATTAAAACTTTGACCAACTTTAGATTACATTTCTTTATCAAATGTTTAATTAATTCCATGGCATTTATGCAAAATAAATTTGCAAGCTTTCTGTTTTTTTTTTTTTACAAATAACAATTGTGTAAAACATCTATATTTTATTAATCATATATTACAATAAGCATTAAAATATTTGTATAAAAAAATAAAAAAATATAGTCATAAAATCACAAAGATGAAAAATAGTTTAACTGGATTCAGTTGATTGATTTCTTACATCCACTTATTATAAAGAAATAATTTTTCATTTTATTGTTGTAAGCATTAGTTACAATAAGTTTTTTCATATATGTCTTAAAAGTAAAAATAAATAGCAATCACTTGCAAAAGATGAAGAACTTTATAGCGGTTTAGGCTACAAGCAATATGAGATAATGCTAATCCTGAAAAAGGGAATATAAAATTTATACTACATACACTAAATTCTTATTAATTTTTTTTTTTGCAAAACAGAATCATACTGAGGAAGTTATTGAGATGAATACCTATCCAATTTAAGACATTTTATGAAATTAAGGTATTTAAAAATTTATACCAGGACCACATACCAATTGTAGCTGATGCAAGTTAAAAAAAATTAAGAGATTCAAAAGAAGTTCTGTTTTATTGGTCAGATAATGCAAAAAAATATAAAACTTTTATAATGGATAAAGTGCATCAAAAATAAATTTTAAAATATATATTATGTTATTTTGTTTTACATTTTAAAATGTAAATCGTTTTTTTTTAATATAATATATTTACCCACTTGTTAGTATTTTTTTTAAAAAAATAATATGTTTAGTAAAATGTTTATTTATTAATTAACACTTTTTCCAATTTTAGCTTTAATTTTTTTTTTAAATGAAAGTTTTTATATGTTTTGAATTTAAAGTAATAAATTACCCCCCCCCCCCCAACCAGGATTCATTCTAAATGGTTATTTTTTAGAGATTTTGATTTATGATGCATTTCAGAACATCGATTATCCTTGCTAACGAGACTAAAGATGTATTAACATTTATAATTTGTTTACATTACAAATAAAAAATTAATTTAAAATTTCATTATACTATTTTTTGTATACTGCATATATTTAACATGTTACTGAAGAACTCCATGGTATAGTGGTTAGCATAACTTACCATGCCCAGGACCTAAAATTTAAGTATAGACTGATGAACTTTGATTATGTTTAAATATTTTTTCCAAAATAGATAGTTCATAATCAATTCAATAATCATCTCTAAAAGATTAATGAATTGATAATAGCTATTTTTATCAAGAGATTAAAGTCCAACTTAATCTCGGCTGACGGACAATTGTTGAAAAATTGATTGCCAAAGTAAAAGTATAATAATATGATGCAGTATTTGTTACTTGTAACAATTATCATATTATTAAAAAATATCATATTATTAAATTTTTATATTATTAAAAAATCTTATCAAATGTGCAATTGCTACAGTCAAATATTAAGTCAAAAGTTCTGAAAAACTATGTAGACTTATATTTACAACCATCAGCTTACCAATTTTAAAAATTTTATGAATTTAAATATTATGAGAGATATTAACTGTCAGGCTTCACAGTATTCTAATAAGATATTATTTATTTATTGCCAAAGCTCTTCAAAAATTATTTCAAAATAAGCTACATCATATTTTCAATTAAGTTGACTCATGAATCTAGAAAATTCTAAATAAACAATTATCTAAATAAAAAAAAAAAATAATGATTCCAAAACTTGATAATGTTTTCTCAAGAAAAAAAAATAGTGAATTAAAAATAAAATCTTAATAATACACTAAGATCTACAATAAAAAAAAAAAATGGTTCCAGGAGACCATTCATTACATCATTTATAATAATTTACATATATTTCGGTGTAATTCATTTCCAAATCTACAGCTTAGAGAAAAAAGTCATGTTCAAAATAAATATTTAAACAGAAAAAATATATAAAAATTAATTGCAATACATATTAATGAGTTTGATTTTAATGAAATCTAAAATCCAACTTTTAAAAGCATAATCAAACATCGTCTAATAAAAATTCACAGATTATTGATTTCAGAACATCAATTTTCTTGCTTGGAAATTATTTTTTCTAGCAAAAACAAACTGCCCACTCATAAAATTTACTTTAGCTAATTATTTTTTACCTCAATGCAATGTTCTGCTTGTATGACATTATAGTGAAAGCTAAACAAACTGATACTAATAAAAATCTCTTTTTTCCCTGCTTCCTTATTTGGAAATTCATTTTTTTCCATTATGCTACAATCTCTTATTTTTAGTAATATGGACAAATAATATCAACCTTTTAAAAGCATCAATAAACTTACATTAATAAATATCACTTTACTTTCACTTTGTCATTCAAATTGTTTTATTTGGATTGCATTAATTAACTTTCTGGCTCTGCTTTTCAAAATCTCTAAAACATTGTAAGCATATGCATTCTATGTCAGTCAATGGCATTCATTGTAACACTTGTGTTCAATAAAAGGTTATATATTTTGGTTTGGAATGCTCTTTGTATGACAAGGTCAATCAGCTTTCTAACTCTAATACAAATTATAGCTATCATTACTACACATGTCTAGCAGAATAATTAAAGTTAATCTAACATATATTTCATTGTTAAAGATATAAAAAAATAGGTAAGTGAACTAAACATGTAATTTACATCTTACAAAACAACCAAGATGTATTCATTATATATATATATATATATATATAAAGAGAGAGAGAGAGAGAGAGAGAGAGAGAGAGCTTGCAAATAAGCTCTTAACAAGCTTTGCAGAAATCCCCAACACTAGACCAGTTTTTGCTACTGGTTTCCTCAGTGGTGCTAGGACATTCAAGCATTAGATTAAAAATACCTGAACAAGCCCAGCACATTACCTAATGGATAACTATTAAGTAAAAAATCTAAACATTTTCAGACATTCACATATCTTCCTATCCAGCTATCTAACTTAAATAGTGATATCAACTAAGTTCAGATACACCATATATTAATAAATTTAGCAATATAAAATCACCACAGCCTTAAAAGCAAAAAATAAAATTAAAAAAAAAATCAAATCATATGTCACATGACTTAATTTAACAAGCTTGTATTACAAATATTAATTTCAGATTTTCTATTTAATAGTTATCTATTAGATAAAGTGCTGGTCTTGTCCTGGTATTTTTAATCTAATGCTTGAATATCCTAGCACCTGACTGATGAAACCAGTAGCAGAAACTGGCCTGAGGTTGTGAATATTCTGAAAAGCTTGTTAAGAGCTTATTTGCAAGCTCTATATAAAACATTTGTAATACAAGCTTGTTAAATTAGGGCATGTGACATATGACTTGATTTTTTTTGTAATTTTATTTTTTGCTATTAAGGCTGTGATTGCTAAAGTTATTAATATATGGTGTATCTGAACTTAATTCAGTCCCATATGGCTATTTAAGTTAGATAGCTGGATTGGAAGACATATGGATGTCTGAAAATTTCAGTTTTTCTACTTAATAGTTATCTGTTAGATAAAGTGCTGGGCTCATTCTGGTATTTGTAATCTAATGCTTGAATATCCTAGCACCTCACTGAGGAAGCCAGTAGCAGAAACCGGTCTGGGGTTGGGGATATTCTGCAAAGCTTGTTAAGATCTTATTTGCAAGCTCTATATATAACATTTGTAATACAAGCTTGTTAAATTTGGTCACGTGATATATGACTTAATTTTTTTTTAATGTATTCATTATAACATTTATTTTATTTCATACATCTTAATTTAATGGGGGAAAATATTTGTTGTACAATATATTTTCAGTAGAAGCCTCCATTTTAGCAGACATCATTATATATGAATAAAATAAAAACAATAAATTTATTCCTATTAGATTTATATAAAAGAAGATAAGGCTTTTTATTGGTGTAAGGATATCAAATTATGATTAAAATAAAAACAAAGTTTAACTAAATCATAAAGTTAATAATTCCAGTATTATAAAATTTGTTTATATCAACCAAAAACTGACCTGAAATTTGTAGTATAATCATTCTATTACCATTGTTTTATATAATTTTTATCTAATTTATTATTAGGTATTGTAATCAAATTTTTATGTTCACTGGAGGAAAAAAAAGAGATTTGGCATTAAATATTAACTTATGCATAAAATGAGCTCATGCAGCTATTTACTACAGAATAAAAAAAAATAAGTGTAGCCATTATGAGTATAAATTTGAATAATGAACAACTGATTTCTTTAAAAAATTAAGTGTTAATCCTTTGGCATTTTTCACATAACATTTGCTTCAAAAATCTATATGAAGTGACTTAGTTTTTCAACTTAACGTAATTAAAAAGTAATATGTATTACGCATCATGTGATACGCTACTTTATAGCTAATTCATTTGTTTTTAAAATAGTATTTTTAAAACAATGTTAGGTATTACAGATGTTTTTAATGAATTTTTTCATAAAAAGCATATTTTAATTTAAAAAAAAAAAATTCTTTTTTTTTTAAAATAGAAACTCAGTAGAAATTTTTATCTTATGTATATAAAATTAATAATCATAGTTTTTTTTTTTATATTACTCAATTCAATATACTTTTTATGCTTCAAATTAATTCTCCAGAAAATTAAAATGACTTTTTATTAAAAACATAAATTTAAGTTTCTTATCAGACTGTTGAAGAAATTGGCCATATATAATATCAAAACTCCACTCTTTTACACTTTATAGCAACATATATATTTATATACATGGTTATGCATGTGAAAATTTATATATCTGAGTACGAATGAATAGTCCCAAACATAATCAATAACGTCTATGTGCATTTCCGAATTATAATATATATTAATATTACTATTTATCTAATATTTATTTTGTTGAAAAGATCCCCCCCCCCCCAATAGATGTATTTTATCTATAACTTAGATTAAAAATGAAATACTTTAAAAATAATAAAAAACTGATACTATTAATAATTATAATTTCATGTAGAGTAATTTAAAAGTAGAAATAAATTCCTATTTTAAAACTTACATACGAAAATTTACAATTTATGAAAAAAAAAATTAATAACTTTAAAAAATATTTATTAAATTATTTATTTTCATTTTGTGATAATGATTATGCTTTCCTGGTTTTATCATTTTATATAAAATGCTAACTTTACTGAACATATAATATTTTATCTTATTACATAATCTAATATTATTGTAAAAATTGCATTTCCAATCAAATACATAAAGTCAATCATCATCATCATCAACCATTATCAATCCACTGCAGGATGAAGGTCTCTCTTCTCCAATCCTTAGCTTCTCCTCTCCACATGACCCCTGCACACTTTCTTACTTCATCCATCCATCCATCTTACATGTGGTCTCTTTCTGGGTCTTTTACAATCTCTTGGAATCCTGTTTAAGATTTCAATTGTCCATCTATTATCATTTCTTCTAGCAATATGTCAATCCCAACTCCACTTCAGTCTTTTAATTTTTTCAATGAAGTCAGTAACATCTATTTGTTCTCTTAGCCATATATTGTGTTTTCGATCTCTTGTTACTCCCAACATGCATCTCTCCATACTTCTTTGAGTGGACTGAAGTCTCTGTATTGCTTTCTATTAAGTATCCAAGTCTCAGTTCCATAAGTAAGAACTGGTAAAACCCATTTATTAAAACATTCCTTTTCAAACACATAGGCATTTCTTTTAGTATCAAGTTATTTCTAACAAAAGCACTCCAACCAAGTTTAATTCTATGACTAATTTCATCCATTATGTTTCCATCTGTAACTGTTAACTTCTTCTAACTCATCATAATCAATCTTTATTTTTATATTTTGAGAAAATCCATTAAACATTACATTAGTCTTTTTAACATTTATCTTTAGTCCTACTTTCATCTGATAACTCCTGCAACATTTCCTGCAGCTCTATAGCATTATTTGCAAAAACAACTACATCCTCTGCAAAATCTAAATGACTTAAATAATATCTATTTACTTTCACTCCTTTAGTTTCCCATTTTAATACACAAAATATTTATTACAGCACTGCTGTAAAAAGTTTTGGAGATATGGAGTCACACTGTCTTACACTCTTCTCAATGTTGACTTTCCTAGTATCATTATAATAACTGAAACACAGGCTTGTTATATACCTGTGGCTATATATATGTAATATAGGTTATATGAGCACAGACTTTCACACCACCCACCTCTCTCCACTGTATCTAATAACACTGATACAACTAAACACATATATGCTGAAAAGATAAACAATCACCAATATACGTATTTCATGCTAAACTAGCAATCATCAGTTGGTCCAGACTATCATCTTTACACACATATATAGTATAAGTGCTCAGATATGTAATCTAATTGTTACTGTTGCATTTTTATAAATATTGTTTAAAATATGACAATATCATGGATCTATATCTTGATGATCCAATGCTTTAATCCCTGAAGAAATGTTTATAGAATCAAATACCTTTTCATAATCTACAAATCTAAAGCATAATGGCAATTCATATTCATTTGTCCTTTCTATAACTTCTCTCAATACATGGATATGATCTACTGTACTAAAACCACTTTTACATCCAGTTTGTTCTCTTGGTTGGCGGAAATCCAATGTTCTCTGTAGACGAGTTGTAAATTATCTTGGTAAAATTTTTGTATAAAACTGATATATGCATATATATATGGGAGGCAAACGTGAAAAAAAAAAAAAAGTACGTTCAAGTATCTAAAAAAAAAAAGATCTAAGTAGTTAATTAAACTGAAAATAATTTTAAAAGAGAACAAATGAAAATAAATTACTATGAAACATTCAAATTCAACGGAATGAAATGTATACACCTAACATTATTTAAATCAAATTATATATATATCACAAATAAAATTATTCAATAGTTATTTAGATATCAGATTTTTTTTTTTATAAAAAAAAATAAAACAATTACCGTTAACAATATTACTCTCTCTACCCCTCCCCCCCCACATTATAGAAACCCAAATATAAGTATTAAGTAAACATTAATCAACCTAACAATCAAAGTTGGCTAATTTTTAGACATTTAGCCTTCAGTCTTTAAATCTGAGTTTAAAAAGAACTCACTCTAAATCAACAAGAATGAAAAAATATCACTTTTTATTTTATCACTGATTTATTTTTAAATTTAATTCAGAATATTATTAGATTTAATTTTATTTTTAAAATCTATAAAAGATTACGATCTAAAAAAAACAAAAAATGTGGAAGCTGATTTTTTTTTTATATTTCATATACTGCGTTTTTAAATAAATTTTAAAATGTATGAATTTAAATAAAAATACAATTATTTATAAAACAGAATGAATGACTTATTAATATACATATAGATACTTTTTTCATTTGGAAATAAAGTGTGCATATGAAATATTATTAATTTGAACACATAAAAAATATTATTACTAGCCTTATTTATCTTTTCTAAAGAATAAGTTGGAAAGTATAAAATTATGAATTATTTGGTAGTATGAGAGAAAACAATCACAAAGTATCCTTGTATATATGTAATATTAAAAATTTAATGTTGATATAGAATACTATTCATCTAAATGAGAGCAGGGAATAGCTATCAATGTGAAAATATTTAATATTTATTCAAAATTATTATTATATATATTTATTGAGTAAATAAATGATTTATTATTAAACTAATTTTTTAAAATAATTTTTAGATTTATTACTGCTTAGCATGCTTTCAAAATATTTTTACTATAACACATTCATGGCATACTATATGCTAGGAATATGAAATAGTAAAAATATATCGAAAGCACGCTAGACAATAATGAAACTAAATATTATTAAAATCTATCTTTTTTTTTTTCTCAAAGTAACCTTTATTAATAAAAGATTACAAAAATTTTGGGTACACTTACCCATTGAGGATCAGTGATTCAATGTAACAAGGTAAAATGTACATACGTTCAAAAAATAATTACATCCATAAAAATTGCTGCAATGTGATTAATGTGTATCTGTATGTTGATCCACATGGGCCGGCTGTTGAGAAGTTAACCATCACCCACCCCTGGGGCCCCAAAGTGAAGACTCAAATGCTTCAGCTGAATAGGTGAAGTCCAGCATTGTGCCAACCACCACAACAGTCAGCAAGGTCCAAGGTCCAAGTTCACCAAGCAATAAACTCTTGAACCATAGCCGAGCCATTTCAAGACCATTCTGTATACCTCTGCCTCCCAATTAGCAGTCCAAATGAGCAGGGACCACAATCAGTCTACCTGCTCTAAATTGGAAAGCCAACTTGGGTAAAAAATTAAGAAGTAATAAGTAAAGAGCCAGATAGACACTGCCCAAAACCAGCCTATCAGGGGCACAGTAGCCAACCAGAGCAGGAATAGCACTAACTTTGACAATGTAGCCCCCCGGCAGGTGTTCCGGGCAGTGGCAAAATTGTTAACAGCCCATACCATAAACCAGACACCTAATGTCTACAACCAGCCACCCCTGAAAAAAAAGAGGGGAGTGCAGACCCATGCCCACAAAACAGAACTCCATCAATGTTACAAAAAAAAAATGGCGGTGGCTCAAAACAGACCAACTGATTTACAAATGCACTAAATTTAAAGTTAACAAATGAAACCTAATGATAGTGAGTGCAAATCAACACTGACCTATTAAATAATCCACCAAGATGTGCAGTAGCCCTTCATGGCAAAGTCCATGCGAAGGTAGTGACTTTCACCATCCCGGCAGGTATTCCTGGGCTAGACAATGATTGTTGACCATCCCCTCAAATGAACCAAGCCCCTTATGACCACTATCACCACACTTGAGGGAAAGGAGTGCAAACTCACACCCACCAATACAACATTTAATTCATGGAGTCTTGAAATCAAGCCAGATTTACTTGCACACCATGAGAATAAATCATTTGTCCATATCATCTTGCACACTGAGGTCAATGGAGCTGAACATCCGCCCTTGATCATCATCAGACTCCTGTGTCTGAAAATGTTCACAGCAGCTGCTAAACCCACCAACCAAAGTCCTTCAGGGTTCACAATGATTTTTATTTGTTGATACTAGTTGGATCCTGCTTCTTTTGATTGAATTTTAGGTCTTCATTAGCAATGAATGATTCAATTATAATCTGAAAGTTTGTTGTTAAACTTTGGAAAATTCTCAATAATTATTGCTTAAAAAGTATGATTAATTTGTAGCTTCAAAGTTTCTGTCTATCTTTTCTATGTGTATTTTCATTTTACTAGATATTACTTTGGCTCAGAAAAGAAGGAAATGAGTAATAATTCAATTATTAAACTAATTATTTCTAGAATCATTATTTTTGCAATAAAAGAAAAGAAAATCAATGAATTATCTTATTTTAAAACATAAAGTGTATAAGTTATTATTTATTCTTAGTAAAATATGACCCACAACTTAGAACAATAATAGAATGATGGATTTAAAACTTAAATGTCCAGGGGGATCAAAGTTCAACTTACGTGGTTTTCTAAGTAATTAATTAACCATTCAATTTTTTAAATGAAACATTAGTTAAATGGAATTATCACTTACATGAAAAAAACAACAACATTCACTTATGTATTATTTATTCTCAATTGGCAGGATGGCTCAATTGGTTAGAGTATTACCCTAAAATTCAATATTCAAAAATCTAAAGATCCAGGTTCGATTCCCATGCTAGTACTGCCAGTGGTCAGACCAGCAACACCTGAAGAAGAGAGGAAAATAATACCTCTCAAAATATTGTGCACATACTGCTGTATGCTATTCCTAATAGTTCAATGTACAGTAATTGAAAAATATACTTATGAATCTTAACTGTTTTCCCCAAAGGTAGATTGAGTAACTATCTCTAACCATTAGTAGTTTGCCACGGGTTGCCATCCTTTTAACATTCTTAATTCTAGCATCTTAATTTTAAAGCTACGCCATAAAATTTAACAAGCCAATACAAAAATATTTATTAATGCAATGTATTGTCGGAAATAATAGCGTGTTATATGTATAAACGTTTTCAAGTTGAAACCAGATGTAACAAAGGAACTATAAACTAGTCTCATCTATTATATGAAAAGTCTATGATACTGAAGTGTACTATGAAGATTTTCCATATATATTTACATTATTGATTTTTTTTTTCGAATTTCATTACTGATATATACATATTTTATACACGCATACATATAGCAAATTAAAATTAAAAATTTGTCAAGCGTTGTTAGCCGAGAGGTCATCGCAACCGTCTTGTTGCAGACGGTTGTGGGTTCGCGTCCCGGCCGATGCTATGACATATGAAAAAAAACAACTTCCAAACAGCAAAGTAATAATTTTTTTTTTTTAAGTGTCATAGAATCGGCCGGGACGCCAACCCGCAACCCGGGCAACTGCCTGCAAGTGCAAGGCAGTCGCGCTGACATCTCGACCACCAATGCAAGACAGCAAAGTAATAATTAAACCATATTTTTTAAACATGCTTTTCGAGCTATATAAATGCTCTTTCCCTTTTTCAAAAAATTAAGTTAATTAAAAAAAAATACAGTATCTAATTTTTTTTAACTAAAGCAATATTATTACGTTGGTATAAAATTAATTGCAATAAAAATATAATTAATGCTGGCAAATTTTATATAAACAGAGAAATGATGAGTGAACACTCAGCAAGAGATAACTGCAAGCAATATAATTTTATACAGTAATAATAACGTACTTATTTAAATAAAACTGATAATAAAGATTTCTTTAAATAAACTTTAAGTTAGATTATTGCAAATTACTGTCCATTGTTCATAAGGTGAAGCTGAAGCCATTAGCGACTGCAATCATCCAAGCATTCTCGTTAATGTACTGGAATTGAAAGTCTTGTTTACTTTAATTTGGGTTCACTTCTTTTCTAAAATCACCCCCATCCCTTCCTTCTTTTGAGTCAGTAATGACTTTCTTATCAGTTTCTTGAGGTTGCTGCAAGAAAAAAAATTTCTATTTACCACCAATTTGGGAGCAAATTCGCCATTAAGCACTAAAACTATTATTATATTGCTACATTCAGTAAAAACAGTTTTTCATTTCTACCAGTCTTTGCTTTCCCAACCAGCACGATAATCTTTCTAAATGTAAACCTCCTTTATTACATTGGTAAATGTTTCAGGAAATTTGAAAGAGAAGAATTGTGAGAAAAAATTGGAAGTTTTGAAGAAAGCTAATCTTAGAAAAAGTATTTATTAAAAGTTTTAAAAAGTTTTAAAAATTTGTCTTACTTAAAAAAAAAGAAAAAGAAAAACCCATTATCTGAAATAAATTGTTTATTTTTTCTTACAACCAATTTTTAAAACATATTTTAAAATAGATCCAATATATATAATAATAGCGGTGTTGAGGTGGAACATATTTTCCAATCTGATTATCTTTTTTTTTCACTGCGAATTTCCAGTTCTCTTTTTTGAACTTTGTTAAATCACAAACACTTTTCCTTAATATGAGAAGATCCGCTCCCCTCGCCCTTACTTTATATCACTGACAGAAAAGCGAATATCACATGAAGAATACTGTGTATGATTAAAAAATGAATGATAGTATGTACGTGAAAGCCTGTAAATGTTGTACCCAGGGCAGCTGCGTGTGGGGGTGCAGT
Organism: Epiperipatus broadwayi; assembly: GCA_028023455.1. Classification (NCBI taxonomy): domain Eukaryota; kingdom Metazoa; phylum Onychophora; class Udeonychophora; order Euonychophora; family Peripatidae; genus Epiperipatus; species Epiperipatus broadwayi. The sequence goes on from JAQFVV010006528.1 coordinate 238,989, forward strand.
TGTGCAAGGACAAAGATGTTTCACCATTGGGAATGCCTGCCACTGCTATAATTAATAAAATTTATATATAAATGAAAAAAATTTAATTTCCAAATCATTCCATAGTTAGAAAAAAATGTTCTGATTGTAAATATTTCTTATTTAAATATAAGAAATTAGTCAAGCATTGGTGGTCGAGAGGTCAGCGATAGCTGCTTTACAAGCAGTTGTCCCGGATTAGTGGGGAAAAAAAAAATATTTTTTTTACCTAGCCTTGTGACAAATGCTTGAAATATAACTACAATACATATTATATACCTAATCTACTATTGTGTTAAACAGAACAGAGAGATGCCATGTTACTACAATAATTAATACAATTTATACGTAAATAAAATTTCCGAATCACTTCATTATTAGAAACATGTTCTGATTTATTAAATATTTTTTGTTAATGAGATGATTACTTTTTTACCTAGTCTTGTGACAATTGCTTGAAATATATTATGGTATATATTATATACTTTCCTATTGTACTAAATCAGACAGACACTATATTGCCACAATAATTAACAATTACAAGTAAATGAAAATGTTTAAAATTCTGAATCACTTTTATTTTTAAATATTCTAATTTATGTAAAAAAACGACACATCACTATTAATAATTTATATAAAAATAAACTTATTTAAAAGTATTGCCTCATAATAATTACAGTAATTCTACAGTCAACAGTCATGTAGTAAGTAATTGCATTTATCAATCATATTTTCTAAATACCATTGTTCCCAGCAGAGTGGTATAGCAAATTACACTGTAATTTTGGATCCTAGGATCGATTCCAATGTTGTTTCATGGTTTTTTTTTTATAATACTGATATTATCTTTTTTTAAAATATAAAAATTATAATTTTAAAAAATATGGATTTTTTTTTTTTACATGTTTCACTAATCTGTTTTTCCTTGCCAAAAATTATGAACATAAAAATTACTTGAAAATTCTATTAATCACTTTTCAGAATCATATTAATGTTATTTACCACTCCATTCACTTCTTTGTCACCATCCACTTCAGATGAATACAATAATGATTATAACTAATCATTTTATAAACTAGAGATTATCTCTAGTACAGATATAAACTTTAAACCTCAGTTAAAGATTAATATATCTGATTTTTTAATTTTAAACATACACACACAAGGAGTTACTCATCTTTCTCTTTCCCATGCATAATATCTTTATAGATATATTAAACAACCTCCATACTTCCCCATTCTTTTTGAATTCATATGAATAAAGATGCAATAAAAACCAAGATGCATTTCATGCTGAGGCAGCACTCAACAGTTGTCCCAGGCGTCACTATCTCCCATATATATATATATATATATGAATAGTAAATTGTTATATTTTTATTTACCACTGTCAAACTCATTTCACTCACAATTTTGACACCATCCACCTCAGATAAATACAACAATGATTATTACTAATCACTTTCTAAACTAAAGATTATCTCTAGCACAGGTATAAACTTTAAACCTCAGATAAAGATTAATAAATCTGATTTTTTAATTTTAATCATACACCTTTCTCTTTCCCCATGCATATTATCTACTTAATATATAAATAAAAAGGTAAAATTATAAATAATTATACTTTTTAATGTTCTATGTTTTCTGTATCCTTTATTAAATACAATTTAATAGAATAAAAAAAATCCATTACAGAAATGTATTCACAAAAAATACTACTTCCAAAAAAGATGGAGGTAAATGGCATTTAAAAAATTGTTATATCTCTCTTACCTTCAATTAATGGGCTAATTCAGATTCTATCTTATCTCAACCGGTTTGAGCATTCATCACTTCAAACAAATAGATATATGAATAGATAACATATATCTAATAGATGAAGTAGGTCAATGGGTAATCTGAATGTTTGCATTATGAAAGGGGATCTGACTATAAATAGTCAGTCAAGTTAGAGGCAAGAAAGGAGAATGACAACAATTTACTGTTATACCTGAATGATAGTACAAACATTGTCCACAATATGGTAAAACAGTGAGATGAGTTTATGTTAGAACTGAAAGTTTCTAGAATCTCAAACATGAGGCAAAATATCACAGAACAACAGAAATTGTCATTGTACCAACTCATAAGTTAAGCTGTCACAGTAATGGCTAGAAATGTTACTATATTTAATTACACGGCAAGCTGTCATGTACTGCTGGAAATGGTGGGTAAATCTAGAAGGGTACCTGAATCCCCTTACATATTTAGTTTGCAATGCAGCTAAATGTTATACCAAGCCAATTGTATGAAATGAAGATATAACAGTTGTATATATTGTAAATATGCATTTGTGCATTTGTTTTAATTAAAAATATTTAATCGTATCTTAAAAGTTTGTGTTTATCATAATCATGCAATCAACATAACAGAAACATATACTGTAATCTAAATGAATTTTTAGTACTGAGCAACCTTAATTTTAAAAGACAGTTATAAAATTAAAAAAAAACCCACACAAACTATTAGAATCTTCAATAAATGCTATTTTTGGGAATTAATATCCCTTTGATTACATTTCTATGATGGAGTTTTTTTTTTTACAAGTTTTTATTATGCTTAAATAAATTCCATTTTGTGATAAGCTATATATAATGGTTTTTATTTTAAATTTTATATCTATTGTTTATCAAGCTAGAAATTAATTTGCACAAAGGTGCATCTCACCCCCCCCCCCAATGACAACTCTGATTGCACCATGCCTCTCACTATAATCAAAAGCATGCTCAGAGAACTATGTTGATGTATTTAACATTTTTATTTTAAAGCATTAAACAAAAAAAATTTTCATAGTATATGTGTTGTATGTATTATTTATATTGAATATACGTATATTTGTGAACAACCTTTACTTTTCAGGTGAGGTAAAAACTAAAAAATCTGAATTTCTACATTCATGATAACAGTTCAAAATATATCATAAATGCAATGTGTTTAAATTCAAAATTTGAATTAATTTGCAAACATCATTTTTCTATTGTGTTTAATATTCTAACATATATACGTATATGTGTGCATATACATAATCAAACAAGGAACTAATACTTCTTTAGTCCATTGTAAAAAACATTTTAAATAAATTAAATTACAAAAATAAAACCAACAATAATTAAATAAATACTTTCAAAAACTAAAACTTTATTTACACATTAGAGTGGATACAAAAGAAATCAATGATAGGATAAAACAATAACAATAAGAAAATTTCAATGTATACAAATAAGTGTGGTATGAAAGCCATGTATATAGAAAATTCAAAAGTTATACTAGATCAATAATATAGTCTCAGGAGCAGCATAAGAAAATCATGATAGTTAATTACTGCAAGTATGAAAGAAACATAGTTAAATATAAATAAAATCAAAGATTGCACTAATGCCTTAAGGCAGTGCATCATGTGCTTAATTACTAGGAATATAAAGTAAGTCAAACCTATGTATAAGGTTTGTAAATTCCATTGATTAATGATTATCCTGGCCCAAAGAGTAAAGAGGATTATAACAATATTTACAAGTTGATATAGGTAAATTAATTGTACAGTATGTAACTAATGCAAAGTTTGTGTGTTAAATATATAGGATGTATGAAAGATCGACATAGTTAAAGTTTAGATTATTCTTAAGTGAAAGATGGGATATCTTATTTATTCAGTGGATGGGAGAAAGTTCAAGTTTTGGGCCTAAGAAATGCATGAATTAGGACTTTAGCCTTATCTGGTTCCAGGTTTGGTCAATTAGCCAAGGCTGACAAGTTCGTTTATCCTCATCTTTTATCTTGTAGAGGGATTTGAAAAATCGGTTAACCACTGAATCATCACAGCCATGATCAAATATCATGCTACATCTGGCAGTCAGAATTGAGAAGTTAATGAAAGTGGCCAGTCTTATTGTTCCGAATTGACCCTTTTCAAATGCTGCATTAAAAGAAATATTAGCTGGATCATTGCCATTTATCCGGTCTAATGCTATATTGTGGAGATAAGTCCACGAATCGCATTGATCCAGAATGTGGCCAATTGATTCCTCCTGTTTGTTACATAGGGGACAAAGGGGGTTGATGTTGTAACCCCTTTGGTAGTGGAGAAAGGCCGCAGTAGGGAGTGCTCCAAGAATGATTTTTATTAAAAAATCAACAAATTTTGGACTCAGTTTGATGAATTTTGTTAATTTGGAAAATTGAGCGATTAGCAAGAAAAATAAATAGTAGTGGTTTTTATAATATCAACAGTTATTGATTAGTCATCAATTTTTAGATCAAGTATAATATTTACACATACAGTATTTCTCTTTAGACTACTTTATAGTCATGACCCTTGTATAATTAACCCATTTCAATTTCTTTAGATTTTTTTTTTTCGTATGGGAAGCTAACCACTAATCCACTAACGCTTGACAATTAGGTTGCACAAAAAAGATACATATTTCAAGCATAATATTATTACTAAATCTATTTTTTTTAAATTCATTCAATCTGCACCTTATTTATAGTCTTATAGAGATAATTATATAATTCTAACCTTACTAAATTTAAAGTCTACCTTTTTAAAATAAGATTCACAATTAAAGTGCAGGATACTATTAACATTAATCTTTTTAGCCACAATTTCCCTAATAGATAAATCAATCCACTGTTCCTGCATCTAAGAATAATAAAATATGTATTTAATAGCATTTTACATTCATGCTCACACACTCATATTGATAGAAAATAACACTATTATTTTATTCCAAACATTTAACCAATTATATATTGATGTAATTTTATTTCTTATAAATCTAAAATAAGAGCATATTAAAATTTGTGATATAATAAAAAATTCATGTGCGTGTCATGCAATAGTAAACTATAATCTGTGATCACTTAGTATTATCACTTGATTGCAGATGCCATTCTGCCTACTTAATCTAACTGCAAGAGTACAGAGAACATAACATACTAGAATCTACTTAATTATAAACTTAAGATTTTACAAAGAGAGAAAAAAATACAAGTTTTTCACTTTAATAATATAAGTATATACAATCAAATTATTTTTTGTTTCCTAATTATTCTTTTCATAAATCTTTTAGGTCATTGATTATAAACAATAAACTTCAAATTGCCAAAGCATATATAATCATTTGGATTAATATAATTACATTCCTTAAATATTTTTTCTTATAATTTTTACATATATATATAACACCTTTGATAATAAATATAAGCAAATATTTACTTGTATAGGACATAATAACAAACCTATTTATAAATGTAATATTTCTAAAAAATAAAACTGTTGTTATATATATTAGTTTAATATAAAGTAATATGTTGGACTATTTTTATCATTTAATTTAAAATATTTTAGAAGCAAATCAAATTTGAATTGTACTTTTCTAAATACACTCAACTGTTAACAATAACATGAAAATTTATACATATTATTCTCCTCTCTTTTTAATGCTTGATTCATGAATACTGAATTTTATATACTTATTTATAAGGGTCCTTCTGATTTCTTCATTTTTTCTCAAGTGGTTTTGACATATTATGGAATATCACATTAGGCTGACTTATATAGTAATTTGTCATTATCATGTAAGCTTCTTTAAATTTTATTTCTATCTTTATAAGTTAATCTAATGTGATAAAACAAAGTTTGGAAAACATCATTAATGTTGTCTTTAAGAAAGAATGGAGATATCAAGGACTTCTATAGATAAGTATATACAATGCCTAATGAATATTATCTTTGACAGAATAGACTATATAACTAAAGTATCTATCCAGATTCCAAGTATATAAAATAATACCCCTGTATTTAAAATATTACAAATTTAGCCTGTATCCTGCCCATCCCTCTTCTGCTTATTTAAATGGACAAGGTCCTATATCTGAGGGGTCACAACATGGGCATGACAATAATATTGGCATTAACAAAGGACTTGGCCATTCCATCATCAGATTTTCAATGGTATGGAAGGCTGAAGAGTTGGAGGGTTGAACAGATTGAAACCAGCATGAATAGATTGAAACCAGTCCATTAAAGTGGAAAATTTGCTATTTTAATATAAACTGAGAACTGATTATATATATATTGTGCCCTTATCTATAGGTCATAATAAGGTAGAAAGGTCAATTACTAAAAAATTTTAAATTTTAAGTTATATTTGTATGATATATAAATAATAGTAGGATAATTAGATTTTATAGTACAATTTAAAGCTGAAAATACCTGGTATATAAAAATGTAAAGGATTATTTTAAAGGAAAACAGTTAAATAAAGCTTAATTATATTCTTGCTTATGGTTGTAAAAGCTGGCCATATAAAATAACACAGCTATAAATAGTTTAAAAGTATATTAATAATTTGAGTATAATATTTTAAAACTGATAAATTAAATAAATGCTATATGCAATGTATAATTATATTTAATAGTCAAAATTAATAGAGTATAGTTTAAAATAAACTTTAGGATGGTGAGAATTGTATTTAGTTCTAAAAATTTAAATTATTTTCCAAATTTTTATAAAATATATCAGTTTTGGTAATTTATACCGAGACGTAAATAAAAAATCATTTGATAAAGTTAGTAAACATGTGACTGTATATTATATACCTTCACACACACACTTGTTAGAATAATAAAAAAGTTTGTGAATTATGAAACTAAATATAATTGCTATCGATCATTAAAGTAAAAGTTAAAATATTAAATATTATTTTAATAATTGTTGTTAAAGTTTAAATGATTTTGATAAAATTATAATTGAGTTAAAAAAAAAATACTAGTCTAAATAATATTTAAGACATGACGTCATCAATTCTTCATTTTTAACAGTCTAGTATGTTATAAAACTAAAATGTGTAAATCTGTTCGCGCTAAAAAGTCATTAACCAATCAACGGAGGTAAATTAGCAGACAAGAGATAAGAATTAGACGAAGCGGGAGGAGAAGCAATGGGAAAGTGAAAGAGAAAGTAACATATTTTTTAGCTGATAACACCGTAGCTGGAAAAGTGATATAAATTTAGAATTTTGTATTTATTTTAAAAGATCTTTTGTAACATATAATATATTTTGACTGCCTCTACATGGATTGCTAATTTTAAAAGTTATCTTACCAGGATATTTTATTCGAGTTTAACCAAAACCCTACAGTAAAAATGGAAGTACAAGGAAAAATACCTAAAAATATTGCTAAGGGAAAAATATTTGGAAAGTGCCTCAATACAGCTTTATTTATGCTCAACCAGAAACTTGTTATTATCACTCAGAGAAATATAATTGGGACGCTATACGAAAACGTAAAAGAGAAGTTACTTGCCGTCATGAAAAAATTATGACGCATAATTTTATAAGGCTACTTTGAAGTTGTTTTGTTGTTCTTCTCTATGGAAAAATGTAAGATGCGGTTTTATTATAAAGAAAATTATGTAAAAGTATAATGAAAAAAGAATGTTTATCTGTTAAAAAGAGACAGTACAAAAATATAGTACCAGAATTTTACATAAAGAAAAAAGTTATAGAATAATATGAAAGTGCTATTATGTGTCTTATGGAAAAGAACAGAAAAACTTTATCTAAGAAGAATTAAAAAATATTATAAAGTATTCAATGGAGGAAAGGATTGATTTTAGAAAATATAAAATTAAATTACTTAATGAAAATGGATCCATGGAAACAGAAATTTTTATTGAAGATTTAAATAAAAGTACCTAGAAGATGCATCGTAAAAGTCGCGCGGGAAAATATGAGCAGACAATATTAGAAGAGGATATGGAGACGTTTTTTTTTTCTTTACAGGATTAATTGATATCAAGAATTAATAATAGTATTAAATATTATAAAACCAAGGATTGTCGTCTATGCAGATTTATTAAACAGAGCAATAATTGCTTTACCTTAAAATAGGACATTAAATGACTGAAGAAGAAATAATATATTTTTTTTTTAGCTTTAATATGAACGGTTCAAGAAATTCGATGAAGAAGTCCCGTAAATATAGTTTAAATATTTTTTACTAATTTATTTTAAAATATAAAATGTTATGTGAGATTAGGGAAAACATATAAACATAAATTTAGTAATATTAAAAAAATTGAATATAATAGCTTGATATAATGATAGATATATTGTTTAAAAATAAAGTGTGTGTATGGAAGTCTTATATCTACAAGAATCAATAGGATGGTGAAGCCTACGGAACACGATCGAGAAGATAAAGATCGTTTTGGTAATTTTGATATTTATTTATAATGCATAATGTATTTTTTTTTAGATCATCTATTAATTAAGAATGATGTGTGAAAGTTTAAATTCTATGTACACATTTTATACAACATTTAAAACATATTATGAGATAGGAGTAATTCTAAATATGCATGCAATAAGTTATTTAAAATATATTAATAATATAATTCGACAGAACAATTGTGTGATTCTTTTGAACTTTCATGTTGTAAAGTATTCAGATATTTTAAAATAGTTTGTATATGATAAAATATACGAGGAAAGTAGTAAAATGATTTTCTTATAGAACAGCGGAATAGTTTTGAAATAAATGAATTTTATTATTGTTAGAAATGCAGATAGGAATTTGTCGATGTACCGTATAGAAAAATCTTGAGAAATAAGATCAGATAGTGACTTGGTAGTACTAGTGGAGAGGAAACCAAGATGATGTTTTGTTAAGAAATAAGAAAAATAAAGTAGTTGGATCATAGTTAGTTTATGTGATTTCAGTATAGTTAACTAAGTCCTATTACTGAACACATATAGTTTGGACAGTGTTTTTTGCATATCTTTAAACTTTTTGATGTTATAATAAAGCTGAAGAAATAGCTTTAGCATCACTCCTATAATAGAGGTTGGTAGACAGATAAAGGTCACTCCTCTATAGTGTCTTTTAATTCACTGTGCCATTATTGTCAAGGTTTATGATGAGTAATATTCTAGTTATATTTTGATCCTATGCATCTATCTTCGCTATCCTTGTTTCGTGAATCTGCATCGTCAGAAAGATATTTTCAAAGAAATAATGAATAAAATAGAATTGAAGATATGTTATCGTTTATGTAAGAATAGTTTATTTACTGGAATGTTTAGAATTGTGTAACTTTAAAATTGAAAGTCCAAAATATCATAAAGAGAGAAAGAATCATATAATACAGTTTAAAATTAATTCGGAAATGAATATAAGATTTTTAAAGAGAAATCTAAACAAAGTTTTTTTTTAAAGTGATAATAAAATTTGAATGTTTTAAATAATATTTAGAAAATAAATATTGCATATTTATTAAGAAAATAAGTCAATAATGTGTAATAAACATATACTTGTGCATGGTATATTAATAGTTGTAATTATATCATCCGAAGTAAGGCTTAAATGAGAATATTAGAATTAATAAACATCGGATAATGAACCATAAAACCTAATACCGAATGTAGAAGAATGTTTTTGAATTTGTGGGATTCCATACAACCAATATAAAACTAGAATTTTATTGTTTTGTAGAATGTTTAATACGAATGTAATTTTGTAAAATATAATTTTAATAATAGTAGGGATACAAAGTGTTAATGATAATCCGATAAGAAATTCATTTTGTAACAAGCTAACCATAATAAGAAATCCAATAATAATAATACTGTATTTTCTTAAGCATTTAAAAGATAAGAGTTAACTAGGAAAATAAATAGAAGTTTGATTTTCATTTTTATAAACTAATAAAATAATTTTGAGATAGGAGAGCAAAGGATATCCAATGTACATAATGTAAAATATTGTTATTTGTTTATGTTATTAATAAACTTTGTTGTAAATTTATTTTAAAGTTTTGTGTCCTCGTTGTTATTTCTCCACATGGATGCATGATATCACGATACATTTATAATTGAAACAGACATATAGATTTTGCACAAAAGGTAAACATAAAAGTGTTATAATAATTTTGAGAATTTATTGGTATGTTAAAGTTAAAAGATCATAATTTTATATTATTTATTGGTCATAAGTCGGTTGCCACAATATTACATTAAATTATATGCTAATGTTGCCACACGTATTCTGTTGTCAGATTATTAAAATACTACCACGTACGTATTTATTTATTTCATTTAGGAAGAAATAAGATTATATTATATTATTATTGTTATTATTATTATTTATTATTGTTAATTGCTGTGTAGTAGATTATGACATAAAATTCCCTTTTCATAGTTTACTACCGTAATTTTAAATCAGTTAGAATACAATTTATGAACCTGAGATTTTATTTTATTTTATTTTATTTTATTTTCTTCATTTAGTTAATTGAGCTAGATTCTTATTACAAAGAATATTAAGACATGATTATTATTTTAATCGTAGTGAATAGAGCTTAGAAAGTCGTAAGAATACTATGAGTCATTTGGTATAGTAAAAAGGGGGAATAGTGTTCTTATGCCATTGAGATAGTATCATGTGGATAATATTTCAATGTAGTCTATCTCGTTCCCCGTGTCGTCACTCCATGTCTCATGAAATAGTAAATAATTGTTAATTCATTTTAAAAATTGAACCGTATTTGTATTTTAAAGATAAGAGCTAGTAATCATTTTTTAATTAATGCTGAAGATTTTATTTATTTATTTGGTAACTGAGCTAGAACCCGGAATATGCGTAAATAATTTTTAACATTATATAAATTTTGGAGGACGAGCGGTGGGGGAGGTTAGAATATATATATATATATATATATGTGTGTGGGTGCATGGGAGATGATGATCTGGATGAACTGATGAGTACTGGTTCAGCATAAAATACATATATTGGTGATCATTTATTTCTCACATGTATGTGATCATACATACTGGTTGTATGAGATACTGTGAATGGCTGAGGGGAGCTTAAAGGTCAGTGTTCAAATCTCTATATTACATCTAGACTCCAGGTTTATAAAATATACTTGTATTTACAATATTCATAAATTTAAAAATCATTGGTTTGATCCCCATGGAAATTATTGTCGCTGTAACAGGTCAATGACAACTAAAGAGGAGAAGATAATAATATCACTTGAAATACATATTATTAACAAATTGGATATATTTGGAATACTATAAAGAAAGTCTAAATTTTTCTAGAAATATTGAAAAAGTAAATTAGATGATAAAAATGGTCCAACATGTAATTATAAATAAAATGCTATCATCACGAAATTTCATCTAAATATATAAATTTTATGTCTGATGGTATATTTGCTGCTATATATGATTAGTAGTATTTTCCATGTGTGGTTTAATGCAGTAGTAGAATTCCCAGACTCTGAGACCTTCAGATCAATTCCAGTTCTGCAACTTCTGGTGCTCAAATTTCTTATGAAACTTTCAAGCAATAAAAGCAAAGCTATTATTTTTATTACTGGTATCATGTGATCAAATCTTGAAATATTCCAACTCTGGCTTAAACAGGATTTACACACAGTAATATATTTATTTTTTACTCCTGATTTCATCTTCAATCCTGAAATACCTTAATCCAATTTGATGTCTCCTTTTACATATTTATATTATCACCAAATTTTCATTGTATTTTAAGCTTATATTTTATCTTCTTTATATTGACAACTCTTATAAAACTCAGCAGAGAATTATGTTTTCTAAAGTCCTATTTAAATTATAAAAAACATAAAATTGAATTATAAAGAGTATTATCCATGAAATATTTAAACAGAAGAATGAGATTCATTTTCATCTCATTGATTCTGCAAAAGCATATGATAGAGTGATGTGAGATATTTTAAATTGGACTATTATTTCAAAATATTAAAAAAAAAATTATTTTTTTAAATTTAGTCTGAAAAAAAAAAGAATGTTAGAAAATCTGTATACAAGATACTGAAATAAAAAAAAAGTTACAAGATACTTAATTGCAAGACAGAAAAGCATAAAATAATGAAAATAATAAAAAATTCAATCAAATTTATTTACACCAATTCATCCTACAGACATGCATATTAACAGCAGCAACAATAATCCAAAAACAACAACAGTAAAAAAAAAAAAAAAGGGGGGGGGAATAAAAGAGAATGATAAATAATAGATATTAATGTCATTTAAATGATTATTGGAGATTTTGATTCTCAATACATTTACATACCAGTTCATGCTATAAACTTTCTAATATTATATATTTTTAAAGAAAATGAACTTTCATAAGGTTATTAAATTGAATATGTAATCATTTTATTTTGAGAATATTATGTTGCATATTTCAATACAGCATTGTTTACCTTAACAATGACTAAAGTTCCATTCTTGCAAATTATTTATTGTTAAATTTGTCTTCCATATAAGTTGTTGGATTGCAGACAAAATGTAACTCATTTTGTCTGATTGACAGTGAAACATGAATTTCTGTAATCATTTGAATAGCAGTTGAAAAAAGTATTTGCACTCAATAAATACATTTCCATAATATTTCTTAGTTTTATAATAGTGTTAATATTGTATACATAATCATGCACATATGTCTATGCACGAATAAAAACTTTTGATAAGACTAATAAAGATAGGTTGAGATTTAAAGATGTGATGTTCTTTATATTCTTTTTTCAATTTAATACATATTTAAATAGGGTGATAAATGAGAACTGATAGAATAAGCAGTGGAAATAGAAAATTGATGATATAGCAGTATTTGGTGATGAAACAGATATTTAACAGAATGTTAAATATGATTAATGAAGAGTATGAAAAATTTAGAATATAAATTAATACCACTAAAAATATACCAAAGATATGACTAGATGCTATTAAAACTACATCAATTATTACCAGATGCTATTAAATCTATATCAATTCATAGCTATCAGAGAAATGGCACTTTCTCAAAATGACTTTATATCCATTTGATTTTTAGGATGGGCTAACTCTGAAATTTAACTTAATGGTAGTTTGTTATATTTAAGAGCTAAACATTACTGGATTAGTTTAATCTGAATAGTGCTCAATTATGACATATACTACCAAACATTTAATAACTTCATTAATAGCAATTCATTACTATGATAACAAAATCCATTCACCCCACTGCTGGTCCTTTTTTTTCACTATCAATTTTTCTGAGCATTTCACATTTTCTAGCAAATTAGACTATTCTATAATTCAACCAAATCATTCACCTCAAATGAAAGTTTTGGACTAATCTGATCAAAGGTCAACATGTTCAATTCTCTCTAACCATGTTTTTCTCATATATATTTCCTATCATTAGTTCAAAAATAATATTTTTCCATCAGTTATGCCAAGTCTCAAATTCCCATAATTCAAAGTTCAATGATAATCCGATTTTTAAAAAATATGAGAGAAAATATTCTCATTGTTTTTTTCTGTAAAATGTAAAGAATCTTTTAATTCCAAAATGAAAGATAAGTGAGAAATAATATGTTTGTAGTAAACTAAACATAGTGCATATCAGGCAAAAGTTATGCATAAACATCCAGACAAATGTAAAATTTGTCAAGCGTTGGTGGCCAAGTGGTAAGCACAGCTGCCTTCCAAGCAGTTGTCCTGGGTTCACTTCCCAGCTGACGCTTTGACATATGAAAAAAAAAAGTAAAATAATACATGATATTTAATAATAATAATAATAATAATAATAATAATAATAATAATAATAATAATAATAATAATAATAATAATAATAATAATAATAATAATAATAATAATAATAATAATAATAATAATAATAATAATAATAATAATAATAATAATAATAATAATAATAATAATAATAATAATAATAATAATAATAATAATAATAATAATAATAATAATAATAATAATAATAATAATAATAATAATAATAATAATAATAATAATAATAAAATAATAATAATAATAATAATAATAATAATAATAATAAAAAAACATCCACTTGTAAATGAATTTTCCCATTACAACTCAATCTCTAGAAATGGTTTGTGATGATTATACAAATCACTCTATGGACCACTAATATGTCCATGTATAAAACATGGTAACACATTATTCTATTTATTTGATATTTGACAATACTATCATTTAATTACTTCAGCAGAAAACTTTTCTGAAACACTTCAGCAATTGTACTTCTCTGATGTAATCTATTCTCTGCCATATCCCCACAATAAAAACAAATGAAATTGCACTTCTTTATTTTTGAGGCAATTCTTATATAAGTAAATGGGTCTACCTTTTCTATAAAAGCCATGCTCAGGTTCACCATAAAATAGCCTGTTAAAAAGTTTTCCTTATTAATTTATTTTGTGTGTTCAATCCAATGGAGATGTGATTTTACAATCCTGCATTCTATATCACATCCACCAAGCTGATGATCATATTGATGTGTTTTATGATCTTGCTACTGTATTTTTTTAAAATTTTATTGAGCATCCTTAAATAAAAACTTTTCTAATGTTTTGATATTGTGCTGATAGGGTGTCCAAGTTTCACATCCATACAATCAATTAGGTAAAATAACAGCTCCATATATAATTAACTTAGTTGCAGCAGTTATTTCCTTATGTTAAAATACTCTATTTTAACTTGTTAAAAATAGCAACAGTACACTGGCTTTGTGTTAAATTTTAACATCAAAGTTCACTTTTCTATTTATAAAATCATCAAGATATTTAAACTATTTTCCATCTTCAAGTTGGTAACCATCCAAAGTAAGAGTTGCTGAGGATTTTTCTTCAGTCACTGGTCGATAAAAAACTTGAGATTTTTGAAAAATTAATTAAGAGACCCAAGTCTTTCTGTGTTTTATTTACGACATTAAGAACGGTCTGTAAATCTTTTTTTTTTCCATCAGCATAATGTAAATCCAGAATCCAAAAAAAAAAAAAAAAAGTTCTTATTTTGCTTTTAAGTTATTCAAATTAAAAATTCCACTATTAAGTTAGTGTCACATCTTTAACACTGTTTAATTAAGTGATCTGTAAACAATTACTGTCATAAAAATTAAAAATAATGTTGGTGCAAATTCACATTCTTGTTTAATACCAGGTTTTGATTCAAATGCCTCAGATTACGCATGTAGTAAAAACATTCCTTCTCAATCCATTTTATACAAGCTAAATAATATGAATAATATTTGGTGAACAACCAAGTAGTTAAAAACGATGTATAGACCTGTCACATTAACTGAATCAAATGTTTTGATCAAGATCATAAAAGCAATATATAAATCACTCAATCTGGTCTTAACACTCTTGATTCTCTGAAACCATACTGAATCTCTGGTAACCATTTCTCCTTAGTTGGAAATAACCCATTCAACAAAATTATTATTGGAATATTGTCTATTCCTTTTGGTTTTAAAAAGTGGAACAATAAAAGCATTCTTAAGATCAGATCAGGTAGCTTTCTAAGACCATATATTCCTAAAAAATTTCAATATTTTTGAAGCTTAATACATAACAACAATATTTTAACACTTCTCCAGGTATTTCATTAGGACCTGAAGCCTTTTCATTTTTAAAATTTCAAAAAAATGTTTTGACTTCACTAAGCTGAATATCTTTATCCAAATCTAAATTAGATAAAATGGATATATTGTTAAAAGCTGTCATCTCAATTCATATAAAAGAGTATCACTGCTGGATTTAATAGGATTATGATATTATTTTTCAGGCCCATAAATTGCTCTCAATGCATCCAAAAACAACAACAGCAACAAAAAGGATCTGGAACAATCACAATAAGTGAATGGCTATATCTTTTTTATAGTTTTAATCCACCAATAATTTTAAGTCTTCTTCTCAATCATTGAACTTCTGCCTACATATATTTGTATTTAGTATTAAGTTCCACATTGAATCTATTATTTTGCCAAACATTATTACATTTTCATTTAATTAAATCACTAATAAACCATTTTTAGGAAATCAGCCACAGTTCTTCTTTAGTGAATAGATTTAATTTTATGGATAACACATTTCATTAAAAGAATTCCATACTTCAGAAATATGATACTCCTGAAAATCCAAATTAGCAATTTAGTGTTTAATAGCTGTCAAAATTGAAAACATACAGTAGATTCTTATAAAGACTGAATGACAATTTTATTGTGAATAAGATTGAATAATATCTTTTTTTAATGCATCTACCATTTTAATTTGGGAGGGTATTAATCTATGATCTGTCCAACAATCTGTGCTTCTAAGTACTCAAGTAATGTGAACTTCTCTTGTATTCTGACTTAAATGCTATAGTTTTTAGACTGGATGCACCCATGTTTCTTTATAGTGGTTTTTCTGCCTAAAGAAAGTGTTTGTGATAATTAATTTATATGTTGTGCATAATTCAGTAATAATAAACCATTTAAATTTACAGCATGAACACTATTAATTTCAATAATTTTTAGCCAAAATCTTCTATCTTTACCAACATGTTCATCAAAATCTAGACGAAGAAAAAACTGATCTTTTAACAATATTGCTGTAATAATATTATCCAATAAAGAATAAAAGCTTCAAATTATGGTTAGAACATAGGCACTAATAAAATTAACATGTTCCATTATGCAAAATGAGTTTAAACACCATTAGCATTTCTTTCAGGAATTCCAACAATAGAAGAGATTTAGATTTTAGAGCAAATTCAACACTATGCATTCTGCTTTAAGAGTGACCATTAAACTGCCTTCTTCTGGAAGAAAAGTTTCACTAAAAACAATTATATCAATTTTAAATCTTGTCAGCTCTTTAGTCATCAGTGCAGCCTTTCTTTCTGGTTTTATCAAGGAAAGTTCACACATTCCATGTACCTATATTTAAAAAATCGATTTATATTATTTACCTTTAGTAATACCCACTGTCTCTTGCTTTACCACTAATACTGACATTATTTTTACAATTTCTACCACTGAAATGAGTAATCAGTCAGGCATAAAAACCTACCCAGACTATATGAGAATTTCCATATTAGACATTTTCTAGGCCCTTCCACTTGCATGATTGGCAACAGGATCCCTAAATAAGATAAATGTTTGTCAGGTAAAATATCTGTCTCACTGAAATCCAGTTCCAAACCAACTCATTAGTGATTGGGTTGCTTCAAACAAAGATCACAACTAAGAAATTTCCAGTCTACTAAGTCCATTTCCATCATGGCATTCTTAATACTTGAAGCTAAAGCTAAAAAAGGGGGGAAGGGAAATGGAAGACAGAAAAGTTGTGCATGTAGTTAAATAATGAAAACATTGTTACTCAAACACATAAATTCCATTGACACAGTCAGCATAGGGAGATGGCTGATTGTAAGAGGCTCACATCAACCAGGCTCATCAATAATGTAAATAACTAAAGAGAGAAGTAGGTTGAAAAGACTGTTTGCATCAAACCAGTACTAGTCTTTGAAGAACCAACTTTCTAATCTACAAATCATCATGAGTTCTTGGTCAAGCACTATTTATTTGTTATTCTTGGGAGGCCTTCATACCTAAAGCTCAGTCCACTATCCACCACCTATGGAGTGCATTGGTAATATAACCACAGTACTCATCATATAAACTTTATAATACATAAACACACACACACACACATATATATATTTATATATATATATATATATATATATATATATATATACACATATATATATATATATATATATATGAGTAAATATGTTTAATACATTAATTTTTATATGAAAATCAATGCAAAATGCCAAGACATATGTTGGTGGTTTGTCATATTAGACTGCAAAACATAGTGTGGTGATGACAATTCTCTTCCCCATCATAAGAGAATCATTAAAAGCACTATCCATTATCAATCTTTTCTAAAGCACTGAGTCTTATGACAGAATCAGACTGTTAATAGGTGTTGCTGCTGATGATTAACAAATTATAATTTTTTAAATGAGACTAGATATTGATCATAACTATATAAAAAGTGAAACACTGTAAATTATATTACAAACTTAATTGTTACATAACATTTTTTTTATCATAGACTTACATTGGAACAGTGATTCAGTCTGCTCCAAAACTATCTACTAATGTCAAAATCAATGTATAAATACTTTTCACACTTAATATAATCCATGATTTCAATTTTAATTCCAAATTTTTTTTTATCCTACATTTTTTATTTATTTGATAAGCTACTATATCATTAAACATCTTGTTCATTCATAACTATACATATATTATATCTTTCAATCTTGAACTATATATATGTAGAATCAAAAGCATATTCTTTAAAAAAAAAAAAAGAATAAAGATACTGTTGTGTTCAAAAATTTTGAATATTATTAAAATATTAAATGCTATATTTATGCTTTCACAAAAACATCTTCATAGAATTGGCTGTGATAGTCACAATGATCAAATATTAAAAAAAACATTTGATCACCATTAGTAAGATAGTTGCTATATCATTCTGTGTCAATTTTGATAAAATGCATTGAAACATAAAACATCTGATACAGGCAAAACACCATTAACCTAAACCTCTGGTTCCAAATCATTTATAGACTTTGTGAATTTTTGAATTTCAAAAATAGATTTTTTATTCAATCATTATAAACCCAAACCCTGCTAATATATATAAGACAGTTCACTACTATTACACTTGTCAATTTATGAGTTATGAAATGTTTTTTTTTTTTTTTCGTTTTTGTTTTACTTAATTTATTGTAATTATTATAGGTCATTTTTGAAATTTCTTTTGAATAATAAAAGTTTTTGATTAATAGGTACTTGGATAGAATGACTCCTAATGATTAATTATGAATTAAATATAAAATGTATTACTGCTGAAAAACACAGACTTAAAAACAAAGTCATTGCATTTATGGTCTATAGAAAATACTTATATTGCTTTAAAAAATATTAAACAAACTTGTAACAAACAAACTTTATATCTTTATTAAATAAAATAATAATAAAAACTTACGGAAACAATTGTATCAAGCAGAAACTGCTTAAAATAAATATTACAAGTTTTCTTCTATTTAAGCTCTTAGAGAAAGTGAGTTTAATAAAAATAGCATGCCTTGTTTAAAAAAAAAGGAGTATAAAAAAAATCAAATAAATTTCTCGTATATTTTCTCTGTAATAATTTACCTTTTCAAACAAAATAATAATGAAAAAAAACTAATATTAAAAACTTCAGGCTACATTTCAATAAAAAAAAAGATTAGTAGTTTGAATTTTTAACTAAATAATAAATCGAGTTTTAAAAAAAGCCATTATCAAATCTAATAAAATCTACTTACACATTCTTCAATGATACCAAACTGTTGAATGTTTCATCAAGTATCTTGATTATAGGGTTTCGTGATAAGCTCCTAAAATAAAAAAAGTACATATATATCACTCTAGTCGTATTTTTTAAAGAGAAGCTATTTCAACTCCTTTTTAGAAAGCGAAATTTTGACAATATTATTGCCCATACTTAAACTATCGCTTTATTAAGTAAATGAAATACTCTCAATCTAAAGCACAAGATAAAACTTTTCTAAAGAAAAGAATGAACTATCTTGTACCTCAATTTCTTTAATCTAGAAAAGAATGAACTATCTTCTACCTCAATTTCTTTAATAAAGGCTTACCTGAAGCACTTTGAAAAATGAATATTTTAAAATCAATCATATTACTTTTAAAGCTATATTTTAAGTTGATTTTATTATATTAATTTGCATTTGTGAATTTTTTCAATTCATATATTGTCAATACAAACCCAAATCATGAAATATTAAAATATAAACATTTCAGGTGATTAATATTATGTAATACGTTGAATCTGGTGATTAATATTAAGTAATACGCTGAAATTAATATTCAAACTATTGGTTTATTACATAAATGAAATACTATCAATCCAAAACACAAGACAGAACTTTTTATAGAAAAGAACAGATCATCTTCTCTCTTTATCTGCACAAGACAAAACTTTTTTTTAGAAAAACTTTTGTCTTGTACTTTGTATTGAGAGTATTTCATTTACTTAATAAGTCAGTAGTTTGAATATTAATGTCTTTGTATTACATGTTAATGTTTATATATATATATATATTAAAGGGGACTTGATATCTGACTTTTAAGCTCTTACAGCTATCCATTCCATCTTATACAACAGATACACATGACTACATTCATGTGAAAACGATAAATAATCTCCAATAAATGTATTTCATGCTGAAACAGCAGTCATCAGTTGGTCCAGATCACCATTACTCATATATATATATATATATATATATATATATATATATATATATATATATATATATATATATATATATATATTAAGATAGCAATTCCTCAAGCTTTAATGGACAAGCTTCAATCTTCACCACCATCCAACTCTTTAACCATCCATTTCATTGAAAATACAATGATGGAAAGCCCTTGTTGATGCCAATATTATCATTTTACTCATAATTTTACATCCATTTAAATACACAAAAGAAGGATGGTCATAACACAGGCTACATATGTAATATTTAAATACATATATTTCCTATAAATGTAATTAGAAGGGACTTGATCTCAGACTTTCAAGCTCCTTATAGCTATCCATTCCATCTTATACAACAATACACATTATCACATACATGTGAAAAAGATAAATGATCTCCAATATATGCATTTCATGCTGAACTAGCCACTCATCAATTGAGTATAGAAAATATACATTTATATATTACATATTCAGCCGATATTCTGTCCATCCCTCTTCTGTGTACTTAATTGGATAGATTAAAATCCTATATGTGAGGGGTAAAAGTGACATAGTCAACATGGGTAAGACAATAATATTGGCATCAACCAGAGCTTTGAGCATTTTATCATCAGATTTTCAATGAAATGGATGGCTGAAGAGTAGGAAGTGGTAAAAACTGAAGGGTATCCATTAAAGTTTGAGGAATTGCTATCTTGATATAAACTGAGCACTGATTGTATATATATATATATATATATATATATGGTGATCTAGACCAATTCATGAGTGCTGGTTCTGCATGAAGTATATATATTGGAAATCATTTATCTTTTTCACATGTATGTGGTCATGTGTATCAGTTGTATAAGATGAAATGGAAGCTGTAAGGAGCTTGAAAGTCTATGATCAAGTCCATTCTATTGCTATATAATAAAGTTTTATTTTTTATATTACAAATATTAATATGAAATATTTTAAAGAGACTTGTCATTTGCTGTAAATCTATTGTAAAAGAACAAAAAATGAAATATTGTGAATTATATCCAAAGTTAAATGTAAATAACCATTTTATCACAGACTTTATTTATTCCACTACAAATTCAACTATTACAAGTTTGAGTAATCAATGGTCTTAGACAAAAGTACATTAAAACAAATCTCCAGACTTATTTCTGGCTATTGATCTTCTTAATAAATACAAGAAGGCAGCATAATTACCAATCCACAAATGTAGTTCCTGATTATTGCCTATAAAGATACTAAAAGTAAGTAAGTATAGAAAATCATATGATTAGAGTAATGATGACTAACAATTATATTTAAAATATTTCATATTAATATTTTTAAAAACATAAACTTTGAAAGAACAAAGAGCTATCTACTACATTAGATCAAGATTTTCACAGCTGCTGATATAAATGATATATTTTCCAGGTTCATTTAGGTATGATTCATAATGATAATGTGACACCATGTTGATATGTTAGTACTATGACTTATATGCAGATGAACCCAAATAGTACATCATTTATATCTATTATATTTAGATATAGTATATAAAAATATAGTATTTCACAAATAGCATATAAAATTAAGCTATTATAGTTTATCTGTGGCTGTAGTAAAACTGTAAGATAATTTCAGATTTTGTTTATATTGCCAAGTGGTGTTGAATGCCCAATATGACGGATAAAAAAAACCATGACAACCTAATAAGCATTTCCATTTTCAATATATCTTACATCATATTGGGTTAACGAGATAAATAAAATCAGTAGAGAAATGTTCTTTAATATGACACAAATAATTTGATTATTTAAGTTTTCAAATTATTAACTTTTCAAATTATTAAAACGATTAGACTCTGATTAAAATCAGTCTTTTTAAATCTTAACTTAGAAAATCAGTTAGACATCTTGTTGAGGCAATAAAGTCTAAGATACAATAATTAGAATTTGCATAAATGATAATAACTATAATAAGCCCCAAAGTGGTTGTTTTTTTTTCTTTACTTTAGAACAACTACTGAAAACTTAAGAAATCAATGAACATCAGATGATTTAGTTCTATAATATGCACATTCTCAGACTAGTTTCTGGGTTTTGCCTTAGTTAGTAGAAGCAACTCTAAGATTAAATTAATGCACTTATACATCTAGTTGCAATATTTTACACCTTCATATTATTCAAGCTAATAGCCTGAACGAAAAAAAACACTAGGGTTTTGATTTGTGCTAATTTGCTTGCACAATTATATAAATGTGACATCAGACAGCTGCTGTATAATTCAGACATCTCAGTTTCATGACAATTGTGACTTCCTTCTACTTTTTGAAGAGAAAAATAATATCAATAATATCACAAGACCTTCTCACATGCTTAAGCTAGTGATTAAGCAGGAAAAAAACATGCTACTGTTGATATTATAAAAAATATTAACAAACCTCCTTTATAAAATAGACCAATATACTGTTTACATACAGACCGTGCAAATATTCTATTGAACCATACACTTAATATTTCCTAATATACTCCTCTACAATAATATTATTAAAATCAAGTTCTTACAGCTAAGTTGGTTCTTGATAAATATACTGGTAGGAAGATAGTGAATTTTTTGTTTTAGTACTCTTACACTAAAAAGAACAATTAAAGTCATGGTTGACATTAAACTTTGTAATTTTGATTTAAACTCTAAACAAACGGCCAAAATAAACATGGTCTTTGTGAGTTTTCCAGTAAAGCAAGATGGCTGCCCATATTTTATCTACAGTTTAATGGGCCTCCAAAAATATTTCCAAAAAAATGCCTGCTAGGAAATGTATTTAATATTTACACCATGTTTTTATTGTTTTTTTTTTTTGGATTAAATTATTAATAGAAAAATGAAAAAAATATATAAATACAATATTTACACTTTATTCTGCAATCATATTGTGACCATTAACACACTTTTCTGGAGGGCAGAATTCTGTACATTAGGAAATAGTCTTCTGCATTACATTCTGTGACAAGAAGATCTCGCATTTTTATCATTATGACAACTTACCAAAAAAAAAAACTGCTGACTAAAAGAAACATACTGAATTGAAACAAAATAAAAAAATGTTAAGAGCATCTCGTTGCTTCTCATGTTATAATATAAGTAATATATTCTAACATTTTTTGCTATCTGACTAGGCCTCTATATGCAATAAACTGCGTGAGTTGATCAAGTTATGCAAAAAAAAAGTTTCATTCCTATTTCTAAAAACATAACTATATTTCCTGATCAACTCTACTTAGTAATTGTTACGATTTACGCTATCTACGAAATCAGCTTTTATTTCTTTTTATCAGGGTGCCAGGATTCATGTAAGAATCTGCTGAAATCTGTTGCATCACATCTCACAAATTAAAAAGAAAAAATGTTTTTAAAAGAATTGGTATTATATTTTACCGTAACTAGAATTATTTTCTAAATATCATTATTCCTGGAGCTTAGTCAACACATATTGGCAAAGGTAAATTATATTTCTAAATCTTTCTAAACTAATATTAATAAATTTAATAATAATCATTAATAACTATTATTAATAATGTACAAGGAAAAGTTGGTATTAGAAATAAATATTTTTATTCTAACATATTAAAATATTTAAAGATAAATTACGAATTAAATAAACTGGAGAGAACACATGCATGTTAATCCAAACAAGAATCAATTAATAAAAAACAACAGTTTCACAATTAAAAAGTTCTTGGGTAAACAAGAGTCTCTTGATTAATAAAATTAAAGTCTCTACCGGGATTATTTCAAGCTTATTTTTAAGAATGGTTTGTTGACAATTTAGTCACAATCAGGAATAACAAATCATAGCTTACCGGTAAGTTTAGTGAGTTCACAAAGCTTGTAGATTACTATGCATAGTTTTTTTGTGGGAGAATGAGCTCAGCCATCGGTTATAAGTTGATCTTGTGGTCTATTCAACTGGTCGGTCATGAAAGCTTTTCTGATGTCCATCTTCAGGAACGATGTCTGCAAAAACTTCAGTTCACTCCAACATGCAGAATTATTTCAGCGTAGGGTGATCCTGGATATATTCTTTTGTTATCCAGGACTGACCATAGAAAAAACAAACAAAACAAGACATTGCTCAAACTGGCCTCTTTCTTTTTATACTCTAGGTCCAGTTTTCAGACTTCTGCGCATACCTTTTGTTTGTCAAAAATATATGTTGATAATCTTGTACATTATAAAATTTAAGTTACAAAGTTTTTATTTTTTTAAGCATAATTCTGCCATCTTTAATTAGCTAAAATATTTTTCTTTTAGCTTATCTAGATTGGTAATTTGTGTTTCTTATTCTCTCCAATTTTAACTTTTATTTTTAATTACATAAAAAAAAATATGAATGACAATTTTAACTTTCATTGTACGTTTTAAAAAAATAAATTATACTAATCAGAAAAAAAATCTAAAAATGTTTTTCTTTTAAAAGATTGCTAATTTTTTTTTTTTTTTCTTAGCTTTTAAATATCTTACTGAATGCCAATATATTTGTACCATATAAACATATGGTAAAATATATATATTGAATTAAAGCTTCTTAATGAAAATTATCAGAATTTATTCCCTTAACAACTAACACATTTCGATAGATTACAGGCCCTTGAAGCTGTATATTTATTAAAAATATGGGGCTGCCATTTTGGTTTAAAGAAAAACTAAATACTGATTATTAAAAATAATAAATAATCTTGAATTAATAAATTCATACTAAATCAAGCTTTCTTTTGCTAATGAATAAAAAGAGGGATTTTTTTTTTATCTTGTATTAATTTGCTTCAACAATGTAAAAAATATGCAGGAAAAAATAAAAATAGTGTATTGTTTTATTTAAATATATAATTTATTATTTTTATAAAATTATTATGCATGATTTTTAAAACTATATATAATTAATGGGATTTGAATTTAGACTTTCAAGCTTGTTTTAGTCATCTACACCATCTTATACAACTGATACACATGTCCACATACATGTAAAAAAGATAAATGATACCCAATATATGTATTACATGCTGAACCAGCACTCATCAGTTGGTTCAGATCACCATCTGTGACACACACACATATATATATATAATCAGTGCTCAGTTTATATTAAGATAGCAAATCTTCAAATTTTAATAGACAGGCTTCAATCTTTTCCATTCTCCAACTCTTTAGCTATTTATATCATTGAAAATCTGATAGTGGCATGTTCAAAACTCTTGTTTACCAATTTTATTGTCATACCCATGTTAACCATAAATCATTCAGATCCCTCACATGTAGGACTTAAGCCCATTTAACTACACAGAAGAGGAATGGGCAAAATATATATTATTTAAATACAAATATAGTATATATACTTTAAGCTCAATGTAATTAGAGGGATTTGAATTCAGACTTTCAAGCTCTCTTTAGTCATCCAGTCTATCTTATACAACTGATACACATGACTATGTTCATGGCAAAAATATAAAATGATCTCAAATATACATGTTTTGTGCTAAACTGCCTCATCAGTTGCCTGGATCATCATCTCCCACCTACACATACATATATAAGTTCTCAGTAAGAAAGTTTTAAAGTCTGAGTTCAAATCCTTTCTAATTACATTGAGTTTAAAGTGTATATACTATACTTGTATTTAAATATTATGTATTCAGCCTGTATTCTGCCCATTCCTCTTCTGTGTATTTAAATGGTCTTAAGGTCCTATATATGAGAGGTCAAAAGGACTTATGGTCAACTGGAGTATGACACCACAATTGGCAAATAAGAGTTGAATATGCGATTATCAGATTTTCAGTGATATGAATGGCTAAAGAATTGGAGAGTGGAGAACATTAAAATTAAAGACTGTCCATTAAATTTTGAAGATTTGCTATCTTAATATAAACTCAGCACTGATTATATATCTGTGTAGAAGATGAAGATCCAGACCAACTGATGAGTGTTAGTTCATCACAAAATATGTATATTGAAGATCATTTACCTGTTACCTATGTATGGGGTCATGTATATAGGGTGAATAAGATGGACTGAATTACAAAGGGAGCTTGAAAGTCTGAGTTCAAATCTCTAATTCCATTGAGCTTAAAGTATACATATACTACATATTTAAATATTACATATTCAGCCTGTATTCTACCCATCCCTCTTCTGCATATTTAAGTGAGCTTAAGGTCCTACATATGAGGCATCAACATGGGTATGACAACAAAATTGGCAACAAGAAAGGCTTTGAACATATCAGATTTTCAATAATATGGATGGCTAAAGAGTTGGAAAGTATTAAGTGAGCTTAAGGTCCTACATATGAGGCATCAACATGGGTATGACAACAAAATTGGCAACAAGAAAAGCTTTAAACATATCAGATTTTCAATAATATGGATGGCTAAAGAGTTGGAAAGTATTAAGTGAGCTTAAGGTCCTACATGTGAGGCATCAACATGGGTATGACAACAAAATTGGCAACAAGAAAGGCTTTGAACATATCAGATTTTCAATAATATGGATGGCTAAAGAGTTGGAAAGTAGAGAAGATTGAAGCTGGTCCATTAAAGTTTGAAGATTTGCTGTCTTAATATAAACTGAGCACTGACTATAACTGAGCACTGACTATATATATATATATATATATATATATATATATATATATATATATATATATATATATGTATTGGAGATAATTATCTGAACCAACTAGTGCATGCTGGTTCAGCACAAAATATGTATATTGAATATCATTTATCTTTTTCAGATGTAGTGGTCACGTGTATCAATTGTATAAGATGGAGATGACTAAAGGGATCTTGAAACAATCCCTCTAATTACATTGAGCTTAAAGTGTATATATTCTAAGTATATTTAAATATTGAAAATTTTATATATATTATATTTGTAAATGGATGCAGTAATTCATTTTGACATATTTGTATTTTCACTTATCAAATTTCATACTTTGTTAACTTTATTTGGAGATGTTTTCTTAGCAATCCAATTTTTGGAAGATGTTTTTAACTTTAACTGAAATGTAAATGTGCATAATTTCTTCAAAACATTTTAGTTATATAAGAAAATCTTATCCTAAATCAGTTTTAATGGAATATTCTCATCTATGTCCTCATTGATTTGAACTATCTTAGCTTTAATTAGTTCAGTGTTGATGTTGTATTATAGAAATAAAGCCATTTAAATTATTTATCTACACAGAATTAATCTAAGATAATGAAACAAATAAACTAGAAATTGTTAACTAATATATTTTACTTTTATAATAAAAATCAGACAGGATATTATTTATTACAGTGAACCTGAATATTAAGAAAGAAGTGTTAAAATTAGTAAATTTAAAATCTATTGAAAAATGCAAAAACTTGCTTCTTTTAAAATAAGCCCCAAAAAATTAAACTATTTTGGATAAATAGATAAACCCATACTTATCAAAAGTTATAATAAGCATATACATTTTTTAAAAAATTAATTTTAAATCTATTTCAAACAGTAACTGACCATCATATAAGCACATGAAGTATGCAATTATGGCTTGAGAAATATTTTTTCAAGTTTAGAAACTATAGAAATATGTACCTCTTACCAAGTATAAATATTATAAAACATATATGATTTTTTTTTATTGAAAAACTTGAGATCTCAAATATACAGTAATATCTCCATATCTGCAATTTTCATATTTACACTTTCAGTTATCCATAATTAAAAAAAAAAAGTAAAATTAAAAAAAAATAAACAACAGAAATGAATAAAAATGAAGTTTTAATTTTGTACATTTTTAATTTTTGGTCACCAACACTTATAAGGTATATGTATATTTTATATGCATATTATTTATCATTTAACATGTAATCTAATATAAGGACGTGCATTTATATATAAGTAAGCATGCATATTATAACAAGTCTAATAATAATTTTTCTCTTTTTTTTCTCAGTGAAGAGATGTTTATTCATCAAGAAAAAAACAGATACAGTGAAACAAATGAAATTTCAGGAATAAAATGGTAAGAGGGGAGGATACATGTAAAATGGAATGGGAAGTGGAGAAGGGAAATGGTGTGTAGTTCAGGCTGGTTAGAAGAGCATGTCTTTGTGATTGAGTCCTATGGCAGAAGCTGAGAGGATGGGAGTTGGAGGATTGCCCAAGTGTCTGTGAGGAGTGGAGGTGGGGCTAGTTTGGTGTCTCAGGTTTTGAGAGTGCGAATTAGGTCCAAGAGCTTTTGATTTACTGAATGTACTCTCTGGTCAAAGATGATGGCACATCGGAGCAACCAGAGAGCCTAAATGAGAAAAATTGACAGTCTAATAACTGCAAAGACCCCTGTTTCTATGTATTCTTAGAGGTTGAAGATGGTATTTCTATGTGAGGAAAGGTAAAAGTTGATGACATTTCTCATGCCAAGCAGAAAAGGACATTTAAGTAGGAAGTGCTGGATGGTTTCATTGTCAGTTTTACAGAGCTGGCATATGGGAGAAATCTTGGTGAAACACCTACAGTTCACCAAAAATTGATTCGTGGGAAGGGAGTGAAGATTTATTTTGAAGAGAAAATCAAGGAATTTTGCTTCAAGGGACCACCTTTTGAATTTGTTAGTTGGGCATTGGTAAGTCAGAGGAAGGTAGGGGACACAATGGAGAAGTCTGCGGTCTGGTTGAAAACCTCCCAGTACTTTAGTTTGCTGTTGATGAATGGTACAGCAAAGCCAGCCTTTTGTAGGATGTTGGCAATGAGTGAGGTCCATAACCTAGGCCTGCCATTGGGAGGAGGAGTGTCAGTGGGTGTGATAATGATATGCACAAGATTTGCAGGGAAGTGACTTAGGAGTGTGGGGATAATGTTGTAAGATTTCTGGATCAGAAAAGTGTCAATGGAGTGCAGGCCCAACATATGGAGGTTTTTAGGAAAACAAGTTCTTTTTAGGCTAATGGCCACTACCTTTCTTCCCCAAAGAAAACAGATGCAAAGGGAGAGTATTTTGGATATAAAGTAATGTGTAGGTAGAACAATGGGGAGGTAGTATGCCATTTTAGGAAACACTAGAAGATTGAGAGGGTGACTTTCCCATAAAGGGAGAGGTAGATGCCTGTGATAGCATTGAGGGTGGATGATATGCTTTGATAGAGTGTGGTTTGGAACTGAATTCTCATGTCCCTAGGAGACAGCATGAGGGGGAATCCAAGAAAGTTGTGGGGCTTGGCATTGAAGGTGGAAGGGATTTGTTTACCAGTTGAAAGTTGCCAGGCTGCTGATTTATCACTGCTAAATTTCAATCGGTATGTATTGGAGTACCAGGTGAGGTTCTGTTGAAGCCTGGGAATGAGATCAATTGAGGGAAGGAAGACAACCACATCATCTACATAAGCAAGGCATTTGATGTTTTTGCTCAGTATAGGAATGAAGATGCCAGGGAGGTCATGTTCTAGACTGAGCAAGAGGGGATTCAGAAATGCAGTGAACAACAAAGTGCTCAGTGGAGAGCCCTGAGGGATGGATATGTTGGGTGTAAAGCCAGGGGCAATTTTCCCATCCAGGCTAACTAGGATTTCTCTGTTGAACAGGAGATTGTGGAGGATGGACAGAATGGACTCTGGGATATTCAGGTTTCTGAAGACACCAAGGAGCAGGTCGACCCTAACAGAGTCAAAGGCTGCCTGGATATCTAGTTGGACAGTGATGGGCCTGCTATTTTGACCGTTTAACATGCTCAGTGCTTATTTTAAAGAGTATGGCAGCCCCAGGAGTGGAGTGCCCTGTACAAGAAAACTGTGAGGCAGAAAGGGTAGGAAGTATGGATTGTTCTAGTGACTCTTTAA
Organism: Epiperipatus broadwayi; assembly: GCA_028023455.1. Classification (NCBI taxonomy): domain Eukaryota; kingdom Metazoa; phylum Onychophora; class Udeonychophora; order Euonychophora; family Peripatidae; genus Epiperipatus; species Epiperipatus broadwayi. The sequence goes on from JAQFVV010006528.1 coordinate 269,094, forward strand.
TGGTAGACTCAATCAGTTTTATGAGCAGAGGGGTCATTGAAATGGGCCTAAGACTCTTAAGCTCAGTAGGTGGCTGATCTTTCTTAAGGAAAGGGACTAATGTTACCGGATAGAGACCCTTGATGATGTAAGCACCTGAGGCCAGCTTGTTGATCATGTTGAGAGTAATGGGGATGGTGAACTGACTTAGGTGGAGAAAAAAAAACTTGGGGATAGCATGAGGATCAGGGTGGACATGATCAGGAAAGCTTTTCAGTTTGTTAAGTAGCATGGCCTGAGTGATGGCAGGATCAGAACCAACTTTCAAGGTTGATGGCATAGTGAAAGGAGGGGTGTCAGCTTTGAAAAGCATGTGCCTGTAATAGTTTCTCAAATGAAGGAGCAATTCCTGACCTACGTAGGATTTGTTGCTGATTGTGATGGATGAGGGGGTGGTTTGCTTCCTGTGAGAACCAAGAGCCCACCCCAGGTAACTTCTGGTCCAACAATGCTGATTCCCCACAAACCTTTGGGTGCGTTTGACTGAGATGTACTCAGCCAAGGCCTTTTGAGCATCGTGGTATTGAAGTTTCAGTTGAATGATGGTGCTAATGTCTAATGGCCCACTCTCCTGATCATTTAGTTGCTCTGAAATTTTGTCCATGGTTGCCAGCAACTTGAGTGGTCCTCGGGAATTTCAGGTGTATTTGTGGATGGCAGCTTGCAGGATTTTCACAAATGCGAACCATGCAGAGATGGCCTCCATTTGAAGGATATTGATTTTATGGAGGTATATATAAATTTCTGAAATCAATGCTATAGGCGTATTTTATTTGTTGAGGAATCTTATTGTTCTTCTGAGGCCAAGGTTTATTGGAGGGCCAGAGTTAATGTCAAGGGAGAGGCATAATGCCTTGTGATCTGAAAAAGGTATGGTGTGGAGTTGGGCTGATTCAATCATGAAATGGAGGAGAGTAGAATGTTAGATCAATGAGGGTCTGATGCTTATGAGTGTAGAAAGAGTAGGCATGGTCTGGGGAAAAGCCCTGGCCACACATTAAGCCCCTGGAAAAGAGATGCAGATATTTGTTCATGAAGGACTGGTAGCCCATATTGAAGTCACCCAGAAGAGAGAAGGAAGTTGTGATATTGTTGATTCAGTGAATTATAGATTTAATGAGGGTGTCATTGTCATTGGAGGGCAGATATAAATAAATCACGAAACTTCTGAATCGCCTAAATTGCACCTCCAAGATGATAAAATGAGTGTCAATATGTAGGATGGAAAAGGTAGAGGGAGGGGCACATTTATTAATGAGGATGGCAACTCCTCCAGCAGAAGTCAGGGTGGTAGAAAACTTGAAAAGACCAAAGGTGGACAAGGTGGAGTAAATCCTGTGGTTGAAGTGAGTGGAGAGTTTAGTTTCAGCAAGGAAGAGGATGTTGGGAGAGTTGAGTTCAAACCAATGTTTGAGAGTGAGGAACCTATGGATTGAATTAATGCCCTGAATGTTTAAACCAACAACAGAGATAAGCATATGTGACCTCAAGATACGGACATAAGGAATGCAGAAAACAGTAGGAATTCGGAAATTTTTACGGTGAGCGAGGATGAGCTGTGCTGGGAGAGATACGAAGAGTACAGTTCTTGCTTCTCCTGCCAGAATTGCACAATGATTCATTCTTGATGTCACTTGATGAACCACTGTCCGAGAAAAATTCAGCAGAGGAAGGTGAGAAAGTGCGAAGGGAGGAGGCTGATGAGGCCCGGGTTGAAGCCAGCGAATTTTTTTCTGAAAGAATTCTTTTTTTCGTTGTGCATTCTGAATGTCTGAGACATGCCCTTGGTTCAGGAAAAGGATCCATTATAGTTTTACTGGGAAGATCAAGAATGGAAATCTGCCTGTCAGAGTTGTTGTCACCATCTGATGAGTTAGGGCATGCACGCTTCTGATGTTTCTTGTTAGTGGTGGAAGGGCCAGTGTTGGTAGACTCAGACAGAATGATTTCTGAGTTTGAATAAGTGTTTATGTCCATTAAGGTAAGAGGGTCCTGTGGGTGAGCTGTGAGTGAGATCAGAATTATGTGGCCTAGAGGAAGCTGGAATCTTACTGAAAGTTGAGAGGGTGGCCGAATGGGGTAAGATTGAATTGAAGTGAGATGGAGGTGAGAGGTTAGCTGAAGAAGGAAGTTAATATTTATTGGGGCTGTGCAGAGCACAGACATGATTTAGGCCCTTTTTTCTGGCAAGAGTCGTATTTATTTTTTTGAGGGCAGTCCCGATTGAGGTGGTTGCGGTCTTTGCAGGTGAAACATTGTGGCATCACCCCCTTAATTGAGATGACCAAAGGTGCTAGTTTGGCTGCTATTGTTGTGGAAACGCTTTCAGGAGAGAGACCTTTTTTAAGGATGAATTGAAATAAGGCTGTGTTGGTGAAGGTGAGACCATTGGTGAGAGAATCCCTAAGGTACTCAAATGAGGTAACGTCTAAATGCCTCAAGATATTTCTGTAGTTGCTGCCTCTGCATACCTATGTGACAGTTTTTGATGAAGCCCTTAAGTATGGATGGTCTATTGGTGTCTATTGGAACCATGAACATATTGTGTAAAAATTTGAATCTGTTTTTGAAGGCTTGTCTTTGTATTGTGTTGTGAAACTCTATTGCAATGTATCGGTCATTAGGAAGGGTGAGAATTTTATGTATATTATCAGTTAGATTGTTGAATTTGATAAGGTCATAGAGCTGCTGTGTTGGAAATTTATGGAGTCCACATTGTAGATCTGTAACTGCCAGAATGACAGAACTGTCACTCTGGTAGCAACGAAGTGACTTGAGGAGAAGCGGTGGAACTGTTTGGTTAAATTGTTCTGAGATCACCATGTGATTCTCTGGTGTGAGTTGTTTAGTAGGAATGAAGGTTGCAGAGGTGGCTGAATCATGATTGTTCGAATTGTCCTCATCAAGGCCCCACAGATTTTGAAGGAGCTCAGCTTGGTGTGTTTGTAATGTGGTTGTATTAGGATTTTTTGGTGTGATGCTGGATGAAGCCTGAGCATAGGAATTAGCAAAGACTTGCTGTGGTGATGGATTTTTAATAAGGGGTTGCCCTATAGTGCGACTGATAATAGCGGGAGTAATGTTGGCAGACTTGCTTGCGCTCATAGATTGTGATGGGGAATTATGAGTAGCATCATCTTTGGAGTAGTTATTGTACGTTAGATTTTTAGAGAAATCAGAGTTGGCTGAGGTTTCTGTATTAAACTTAGGTGTAGCAGGCTGTTTTTTCCCCCTTATAGTAGAGGAATTTTTAATGCTCCCAGTTTTGCTTGGAGCAACATTATGATTGGTGAGATTACTTTTTTGGAATTGCTTCTTGCCTTTGATGGGGCAAGTCTCACCCTGTAGGGGAGGAAATTCCACAGGGTTTGGGGATGGAGATCCTGAAATAGATTCTGTGCTGAAAGTTTCTTTGGAGTTTAATTTAGTTAACATTTTTGGAAGTTTTGAAGATTTTTGTTTTAGTGAATTGTTTTTGCACATTTTTGCCACTAGGGGCGGTGGCCATCTTTAAACTGTTTGGAAGAGTTACAAATTATATAAAAAAAAAATTTTGAAGTGAAAGCTAAAGAATTTGATTTAAAAAAAACAAAGTAACTTCACACTGGAAAGAGTGCTAATGTTAATTATAGTTGGCTAATACCAAAATTGATTAGAAATTTAGGCAGTTTACTATCCCAGAGGGGGGGGTGTGAGAAAAGAAGATCGTTTTTAATGACCTAAATAATTGGAACAATACATAAAAAATTTGATAAAAAAGTTTTGAGTGATGTGTGAGCTGGAGAGGAAATGAAGTCAAGAGTCTAAGAGGGAATAAAACCCTCTATGGTACATAGAATAGTGAAACTACCCATCAAACTGGGGGGAGAAAATGTTTGTCTATTGTAGCTGATCAGATAGTAGATGCAGTGCAATAATGATAAAATACACTAAAAACTGATAATTGTGAATGAAGAGGCACACAAACAGCAAATAATGTTCTTTAAAGGGACAAATACACAAAAGGAATACCTCTGATAGCAGGAAAACTGACTTTTTAAAGTCTTTTCAAGAGAGCTGTAAAGCAAGTGATTTTAATTTTTCTCTTTCAAGGATTGGAACTAAATAAGGAGATAGTTGTTTGTTTAAACACGCCAGTTTTTATCAGTATATATTTTTATAAATATTATAAAATCAGTGTTATTTATATTCTGAATATATTAATTCCTTTAAAAAACAACCTAGTAATATATGTCTACAAATGTTTTAAATGAAGCTAAAAAATTAAAAAAATAATTTGCTTTCTAAAAATGGTCAAAAGAATCTTTTTTTTTAAAAAAAATATATGACAATTTGACATTGGTCATATATTATTTGTAGTGAGATAATTACAAAAAAAAAAAAAGCAGGATTTATTCCAGAATAATTTTTTTGAACAAAAGTCAATTTTACATCTTTAGTTGACAAAAAAAAAAAAAAGTTCTCTTTTCCATAAATGCTTTATAGCAATTTGTACAATGTATGTTGTTTTAAACTTTATAAACAGACTTGTTTGTTCATGTTATGTATTGACAGAAAGAAGTTGACAATATAAAATCATTATTCTATATTTATACTTATATGTTGGACTATTTCTATCATCTAAAATTAAATATTGAATGTTTTTAGAAAAATTTTTTTTTATATAATTTTCCAATTATATTAAGTATTAGTAATAGCAGACAGAATAGAATATACACAACATTTTGAGTGGTATAATTCCCCCTTCTTCAGGTGTTGCTGGACTGATCAATGACAGTATTAACATGGAAATTGAATTTGGACTTTTAGATTCGAATATTGAATTTTAAGGTAATATTCTAAACTACTAAGTTCTTTCTGTCAATACATAGACATTTTCCTTATAAATTTTAAATCAACATGGCCAAAAGAATTATTAATTTTTTTTAAAGATATAACAAGTTGACATTAGTCGTATATATATATATTTTAATTTTTTAATTTTTGTTTTATTTTTTAATAGGCGTATATTATTTATAGTGAGATAATTACAAAAAAAAAAAACCCTCAGGATTTATTCCAGAATAATTTTTTTGAACAAAACTCAATTTTAAATCTTTAGTTGACAAAGAGAATAAGTTCTCTTTTCCATAAACGCTTCCAAGAAACAATGAATTATTTAGTTTAGCTAAATTATCACAGGATTCTGTAATCTAAATATGACTTGTAATATAGATTTAAAATAATAAACTTTCAAATAGTTTATTAAATGATAATCTGGCTTTATCAAAAAAGATATTTAACAAACTTTCAATAATTATAAAAAGAACTTATATTCCACTAAGTGTTCCATATAAAAGGAGAAAAAATAAATTCATTTCCAGAAGCAATTATATATATATTGTGCCCTTTTCTATAGGTCAATGATGGTTATAAATGGTCAATTACTAAAAAAATTTAAAATTAATATTATATAGTATTTAAAATTATAGACTATATTAAGCAGTAAAAGATTAATATGATATATTTAATAATAAGTATTGTGATGGTGAGAATTGTATCTAATTCTATATTTTTCTAAATTGTTTTTCAAAATTTTACATAATTATTTTATATAATATAAGTAGCAAATTTATTAAGACAGATAAAATTAGACTAAACACCGGAAATGACTACGTGACTGTCTGAAATATTCTATGTATAAGCACCGGTTTAAATTAATACTAATAATTAAAATATTTAAATAGTATATTATAGAAGTGGATGGAATTGTCACACATCATAATAAAAATAAGTAGTATACACCTTTATTAATTATTGTTTCAAAATTGTTTTAAAGGTAGTTAAATTGTAATAGATAATAATTGATTTAAAAATAATAATTAGTTAACATTTAAGTCTATTACGTCATGATTTTAAAACTTTAGAAATTGTTTATAAATCCAAGTAGGGATTGACCAATAAAAAATAGATCTTGGCAGACAACCAAAATCGCGCCAACTAATTGTATAAACAGGGGAGAACAAAAATGTGTTGACTCCAGAGCAGAGGTAAAATTTTAAGCTCTCTAAAATTTTTTTTTCTTTTTCAATTTATTAGTCAATTTTATTATAATTTTAATAATATCTTTGAAAGAAACCAACTGACAATTTAAAAAATCATCCGAAAAGAATCTTAGAATAAAATTTAAAAAAAAAGTTTTTCATAGTAATGTTTCACTAACTTTACAGTAACCTGCCAGTGGATTCTATCGAAATATAATCGGAGTTTTCAATAGAAAATGGATAGATTCTTAAAACCAAGTTGTAAATTTTATAATGTTCCAAATATGTTAATATTATTCGTTGATATAGTTTATATAGCGTATCACTATGAAAGCTGCTTTCGTGCATATAAAATCAATGAAAGGACATTGTGCGCAAAGTTAATGAAGATAATGGAAAATAAAAATAAGTATTATTCGTATAAGAATAAATGGACAAAAGGAATTTTAATATTGAAATAGTTTGAATTGCTTTCTTTAAGATGACTTGAGAAAATACTTTAGAAAAATAGTTAAAGATCGGAAGTAGTGTATATAAAATAATAATGAATGAAAGTGAAGTTTACCAAGGAAAACACTTGCCTAAAGAAAAAAAAAATTTTACAGAAGAGAAATATAAAATATTGGATCCATGGAAAACGCAATTGGTACCGTAATTATTAAATAATTGTAGTTTAACTAGAAATAAAGATGCATCAACGCGCCGAGGTAATATTCGCCAGAACATTAAAAAGCTTCGTGGGATAACTAAATAAAATGTTTTCTAATAATTTTGGATTAAACACTAAAACTAAAGATCGTCTAAACAGTTTATTAAATGAACTAATTTATTTAAAACTTTAATAAGCATAAAGGAGAACATTCGGACAAAAGAAGAAATAATAAATATTATGGGACTAACCAAGATTTACCGTCAGAAAAATATGTGATTATGGTTTGAATTATTTTCTTTACTAATCTAAGTTAAACATTAAGTTTTAGATAGCGATAGGGAAAACAAAATACATTAATTCGTAATATAACATTATATGAAATAATATGTTTTGATTTTGAATTTTAAAATAAAATTGTATGTATGTGGAAATTTGTATATTTGCGATGCTCGAAGAGAAAGAAGCCTACTACGAACTCTGATAGGAAGATAAAGATTGTTTTTGGTAACATTTATAATTATTAATGATATATAATGTATGTTTTATTTATTTAGATCAGCTGAGAATCGAATGAATGTAGCGCAAAAGTTTATTGTTATTATTGTTGTAAAACGCATTTTGAAAACAACACTCTAAAACACTTTGAGATGTGATTAGATTTTTAAAAAATATGCATACGATAATCATTTTATGTGTTATTAATATAGTTCAATATAACCGATGGTTATGTGATATTTTCTGTTAATTTTCCGATTGGGATATTTAAATGTTATTTTAACAAAACGTAGATGTTGAACCTACAGTGTAATAAAGCAAGACAAATTGTTCTTATGGAATAGGGAAATGTTTTATATTAGCGAATTTTGTTTATTGTTTTAAAAGGTAGTTAGTATTTTATCGATGTTGGATACAGTAAAAATCTCGAGAGATAGTTTGGGTAGTGACTTGGTAGTACGTGGTGATTCGGAAACCAAGAGGATGTATTAAAAACTAGGATGCTACAGGGAATGAAATAATAGGTAGTTTTAGATGTTAATCAGCGTAGTTAACAAAGCCCTACGACTGGTACACATGTTGTCTTGGACAGTGGTATTTTATATATTTCTTGTGAGTCGTACTAGATGTTTGGTAAAGCTGAGTAAATAGCTGCCACATCATGCTTATCGCCAAGGTTATTAGACAATGAATGTCGGACCTATTCACACTGTTCCATACATTTTTGAAGTATATTGCGGATAAGTTATCTATCTATCTTCCCGATATCCTATACATCTTTCGCTATCTTTATCTGTATTTCTTGCAACTACATCGTTATATGATAAGTCTATTAAAAGGGAAACAATAGATATTTTAGAATGTATGTCATGCTATTATTTGGAATAAGAATAGTTAAGTATTAACGAAGAGTAGATTATGATTATTGAAAGAAAGATGCAGATATCCTAAGAAGGGAAGGAGTTAGAGAATTATTTTAATTTTTTTTTAAGAAATGAACTATAATTTTATAAAAGTATATCCAAATAGAAATATACAAAAATATTAAATATAATTTCACGTTTTCTTATTGTTGATTATATTTTAAAAAATATAAGTATTGCATATTTAAAAAATACAATAACATTCGATAATTATAGTATATGTGAAACTGTAACAGGTGATAATTAAACCCGTGTTATAGTATTATACATGAGTATGGCTTATGGAATAAACGTATTATAGTTTACGAGCATTGGAGAACAAACGTTAAAAGTAATAATAATATTTGAATAATATGCGGAGTGACTTATATAAAGTTACAAGAAAATGTAATTTTCTTTTAAAAACCATATTGATTGTAAAATTATGATGTTATAAATGATGTTTATCCACATAGATAATTTATAATACAGTAACTTTAATATTAAAAGGTAAAGAATGGTGTTACCCATAAAATAGTTAAAATAAGTGATATGATAAACCTAATGAGAAATAAATAAATAACTTTTAAAAGGCATAATAAGTTTAATTAACGATAAAAGAAATATAAATGTGTATAATTCAGCTATTGTAGTGTAAAGAAAAATGAGGATATCCCTTGTAAATAGATGTAGATGGATTTGTTTGTTTTATTTATTTTTTATTGATGTTAATAAAATTTTAAAATTTGTTTATTAAAACTTGTGTCTGAGTTTTGTTTTCTCTACATCATTGCATGAATTCACAGGGTATGTTCACAACCATTAAACTAAGTATATGATTGTTTGCACAAAAGATAAATAGAGAAGTATGTTTAATCTTAAATATTTATTGATGTTCTTGTAATTAAATAATTATAAAATTGCATTGCGTTACTGGTCATCAATCCATTATCATAATATTTTGCTAAATTATATGCTATTAGTTGCCACTTGCTTTATTTATCAGATTATCTAAACACTGCCACTTATTAATTTATTTTATTACTTAAAGATAAAAAAAGGGGATATTAGATTATTAACTAATTTATTACGGTTATAAATTTGCGATGAAAGAAAGCTGTACTAGTTGGATTAGGCAATAAAGATTGTGATTATTATTGTTTTATTATTAATCTAATTTCAGAGTAGTAGATTATGACATAAAATCCCTTATCATATTTTGCTACCATATGTTATTAACATGCGAATAAATTTAAGAACCTGAGATTATTTCATTTAAGCTAGATGATTACTATTATTGTTATTAGAGATAAAAGATTAATACTTTAATTGTTAACTGAGTCTTAGTGATTAGAAGTTGCGGAAGTCATAAGAATACTATGTAGTTATTATATGTAATAGTAGTATAAGGGGGGATAGTGTTCTTATGCCATTGAGGTGGTATCCTGTGGGATATTGTCTCAATGTAATCTACCTTGTCACCCGTATTTCCACTTCTAGTCTCATGAATTCCTGAATATTTATTTGAGTTAGTTTAAAACAGAACCTAAGTTAATTTTAAGAAACTTGAGCTAGTAAAGCATTTAATTGAATATTTCATTAATTATTAGAGCTAGAACCCGGTTAGGTGATTTTCACTATATTATATTTATTTTGGGGGAAGTGGAGATGCGGGAACGGGGCGGTTAGATTGGCCTGAGGTATAGTGGAGCTACACACGATAATGAAAGGGTAGAATATATATATATAAAAGAGACAGTGAGGCATTATACAGTAAAGAATGTGAAAGTGGTTTCTGAATTATAAATTTTATGAATATTTCCCAAAGAACTGTAATGTTAATAATTTGTTTTTAATTAAAGTAGTGGAATATCATGTAGCTAATTTTAATACTTTCTTATGTGATTTAATACACTGTACGGGCTTACACACACCTGCACATATATACTGTAATATATAAGGGATTCAAACTCAGACTTTCACACGACCCTCAACTCTCCATGCCATTTCATATTGCTGACGCACCTGATCACACACATACTTTCTTATATGTTGGACATCTGTGCAATTAAATAAAAAACGAGTGAAGAAGGAAAATATAATTTGAATTCTATTATATTAAAACAAAATTATAATTTAAAATGGTTAATTTTTAAAAACGAATTTTCTGATTGAGATAATTATAATTATTCCTATTATAATTTTTAAAGTATAAGTATATTATTATTTTACTTATCTTCAATCTTATAGCAATTTGTACAATGTATGTTGTTTTAAACTTTATAAACAGATTTGTTTGCTTATGTTTTTTTTTTTTTATGTATTGACAGAAAGAAGTTGACAATATAAATCATTATTCTATATTTATACTTATATGTTGGACTATTTCCATCATCTAAAATTAAATATTGAAATGTCTTTAGAAAAAAAATTTTTTAAAAATTTTTCCAATTATATTCAACTATTAGTAATAGCACACAGATTAGAATATATACAACATTTTGAATGGTATAATTCGCCTTTTTTCTTCAAGTGTTATTAGACTGACCAATGACAGTATAACATCAGAATTGAACCTGGACTTTTAGATTCTTGAATATTGAATTTTAAGATAATATTCTAAATAACTAAGTTCTTTCTGTTAACACATAGACATTTTCTTTATAAATTTTAAAACAACATATATCATATAAAATAATATAAAATTTGAAGATGAGTAAAATAATATATTTATATTTTAAAAATTATAATAGGAGGTTAGAACTTGCCTTAAAATTCAATATTCAAGAATCTAAAGATCCTGTTTAATTGTCTTGTTAGTACTTTCACTGGTTAGGCCACCAACAAATGAAGAAGAGAGGAGAATAGTACAACTTAAAATATTGTGTATATACTAACCTGTGTGCTATTACTAATAGGAAAAATTTTAAAAAAATTCTAAAGATATATATATATATTTCCATGTTCAAAGCATCAGCCTGGAAATGAACCTGCAAACCCTGAACAATTGCTTGTAAGGCAGCTGTTTCTGACCATTCCCCCACTGATGCTTGACAAAGATATTCAATATTTAATATTAGATGATGGAAATTGTCCAAAATATAAATATACCTAAATGCCATCATCATAAACCTTCAGTAAAATTATTCTATTTATATTAAATATATATATATATATATGTTTTTAAAACTATAATATTTGATTTTCTACTTCATTTTAAAAATCATATGTTGATCAATCCATTTCTAATAAAAGTACCACATAATGTTCAGTTAATTATATAATCAACAGACAACAATTAATGAATTTACTAAAAAAAATATTTGTATAAATAGGAAAATATGGTAGATTCTAATAATAATTTCAATTCAATAAAATAGTTCCCATTTAAATACTTAAAAAATATATTATTTACTTTCTCCTTATGCTTCAATTTTCTTATTTCCTAAGAACTTTCAATATTCTACTTTCTATAAAAGGAGTTTTGCAGGAAAATATTTGTATAAACAATTTGTCTTAAATAGCCTATTATTTAAAAAGAAGCTATGTAATTCACATTGATGGAATAATAAATAAGTTTAAGAAATGCTATTTTGCAATTTAAGTGATTAAAAATCACATAATATATATATAGCTTACCTTTAGTAATCACATTTTCAACCTAACTGAGCACAGCTCCAGAGAATCTCTTAGTTACAAATGTCCACAAATTGAGTTTCAAATTTAAATTAAATATGGAAATGTTTTGTCTGACAGTTTACTTACAAACATAGGACTTTTTTTTTTTTTGGCTAACCAGGCTATAGTAATCTATCTGATCATTCAATTATTGATAGATATTCTTATATGATGGATAAAGATTCCAAATTAATCTTAATTGGTGAAATGAGTGTTAATGCATTGACTATAAAGGACTATAAAACAAGAGTTTATTTATTATATTGACCACTATTTCCCATTGATAAGATATTAGATGATGGAAATAGTCCAAACAATAAATACAATTATTATAGTGTTGCAAATGTTGAGCTCATATTGTCATTACCTTTTAATATAAATATAGATGGCTTTATTATTGATTTTCTGTGATAATAATTTTCTACCTTTACTGTATATACCAGGGGTGGCAAATTTTGTGTTCATAAGATCTACTTTTTATTTTAAAATGTATTGCAATCAGCATGTTGTCATAGGCATAGTCTAAATGGAGGGAGGTGTGAAATACATACTATTTTTATATATCTACCTAGTAAAAAATAACAATTATTAATGAGCCAAAAAACTCATCTCCGGGGGAATTAAAGCAACATGAGTAATTAAACAATATTTGTTAATTCAAATTAGCTTCATTAAATCAAGATTAAAAATATTATTTTCCATGATACAAAAACAAAAATAACAAAAAAATTTAAAAATCTTGACTTAATTTGTTTCACTCATTACCTGACAGCTCTTGCCAGATTGGCCTCATGATTGACCAAAAATGGCTTTGTGATCGACCAATGGATCACAATCGACATGTTGGACACCCCTGATATATACTATTAAAATGTACTTCCTTAAGAAATTTCCATATATCTAATTTTAGAAATTAAATGATGCTAATACGCACAATACTTGAGAAATGATACTTAGATTTACAATCTAAATTTAAAACTTTTTTATATTTACTAAGGCAATAAACCTAAAGCATGTGCGGTTGAAAATGCGAAGGTAGAGACCTCTACAGGTCTTAACCACAAGCTTATGCATTTTCTGTTTTATACATTTTTAAGTATTTAGAAATGCAGTCAAATAAACTTGCAATCAAATACTGTGATGTTAGTGGGAGATAGTTTTGTTGTATAATGCATAATAAGAAATAGGCAGAAGGTAAAGAATTATGTAATACTTATATTGTTACTATTAAGAATTTTTTAAATATAAAAATAATAAATATAAATACTGATATTAATATTGGTGAATTCCAAACAATAGTTTATTGATGTATATAAAAAATATCGATATTTCACTTGTAACAAAAATATCACCTGAGCTTAATTTAAAGAATAGAAATCAAAAGTAAACAATAGTTCCCTGAAAGATATAAATAAATAATCTTTCTATTAGCAAATAATAAAAAATAGAATGAATCTGTATGTTCTTAAGTTTTAGTTTGCTAACTGTGCTGGAAATTCAGAATGAAATTAATATTTTAGCCATATATAAATGCAGCATTAATAATTTCTTTTAAAGTAAGTAATAAAACCATTTTTTTTTTTTACTCATTATTAATAAAAAAAAATTAACACAGATGCAAAACTCTCCACACAGTAACTTGTAAACAGCTTGTGTAAGCATAAAGAATAGTGATCATGTGATGTTTAATGGTTTTTAAAAAAAATAACAGAAAAAGTTATTTAATAAATGAAACACACAGGCTTATTATATACCTGTGTCTATATATATAATATATAGGGTATATGAGCACAGACTTTCACATGACCCACCACTCTCCACACTATCTCATAACACTGATACACTTGAACACATATATGTTGAAAAGATAAATAATCACCAATAGTCGTATTTCATGCAAAACCAGCAATCATCAGTTGGTCCAGATTACCATCTCTTCACATATACGCTATAAGTGCTCAGATATATATTAAGAAAGAGTTATTGCTGAGGAATTTGTAAGATGTTTGAGCACCACATGGTACAGGATAGAATCAATTCATAGACTTTAAGCTTCAGAATCTGTCATTCTATTACGCCATACTCTTTCGGGGAATCCATTATTATTAATTTATTAATTAAATGATTAAGATTATTTTGATTAACTTTACATAATTTTTGTAATTCTCTACATTCCAAAATCTTGATTGAACTGATGTCCATTGTTTATCTTGTGTTTTGAAATTGAGTTTTAACAACAGCAATTTAAATAAAGATATGGTGTGTGCGTGCGTAATTGGTAGTCTGATATATTCACCAGTCAATTTTATAAAAGTTGTGAAGCTCGTAATAATAATTATATAAAATGTTAGCTAGGCCACATTTGAACGTAATTATATATATACTTATTTCTGTTACATAAATTTAGCTTTCAACATGTAGGCTACATAGCCTTATATATTTGTGTTAATATATATATACAGGGAGTGTATAAGTAAAGTTTAGCTTCAGAAGCTAGTGCACTGCAAAAATGAAATTCTTTTATTAGGAATGTAAATTAGCAAATATTTTTTTTTTTAGATTGTGTAAAATAGTTTCTTTTAACAATTAGTATTGATTGGTTGTGTGTAATATATAGAGCTACACGTGTGTGTGTACATGTGCATAACTCGTCACTACAAAAGACATTTGTAGTCACTAGAAATAACGAAAATGCCTAATAAATACAATTATGTAAATTACCAATTTGACTTGAATATGCTAATTTACATTAGAACAATAATAAACCGTTTATACAAATTAGAGTAGATATCAAAAATTGGCAGAACTTATTGACACAGAGTCAGAGAACAGTTTGTATTCACGCGAGCAGTAAGTGCTTGTGCTGCCCGCAATCTGTGAGCAGTGAATGCAGCACTATAGTTCAAAACTAATAAAAACTGGGCGTGCATGATATATATATTTTGGTTTTTAAACTCATTAAATTAATAAAATTCAGATATGTATAATTTCTAAAATAATTCATGAATGTACAGTTAGCTATCTTAGATTAAAGTCTGGCCCTTGATCTATTCTAATATTCTTTAAAGTCATGAGTATAATTTTCAAATATTGTAAACAAATTGGGAATTCAATGTTTTTTTTTTAAGGGGTACGGAAGCTTATTATTTTAGGTAGAGACCGATTCCGGTTGCGTAATAAAATTCTTAGCAAAAACCAAATATTCATATATATGACCATATATTCATATAAAATATATTGGGTAATTTGTTTTTAGACAACAAATTGAAAAGAGGAATAGTTTTCAAACTTAAATCAATTTTCTATACATTTTTAAAGCTATACATACGATGGAAACTATTTGCCATTCATTATAACTTTAAATGTATTACTTATTGATTTTTTTTTTCGTAATAAAAAGAAGAAAAATGCAGCCACTGGCGTCAATTCATCTTTTTTTTTTTTTACTTTTAAAGTATTGACTTTATTGATCAATATGATGGATAACTAAAGATTATTCTTTTTTTTTTCACTTTTTTTTATCAAATATATACCTACTTTTACTATTAAGCGAATTAATAAGATAATGATTGTAAGATAGTATTGCATGTTTTTCCCCCTTATTAATTCCGACATTTACTGTCTAAAAAGTATATCTAATATAAACAGTAGGTCTCTCTTTTTTCCCCTAAATTGCTTGATCTGTAGATCTTAGATTATTTTTCTTTTAATAGCTGCAACTGGAATTTTCTTGCTAGAAGAAAAAAAAATTGATTTCTTCATCCTATTCCAAATGATTTGATCTTGATAAAATTGATTGTATTCTTTATTTTCATAATAATTTAATTTTAGGTAATAATAAAAATCTATACAATAAAATGATTTAATTTTAATAGTTATTTCTAAATTGAAAAATGTGCTTGCGAGTTTAATTTGTTCATCATTGTTTAAAATTCTTATTATGAATGCATTGCAATTTTAGAGGGCTTTTGGACATTTAATGCGACTTCTTTTATTTATAGTTCCTTGTTCTCCAACAGAATGAAGAAAATAGCTTTAAATTGCCAACTTCAGAGTAAAACTTCTACCCTATTCTTCCACCACCTTATAATCAAGGGAAAAACAATTATTAATTGTTAAGTTTTTTTGTGACTTTTCTTTGCCCTTTAGTTAGGAATAGAGAGAGATATATATTTATACCCTCCCCCAATGGAATGGTTAATTAAATTGTTTACGAGCCGATTTTTTTTTTAAAAAAAAAAAACAACAACAAAAACTTAAGCGCTATTTTGGAAATCCTTAGCTTCCTTAAAAAACAAACACTAAGTTTCTTTTGTATTTGTATTTAGAAATGTGGGCATGGAGGTTGTGCAATACTATAAGGTACTTAAACTATATGTATATATTTATAAATAAGTGAATCAACATGTATGCATATCTGCATTAAGAAAGATCCTAAAGCCTTTCACAAATATGAGATGAATACTACTTCTAAAAACTTTAAAATATTTAAATTAATACAATGTACAGGCTTACACCTGCACATACAGATATATGTAAGGGATTCGAACTCAAACTTTCACCCAACCCTCAACTCTCCAAGCCATCTCATATTGTTGATCCACCTGATCACACACACATGAAATGGCTTGGAGAGTTGAAGGTTGTGTGAAAGTCTGAGTTCGAATCCCTTATATATTAAATTAACTTGGTTTTAAAAAAACCCTTCATTTTTTTAAATAGGATTTGAACTCATGATTTTTAGTCTATATTTATCCTCCACTTCACTACAAACAACTGATATACATGACCACACACATGTGAAAAAGATAAATGCTCTCCAATATATGTATGTCATGCAATACCAGCACTCATCAGTTAAGCCAGATCATAATCTTCCACACATATATACAATCAATGATTGATGTATATTAAACTTTAATGGACAGATTTCAAACTTTCTCACCCTTACATAAATTCAACTATCTATTTAATTTAAAAACCAATGATGGATTGCTCAAAGCCCTTGATAGATTTGATATTGTAGTCATACTTAATATAAGCTCAAGCACTGATTGTATATATGTGTGAGAGATTATTATCTGGTCCAACTAATGAGTGCTGGTTTTGTGTGAAATACATATTTGAGGAGCATTTATGTTTTTCACATGTGAGTGGTAATGTGTATAAGTTGTTTGAGATGGAATGGAGGATGAATATAAACTGAAAATCTGGAGTTCATATCGTATTTACTATAATAAATATTTAGTATACGGAATGAATAGATCATGATCTTGGATTGAAAATATTATGGTGTTTTGAATTTAAGTCTCATAGTTTTGTAGTTAAGTAGAGATAAAAGGTTTATATATCTTGCTAGAAATTTTCAGAAATTAAATATTTTATCTCATTAAGTTTTAGTATTTATTTTTCAGTATTCATAAAGAACAAAAAAAAATATAATTATTGTAAATTAATTATAATAATGTTCTTACATATAAAGAAACATTCACAGAGAACATAAAGATAACCTCTAACAAAATATAAAACCAAGACATGTTAGATATTTTATAATTGCCTATTACAAAAAAAAAAACAATCATTAAAACAAGAGAACCCACTATTTTGTCTGCTGTTTAGAAACTACTTTCAGTTGCCATATTATGGAATCGTATTTATCTTATTTGAAAATGTAATAAGTTTTGGTATATTCATTTATTAACTATATTGTTTGTATATAAAGACGTTAACTCTTCCATGGAAAAAAAAAGAATTACATTTTGTTTGTATTTAAAATAATAATAATTTGAATTGTTTGATTAGTGCTTTAGATTGTGAAACAAATAGCTATGACATAATGCAGTGTCAGAATTATCCTATTCAATCAGTTGTGACTAGACTCACAGATACTCATTAGCACTTGTAACCACATATAACAAATGAATCCTATCTGCTCAGTAAGCACTATCACTATGATTTTGTTTGTGCATTATTTCTGTGAGATACAACAATTTTGTTGATGGTGAAATATTTTCAATAAATATTATTTTATTTGTTAAAATGTCATATAATTAGGGTGAGTGTCACTGTCCAACATATAAAAAAAATTATATTTTCTTAATTATCATTATATATAAAAATAGAAATAAAAAATTAAAGATTGTTTTATTCCAAATATTATTATTAATCAGGAAGGAATAAGTTAAAAAAAAACACATAAAATATTTTAGCAATGAATAGTATGTGAAACTAGAAATGCTTGGTTTTGTTTCTTATGACTGCCTGTTTTTGCTTTTTGAACGGCTTTTCTTATTTTGTATAAACAGCACCCCCACTTGCCACCACTGGAATAAACACATAAAATGACACATCAAAAATTAATCTTCACCAGCTTGCAATCTCTAGACTCTAATTCTAATAAAATTTAAAAAGAAACTAAAGCAAATTCAGAATGCATATAAGCAAAAAGAGTTTTCTAATTTAAAAATTTCTGAAAAAAAAATTTTTTTTTCAATAATTTTAAATGAATTATTTACAGTGTTGATCATGAATTAAATACATCTATTTAACTAAGATAAAAATAAAATACATAACTCACTGCAATTAAGATTAGTAATTTATAGGTATTTATTGAATTCAATTTTATATTGTACTTTTAAATATGCTTAATATCTAACTATATTCCAACAAAATTGTATTATTGGTGTGTATAGTTGTTGTATATACATACCATATGTATCATCTCTATTAGATACCCATGTTAAAATGCATATTATATATAGTTTATTTGCATCCACAAATTTTGTATATGTACCAAAGCTTGATATCATAGATATAACATTTTTTGTTTTCATTTAATATTAACATCTGCCTTGAACTAATAAGTCCATTAGTTTTCTTATTCTAATTGATGATGTTAAGGATATGACAGATAAACAGAGATGATAAGCCAGTGTACTGTTGTTAAATTTATTATTTTTTCAGTGGTTGTTTATTATGTAACATGTAATAAATATTAGTTTTATATTTAGCTAAGTAAAAACACTTCAGTGAATGGAAATCATTTTTAATAAATAATTATAACAAAAATGATAAAAACAGTGCATTTAAGCTTAAACTATAAATAGTATGTGGAAATTTCTGATTTCAGTGAGAGAGGGTAATACTGAAGCACATTTAAGTTGCTTCTTTTAATTTAACATTCAGTATTTTAGCGGAATTGAAGGGAAAGGGCTTTTTCAATTTTTATTGCTTTGAAAAGTAACATTGAAAAACAACAATTAAATCTAATTTCACACTTTTTAATGAAAGTGGTTCAATGTTTTTTGTATTATCTTCAAAATATTTCTCTTACATTTTTTTAGTATCTATTTTATATTATAAATCTCTGTTAAAATCTACTGTAAATAATGTCATGCAAGAAATAAAATTGTTACTCCTTATATTACTGCGTGAATCTTAAAATAATTTTTTTAACTAATAAAGATTCTAAATTATTTATTTTAGATATACTTAAAATTTCTATTCCCCTAAATGTTTTTAAAAACATATAAATAAAGTAAACAAAGAACTTTGCTAATTGCTCAACAAGCTTTGTGATAAATGCTTAGCAAGAGAAACCATTTAAAATATCTCTATCAGAAATTACCCCCAAACCCTTGACCAATGATTTCATGTTTTGGCACTCCTCAGAGAGGTACAGGGTAGTTTCAGACACTAAATCTAAAAATACCAACGCAAAGCCAGCATTTATTGAGTAGAAAATCTGAAATTTTCAGACACCTAAATGTCTTCAAACAGCTATCTAACTCCAATAGCTATATGGGGCTGAGAGATATTCAGTCAAACCATATATTAGTAGTAGTCTTAGCAATATAACATTACTTAAGATTTAAAGCAAAGACTATAAATAGTCAATATATCACATGTGATATATGAGTCTAATTTTTAATATGAATAAAGTCATTGAAAAATGAAAGTTTTAAGTAAAAGTAATACACACAGGATAAAGTTGGATTAATGTATCCATGTGGTTATTTTAATAAAAAAAAATATATAAATCTTTTAATATTTGACCATCATATTTTTGTTACAAGGGAATTAACATTGTTTTTTTTTTTTTTTAATGAAAGAAAAAAATTCTTCATTATATTTTCATTTTTTAATAAAAATCCTATTAGACACAAATTCAAAAAAAACAAAAAAAAACCAACAAAAAAACAAAAAACAAAAGTAATGTGAAATTTAAAATATTAATTTTATATATCAAAAAACCAAAGTAGTCAAAAATATATATACAAATTTGAAAGACTTCCATTTGACTGCAGACAAAAAATAATTAAAAAAAAAAAAATAGAAAATATTTTCTATTACATCAATATTTTATTAGAAATTTATATAAAACATACATTCAAATAATGAAAATGTTTTCAAAATTTTAAAAGCTGATTTTCCATTACTAAATATAACAAAAAATGATAAAAAAAATTTAACAGAAGCAGTTTTTGTTTGATGTCATCATAAATTTACAATTGATTAATTTCTACTAACAAAGCTATTTCATTGAAATAAAACTATATTGCAAATATTCAATAACTATTGAAAAAGAAATCGATAATAATTTTATAAAATAATAAATGAAGAAATTAAATTATAAATGAATTTACAGTCTTTTCAAAAGAAAGTACTGCTCAGATGCAGTAGCAATATTGCACTCTTTTGAAACATCTTTATTTATTCATAAATGGTGCACTGAAATTCTTTGCCTTCTATGAATAAAAAATGAAACTAAAATATGATTTTTTTCTAAACCAGCAAAATAATTTATAGCATATTTTTTAATTCATTTTTTTACAACTAACAAATACATGTAGTGAAAAAAATAACAACAGCACCAACCCTGAAAGCACAATGTTGCATTGAAAATAATGAGTCTAAAGCTTAGATCTGAGCTAGAAATGATTGATAATCTTAGTTACAATCAGAAATATATTTATCTAAAGTGAATAATGTCCCAAACGTAAATGCAGGAAGTTTTGACACTTGTATTACCAAAGTGTAACACTTCCTAAATTAGAAAGATGTTTTTTAAATTTTCAATATTTATAGATATAATGTCCATGAATTTTTTTACTTTATAAATATATATGTTTGTGTCTCAATCAAGCCATTTTATTATTTCAAAAATTTAGAGTAGTTTAGGGGGATAGACTTTTTCTCTAATCTGATGATGTGTGGATGTCATTGTGGAATAATTTATTACAAATATTTACACTTTATTATTTTTTTGTATTAACTTATTAACAGAAAAATGAAAAAAAAAAAATACAATATTTACACTGATAAAAAGCTAGATATGTAATTTCCCTCTGGTAATTGTTCCAATCTATAATGGTGTGATAAATCCAATTAACATTTTCCCCAATTAATTGATATTACATCTCTATTCCAGGAGTAAATAAGTCAGAAACAGAATTTTTAACCACAATCCTTTACAAAGAGCTATTCTGTTTAAATAACATTTAACATTGTATCACCATTGTGGAGATGTTGGAATGTAAAGTTCCATACCATGTCCATTAACACACACTTTTCCAGAGGGCAGAATCCCACATCTTTGGAAATACTCCACTGTATCACATTCTGTGACAGGAAAGTCCCAAATTTTGATCATGATGGCAATTGATCAAAAAAACTGCTGCTGACAAAAAGAAACACACTGAATTGAATTAAAGTCTTGCGACTTCCATGTAATATAAATAAATAAAAAAATGAAATAAAGATTCTTAATGAATTTTATCAGATTTTTTTTTTTAAATTTAACAATCAATTTATTAATATTTTTTTTAAAATTTAACAACTAACACATTTTTGGGAGATTGTAGACCCTTGAAACTGTATGTTTATCAAAAATATAGGCAGCTATTTTGCTTTACTGAAAAATTCTCAAGTACCTAATATTCAAATTCTATCAATGAAAATATATGATAAATGCTGAAAGGCTGTTATTCAACTAAAATTAAAAAATATTTCAAAGAAAAAAAATAATTAAACATATGATTAATCACATTTTAAGATAAATATATGTCAAAGACTCACCACCACACTTGCAATTGTATGACAATTCCTTACTGCTACTCAAAGTCACATCATTATTACAACTGATTTTGATCAATCAGTACATCATCATTCATTAGCCAACTCTGATAATTTTGAGACCATTACTCTTTAGCTAACACTAATTTCTATGTATTGATACAAATTTTAGAAAACTAGCCAAGCTGATTGGACATCAAGTATCTAAAAATGAGATTAAACTAGTTTTAAAAAATTCTAAGATACCTGAAAAAATGCCAAGTTTATCCAGATTTGAGTCACAGAACATAACAAACTAACAACTATCCCATAAGAAATTCATTATTAATAATTAAAGTGGAGTCTTAAATAAAAATTTATCAATTTAAATTATTTTTTAAACAATCCAAACACTTATATACTACAAATAATTGACAGTAGAGTAAATTAGTGCATCTTTCTCTAATTTTGGATGTATGAGAATGTGAAAAGTAAGATTCTGTAGTCTGGATAATTCCAAGCACAGACTATTGATGATCAAGTAATCAGTGATGAAAATAATGTTTATGCCAAGTGAATAAAATAAAAACTAACAGACGTTTAAATCAAATTAATAAGTTACAATTGTTAATTGTTTTTAGAAATTATGCCAATTCAGATCTTTTCGTACCTAGAAGATTCATTTTTAATATTAAATTAATTAATAAAAACTCGGCATAAATATATTATAAATTCATACCAGGGAAAATTATTTTTGTGTTCTGAAGTTGGTACAAATTATGCATGCTAAATATTTTCGTTCCTAATATAAATGTTACCAAGGGAAGAAAATAAGAATAATAATTTTCCTAATTATAAAGAGAATAACATGAGTAATTAGAGTAAACATAATATAAATTTTAAATTTAATTAAATGTTTGTGTGAAATGAATTTAAAAACTATAAAAAATATATACTATTTACCTATTATAGCTCAACCATGACATTTTATTCATGGAGGCTTACAGAAAATTATCTCATATAAGGAAAATGTAATAGATGTACATTTAAATTGTGACTTCAAATATATTGGTGCCATAAATCTAAAAATTACAGCTAGTGTATTAAACAAAAAATCACATAACTATCTTAACTTATAATTAACATCTGCATGAGATATTTCATTTAATAGGCTAGCATTTCAAAGTGTTAGTTGACAAAGACTACGAGGATAGACCAAAACGCTCCTAAGTGGATAAAATTTTTAAAGTTATACTTTACACATATCTAATTACTGTATTTATAAATATTCAATTATAAGATTATATATATTTGTTGAAATGAATGTTCTCATGGGAAAAAGATGTTTTGTAAAACATATTTTCAGAGCAACTATATTTAATAAAATAATATTAAAATAAATATACTGACATTCTGACAAGATAATACTTGACTTCACCCTGGGTGTATATACATATAAGAAAAATATATAGTAAACTAAAAATGCATAATTTTAGTCATTCATTTACCAAAATATTAAAAGAAAAGACTAATGTTATCATTTTTATTAATAAAACTAAAAATTATTTTACACAATCCTTACAAGAGCAAATATTTTACACAAACATACATGCACATATATGTAACATGATACATATTTATTTGTTAAAATGTTATGAATTGTTTGTTACCAAAGAATATGTTTTTTTAACAATAGCTTTAATCTTTACTTGCTAATGCTATTTGTCTCTAAAGAGTGGAAGTCTTATACTATATTTTGCCATCCTATCTCTGCTTGTAATGAAATAATAAGTACGTATAATCATGTGAAATTATTATATCATTTCAATATGTATTAGTAAAATGACTAAACTTCTAATTCATGATTATCAATCAATCTTTATAGTTGTGCCTGTTTGAAAGATGTACTAAAATAGCAGATTTTGAAACTAAAGTTCAAAGAATCTTGACCCAGTGCTTAAACTTCTTATGAATTCCCAGATAATAAATCATATTCTATTATATATATTATAATGGTCAGGGAATATTTTGACTCTTACTGTACCTACCATACAGGGTGCCACTAGGCTATTCGAACCTAGAATATTTATATAGTAGGCAGATATGCCTTGTTAAAGATCCAACTTTTATAAACCATTAGCCCATGTCATTAGCTCAAGGAGTAGCTGAGATTTATAATAAATTCTTAAACATTTTAATAAAGAAAAAAGATTTAAATTCTTAAAATGTATTTTTAATATTAAAATAAAATAAGCCACTGCCAGTAATTACATACAAAAAACACTTTTTGACACATATATATGTATATTTAAAATTGAGGAATAAATTGATCTTGTTTAGATTTTAAATTTAAATTTTATTTTATACTTTAGTAAAAAGTCTGCATAGATGAACATTTTATATAATATTTTTATTTTAGAATGTTGAATATAGATAAGCTACATAGATTACACAATTAAAAACTTCTCTAAAAACAAACATTCAACCTCAAGCTAACAGTTTGTAGCCAAACCAATGCTTGCTATATGAAGATGCTACATAAAATCATGCTGACAAGAATGTGTGCCAGCAGTGTGATATTATTTAAAGGAAATGATCCTCGTCCAGTACAGGAATGTGCTTCTGTCTGAAGAAGAAATCATGAATATAAAATATTAAAAAGAAGTGCTACATATGGATGGGAAAGAGGTACTTTTGCCAACTTATAGTCCCTATCCATAGAGTGAAAGGTCTGTGTCCATTGCAATGCAATGACTACACTTTTGGGTCATGCATTCAGATGGGCTTTCCCATGTATGCTGAACATGCTTCACATTACATTGATCTAAACACCCATATATCTCTCCACCAGTGTTAACCTAACTAAGAAATAAATAATTTGAAATCATACCCCTTTAAGCTATCATAAATGATTCTAAATATAATGTTATTAATTAAAATTGCTTAGGAAAAATTTACAATAAAGTAAACCCATTGATACTCATCATAAGGTGCCCTATATGGGTAAATATATTTAGACACTCAGCATGAGGTGTCATATTTACCAATATATATCAAGTGACTGTGCATGCACAGGCATATATATTTTACGTATATGAAAATCTTAAATAATAACTAATATAAACATTAACAAATCTATGCAGCCATCTACACCCAACTTAAATTTAATACATTTTAATAATTTAGTTAATAAATACAAAAATAAATAATAAATGAAAAATGGGAATAAAACCTTATGCATAAAAAATATTAATAATTGATTTAGAATTTTTTTAAGTCAGATAAGAGTTCATACTTATTAATGAGATTTCAGTTAATTGCAAGTTTGTAAAAGTTCCTATTAGATAAAAGAGTTCATACTTTCCCTGAGCGATTTAAAGTCTGTCTTGTCCATGATGTCCATTTAATATTTCTGAGAAGAGCGGTCAGTTGTTTGCTGCCATTCAGTTCTCATTAATTTGGAGGCCACCTCAGCTGGTGTATAACATAAAATTAAATCTATTGCAGACATCTACATTGTGGAGTCTGCAATACAGCTACAGTTCATATGTAGATTAATAGTCTTTTTTTTTTTTTTTACAAGTGCTATTATTTTGCCTTTTATATTTTTATAGCTTCTTATCAGAAATCCTATGGAACAATCTAACATGATGTCACAGATCCTAATGTCCGGAGTTTTTCCATTTTAGTCTGTGGGCTTGATGCTGCTTCAGAGCAGGAAACAATATTTAATTTTTATCTATATCTCCTATCTGACCTTTTAATTATTTAAGTTTCCCAACGTCTAGTTTGCTTTAAAACAATCATTTCCATTTACTAAGATTAAACATGATACAAATTAATATTTATTTCTATTTTCAAAAATATTAATCTTTATCTTTAGATCTTATTTTATTTACAAAAAAAATATATTTAAATACTTTTTTTTAAAAAAATAGTCATTGAATATTATTTGAGACTTGATAACATTTATCTTTAATTTTACTTTTATCTGATAATTTTTGTAACATTTCTTGAAGCTCTGAAAAACTATTTGCAAAAACAATCACATCAGAAAAATCTAAATGATATAAATAATCTCCATATATTTTTATTTCCTTAGCTTTCCATTTTAATCCACAAAAACATTAGTTGTAAAACAGGTAAAAAAAATTTCAGATATAGAATCACCCTATTATATACTTTTATAAATCTTAATTTTTTTAGTATTATCAAGGAATCGGATCACTATTGTTGTATTTTGATGATAATATCCTAGACCTACATCTTGTTGATCGAAAGTTTTAATCATTGTAAGAATATTTATAGAATCAAATGCTTTTTCATAATTTATAAATCTAAAACATAATCACTGATATATTGCTTTGATTACAATTTTTCAAATTCTTCACCTGATTTTTTTAAGATATCAGTAATAATTCCATCATTTTCTGGAATTTTTTTTCATTCATAGATCACCTTTTTATTTGAAATGTTTGGGAATTCAGAAGATAGTGGTTATTTTCTTTTCTTACTATTACATAATTCTTTGTAGAACTCTTTCTAACATTTCATTACACTATCCTTTTTTTATTATTAATACTTCTATATTTTCTTTTTATTTGTGACATAATTTTTTTGCTAATACGAAAATGTTGATTTATCCTTTCGAAACTTTTATTCTCTTCTATAGTTTTTCATGCCACTCAACAATTATATTTTCTTAAATCATTATTAATTTTCTTTTTTATACTGTTTTACAAAAGTTCAGGCATTGATTTTTTTTAATGGATCATTTTTAAGTATTTTTATATTTCTTATTTTCTTCATACATTGTCTTGTCTAGTGGTCAATTATTGCTTTCGTATACTAGTTGTATTTGATGCCATTCTCATTGAAATACCAGTAGTCTTCTTACTTCATATTTATAAATTTACTGGGCAATATTATTCAAATATATGAATAAAAACATTAGACAAAGCTTAATAATCCCAAAGTGCATTTCTATTGAACTAGCTCCATCAATTAGCCCAGATCATAAAACTCTTCCAAATATCTTCATGATTATTTGTTAATTATCCATCCTAATTTATTATGATTTAATCTATAAAAGGATAATTCTTAATCAACTTTAATGATGATATTATATTTTTAATAAATGTATCAAAATTGTTTGTAATTACTGAATTTACTGTACCGATAAATAGTTAGTGTTTTAGGTTATAATATGTTTACTAGAGTAATTCATTCTATTTATTTTGAATTATCTATTATACGTTTGAGGAAATAATGGATAGTACATGTATAATTCAAATTCTTAAATCAGTTTCTAGTTATAGTGATTTAAATAAAGCAATACCACCTAATGTACAAAAATTACTTAAGTTTACACTAGATGGTTCAAATGAATAGCTGATAGAATAAATTACTGATCTTATTATAGACATTAAAAGTAATAGAAAAATTATGTGGTGCTGTTCTTTGTATATAGTAAGTGTATTATGTGCCTACAAATATTAAAACTTAGTTTTAATACACATTTGAATTAATAAATTTATGCAATATTGTATTTACTAATAGTAAATATATTAATTTTTAAAGCATGAAGTTTATAACTGGGATGGATTTAATATAATAATCTCTGTTTAACAACTCATTAGTAATAATGATTAATATTTTATCTAAATAAGATTTCATCAAATGAGAATATGAAGGACTAGATTGTAGTAATATATATATATATATATATATATTTAAAGCTCCCACTCAACTCTATCCTTGAATGAAATGAACAAAGATATCTGAAAAAGGCAAATAACAATTGGAGTAAGTCTCAATTTCTTACATATATATTATTTGTTTAAAACGAGATACATTACTCTTTAACTGAGTTTAAAGTTTATTGCTGAGATAAGAATTACATGACTATCTCTAGTCTAATAAACAATTTGTAATAATCATTTATGTATTTATCTAGTCAAGGATGTCAATGACATGAATGCAGGAAGTTTGAGACATGTAAATTAAATTATAAAATTAATATATATAAAACTAAAATAGAATAATGACATTAAACAAAAGTTTTATATAATAAAATGATTAATATACTTACAGCTTAGTTAGATTTTTTAATCCAATGAACATTGAAGCATTCAGAATGCCAATTCGGTTGTCTGATAAATCACTAAAATAGATAAAGAAAAAAAAGAGACATGACTATTGTTATTTTAAAAAAAACATTATGCAGATATATTATTTCAATATATTCCATTAATTTATTTTATCCAGCCACTAGCTTTTCATTAACAATTATCTAAATATTTACATAGCTACCATTATATCTTCATATATGTTTTATTAATATACTAAAATCTATTACACGTCAAGATTACCCCATTATACCATCATATGTTTTATTAATATATATATATACTACCAATCATTATTTACTTTATTAAGCATAATTTATAATAAAAAAGTTAACATAAGTATAATAAAAACCAAGTAGTAAAAAATGGAATTAATTAATTAATCAAATCAAAGTCATATGATCAAACAGTTAAAGTATATCTAGATAATTGATTTTTCATAGGTTACTTACTTTGAATTGCAATACTTATGAAAGAGTTATTAAAATATTTTATAATATATATTCGTTGATTAATATTGACTTACAAATAATATTTTTAAAGTTAACTGGAAGATGGTGTCAAAATACTATCGATATTAATGGTTTTCTTTTAAACATTTCTAACCAAATTGAGATATAATATTTGAATGAAAAGTTCATCATACAGAATGCATGAAAAATTTGTAACTTGTGAAAGTTTCTCTACGTTGTGTTTCTTTAAATTGATCAACAAAATACTGGACTCGAATTTTTTCAGTAACTGACAATTGTTCATCGTATTATTTTTTCTTTCGTTAATATATAAGCAACCCAAATTCATTTTAAAACATATTTATTAATTATACATTTATCAGTCTAGATTAAAATAAAAATATAGATAATTTATCCACAATATATATCATAATCATTAGAAAACCGTTATAAAAATAAGTATTTTCATTCTAATTTATAAAAAAAAATAGATATACTAAGTTCAAAAATTTATAAGTGGATTTTGCAGTGATTAAAAATCGATCCATGAAACATAAATACATCCACATATATTGCATCCTGATTCTTTAATATGATTATTTGAAGACTTGCATCACTGTAATTTAATTTCTTATACAAAATAACTTTCCTAAATGTATATCTTTTTGCTTTCCATATTCCCAGCCATAGCTCTTCAATACAGATGTTGAAAGAAAGTAAAGAAGATAATGTTATATTATATTTGATAAATAAAAAATATATGTTTATATATATGAAAGTGAAATGATAGTAACTGTACTTCCCATTAAGTTATCAACTAAATAATACCATGATAACATCGATTTTTTAACTCTGTTGCTATATAAGCTTCTTAAAGTTGATATAATTATTTATTATTATACATATACATATATTATAACACTCCAGTCTATACGCTTAATGATAATAATTTAATTAGTTTTGTAGAAAAACTAATTGAATGATATATATTTAAGAAGAAATACAGCCAAAAAAAAATTGTGTTAATTTTTTAGAAGAAATTTCTATTTCAACTGAAAAGTAAATTTTCTAAATGGAAATAATTAAATATTATCTGCCAATTTGTTTTTTGATGGCAAACAAATAATCTTACTTTTTTGTTTAAAATAGATTATATAAAAAAAAATATGCATATTTGAAAGTTCAGTTTTTATATTACAATGGTAAATATTCCACGTAATATCTTATCACTATAGATATTACAAGGTTTTAAACTTAACATAAATTAAAAATACTTCTTATTATCATTACATTTAATATTTAGTACACTCATTAATAGTTAAGAGTATATAGCAACAATTTTTATTGTTAATAAAAAAATTTTTTTTATTAATCTATTTAATTTTGCGTTTGCTTATTGAACTCAATCCAAACATTATGCAATATACTAATAACAACCACAACTCTAAGAAATCATGCAATCCATGGGGAGACATGCAGAATAACAATAATAATTTGTAAATAATGATGATTGAGCATTAATAAGTTTTCCAAAAGTAGGCTTTCTAGTTAAAAGATTTGGCACCTGAAAGTTAAATGTTTTATTTTATTGAAATTGAAAAACAAATAAAAACAATTTCAAGGAAAGTTAAATGTTTTATTTTATTGAAATTGAAAAACAAATAAAAATAATTTCAAGAGGACTTGTACTTATGTTATAAATCATCATCGTATTTAAAAAGTTGAATTGAATCACTTTTAAATTTTTTTTTATTAACCATTCAACTTTCATCTAATACTTTAAATCAAGATCTATGATATATATTTATTATATCATTGTATATCTTTGATCCCTAGTTCAAACCCATTTACTATGGTATAAATACCATTTACATATTTGATGCAAACCATGCTGTGGCTTGAATATCCCCTTTCGTTGCTCAACTTTATTTCTGTACAGTCACATAATGCACTGCCTATTAGAGCATAAATAAATTTATGACATTGTGGTGTATATATAATAAGTAACAAGGAATAATTATTTAGAATGAGAAATAAGATTAACATTTTTTTACAAAAAATGTATGTACTAATCTTTTATGAAAGCAATAGTTTAAATCTGGGTAAGCAAAATGGCAATATATATATATATATCAAAATACAGTACAATTTACATAAATTATATTATTATTAGAAGTACTTTCGACTATACATTTTGTAGTCTTTATCAACTATATAACATTGAATAATCAAAACGAATACAGATATCAAACTTTATTATATATATATAAAACATTAAGGCTGCGGTATATGACATTATTCTGGAAAAGAATCCATAAACTGATATGATAATATAAAAATAAAAAAAATATTTATAAGTTTTTAAATCTGAATAAAAAGAATAATCAACAAGAAAATTATAGAACATTTAGTTTTATGCAGATGACATGTTGACTAAAATTAAAAACGGAAGCATAATTAAACATGGATCTACCAACAACAAAAGAGCCAATACAGCAATGGAATCAGAACCAATAGAGTAAGAAGCCATTCTGACAGTGCAAAAGTCTTTAGAATAAAAAACAGATACATTTAATACTGAAATGCTATATACACTTATGAAAGAATTTAAGAATTTGAAGAAAAACAACAAAAAAGAAATAGTGAATTAAACAAATGCATTTAAAATTTGAAGAAATATGACAAACATTTGAACAAGAGGTAGTAAATTTAAAGAAATACATTTGAAACTTAAAAACAACAAAAAAGTGATACCGAATTTTAAAAAAATGCTTTCAAAAAATGAAGAAATGTATCAAGAAATAAAAGAAAAGTTTGAAATGGTATAGGTTTGAAACTGGAAATAGCAGGTCAAATACAAGAGCAAGTACAACAAAAATGGGAGTGTATAGAAAAATGATTATATAGTGATTTAGAAGAAATGGTTAAAAAAATCTAATGAATCTACTGTAAACAAATTAAAGGAAAATGTCCAAAATATAATAGAAAGACTAGAAAAACTGAAAGTGAAAAAAAAATTGAAGAGAGATGATCAAATTCAAAATTCATTGTTAAAAAAAAATCATAGACACTCAAGAGAAGCTGCAGAAAAACTGAGAAAGAAATAGTTGGCATCATAAATGACATAAAAAATGGATTATGCAAAGATGAAAGAAGATACACAAAATTGTTTTATAGAAATTAAGGAAATTAGTAGAAGTGATAGCACAAAAAATATAAACCAAAAGAAAACTATAAAAATACAATAACTATGAAGCAGTATAAAAATGGATTATTAATTATATAAATTAATATCTCAAAATTCAGGTAAAGCTGGAAACTTCCATGGAACATCTTGACAATTTTAAGAATTATTTTCAATTAAACCAGTTAACATAAAGCAAGTAGCTATTGACTATAATCATTTACAAGGGCCTGCTAAAGAATGGTAGAGCTCATTAATATAGAATAATTTTTGGTCAGAAGAGTGCCAAGAAGCAATAAGATATCAAAATATGAAAGAAAGATTTAGCATAAAAGATGGTGAAAGTTATACTTTTTTAGAAGACAAGAATCAAAATTAAAGACATTATCTGCATGTAGCATGGTAAAGAGCCAGATCAACAGAATTATTCAACATAATTTACTCTTTCATGTCGAACTGATGATCATAAGCACTGACCAAAAAAACCATAGAACAAGCTGAGTTTTTAAATGCCACTGACATGAGCCTCCAGAATCAGGTAGGAGAAGGCAAGTTCACCACACCAAACCAGCAATCAAACAAAAGGAGTGAGGCATCTATTGATTGTATTAGACTATTAGTGAAAGAGAAAAAGCTCTGGTAACAGAGATAGAACATGCATAATACTTCCTTCTAAAAGTTTTCCTAGCCCAAGAAAACCAGATACTCCAGAAAAATGTCCAGAAAATTCACTCCATCCAGGAACTAGCACTGGAATAGAAAAAAATAGTAGACCCAGAAAATGAAGAGAAAGGGAGTCCTGTCCAGTTCAGGCAGTCTTACCTACTTTAGTTATTTAAAAACTCATCATAGTAATCTAATGCCAAAAAGAAAAAAAACATTGATTAAAACTGTTTTTCACTGCAACTTGGAAAACCATATCTTGCTCTCTATTTTACAGTATTTTCAATGCTCCAGTTATAATAGCCAAGTACGATGATTTTATCTAGCAGAAAACTATCTATCACATTTTTCTAGATAACCAAAAAAAAAAAAAACCAAACCTAAAACACCCAGAAAATGCTGTCAGATTCAGAAACCAACACTGAAGTTTTCCCAAACCATCAGTTCCCACTTTAATAATGCTGTGAAGGAAAAAATGGACAGTGCTGTAAGAACTATCCAAGACCTACTGAAGTATAGTATATCCTTTGTAATGACATCAATACTTCTGAATTTCTTCTCTAACATCATCAATTGCCTAAGGATAAGAACTACCATCTTTGGAGGAATTGAATACAACTGCAAATATATTAAAAGAACAATATCTACATAAGACTATGATTTGGAATTGTTTAAATATTTCTGATTGTAAAATCTTATCATTATCGATATTATAAGGCTTTAAACTTAAACTAAAAATATATTTTATTACCATTATATTTCACACTTTCCATATGCATGAATAGTTGTGAGCATATATGAAACAGTTTCTATTTATGCAATGTTAATAGTTTGTTTTTGCTTCTGAACTTATTCCAAGCAGAATGCTTTTAATATCCAATATACCTGTAATATTCACAACCCTGAGAAATTCTGAAAAACATGAAGGGATGGTGGTAATAATTTGTGAATGATAATGATCATGCATTAATAAGTTTCCCAAAAATAAAAAAAAAAAAGCCAAAATTAAAAAGGATAAAGAATTTTTAAGGAAACTAAATAAAAAATTCCAACTAGCATCAAAACATGTAGGAAAGAATACTATAATAAAGTTTACAAAGGCATTACAAATAAAAACAAGAGCTACCTTTTGAGGAATTTATAATATTAGAAAATTTGTTGAAAACTATCAATAAATAAAATATGTCATCAGGATTACACCATAAAAGAATCATCCAAGACACTTTTGAAGACTCTTACATAAAAGAATCCTCAATTATAAAAGTTGAGATCAGATTAGTGTTGAGACCATTGTCTAAAAATAAGGCCTATAAAATAATTTTACAGAAAATAATAAAAACGCTAACTATGTTATGAAAATCTGAAAAAAACTACTCAATGAAAATCTTGGCAGATTATGCAAATTATCATGTTTTTTATAGGACATACAATTAAGGGATTTTGCTTAAATTCAATCAATATATAAAAAAGAAAAAGTAAATGTCAGAAGTACAAAAAATAATCAAGGAACAAGGAGTACCATTGTAGAGGTACAGTAATGGAAAAACAAAATCAAGCTATATCCAAAAATACCTATATGATCTTTATTAATTGCAACAAAATATTTGATTCAGTCCACCAAATTAAATTATGGATACTGCTAGAAATAGTGGTTATTATGAACTTTTGTATACTGAACTAGAAACTACAGTTGTATTAGATGATGAATGAAATACATTTTGCATAAGCAAAAAAGTTAGCCCGGACTTGTATTATCAATTTACTTGATCAATTTTATATCGAATTCAGAATTTTTAAAAAAGGTCAGATTTAGTAAAAACAAATGTGGAATCAGAATCGGTAAAAGAAATATCAATAATTTTAATATGATGATGCACTTGCAGTTGAAAATACAGCAAGTCTTAAAAAAACTTATTACGCCTATTAAAGAACTGAGTAAGATCGATATTATGACTAAATATAAAAAAGAAGTATCATGATAGAGAGATGTAACTGCATTTAAAATTGATAATTAAAGCATAGAAATTATTGAGTTTCATCTCAATTAATAATTTATTAACTTCATTCCAGATTAATGGAGTTGCAATGAAAGGTTTAGAAAACATTTTTAATGTTGGGGAAATATCTTCAAACAAAAATCAGAATTATTCAAATACTTGTATTTTCTCTAATCTATGAATGTGGAAGTCAGGTATTGAAAAAGAATGATAGAAAGTATTGTTGCTTTTGAATTGTGTTGCGGATAAGTCATTTAGTAATGCTGCAAAAGACAAGAAAATAAACTAGTGGTCAATGAGATTATGAATAAAATCTCATTTTCAAGCAACAATGACCAGATTAAAATTTTATTTTGGCCATATGATGAAAAAATATAATTCATTAGAAAATGTACAATGCTTGGAAATATTGATAGTAAAGAATAACAATAACATGGAAGGATTTCAACAACACAATAATTAAGTGTAACATTGATTTAAACTAAAAAAAAAACAACCATTGAGATCATGTGATGTTTTTTGTTGTTGTTTTGTTTAGAACTCAGAATGAAGAAGTGTTATTTATATGTCTGTCATTTAAAAACAATGTTAGCTTGTCAACTAATAACAATAATAAAGTATACTGTATTTAAGGCAAAATTATAGATTCTATTTTATAAATAATTAGATTTTGAAAATTTCAGAAATATAATAAACGATTAAATAATTAAAAAAAACGTAAATATAAATGAATACTTGTTATTTAATAACATATTTCAAAACTTGTAATTGTTATTTTATAAAATGTATTTTCATCTTAAAATAAGACTGAAAAATTTCGACTGTGTCTTTCAGGCCAAAAGTTATTTTATTTATAGCCATAAAAGTTTTAATAAAAGTAAACGGCAAAACACTAAAAGAATTTGTGTAAATTACTATTATCCAATAAAATAAAAAAACAGCATTTTTTTTATATAAATGTATCATTTGTTTTCTTAAAAAAATTACACACAAATATGTACTAAGCAAAAATAAATAAATAAATAATATCGTAACTATAATAGTATACTCATAAATTTTATTAGATGTAAAAAGAAAAAAATAGCAATTTTATTTTACATCCAAAAATGATATTTTTATTCAGTTCAGTTAATTTTGATATTAAGTAAACATCAAAAGATATAAAAATAGCGATATATTAAAAAGAAAAATCAAAACATGATATCATAATTATTAAATAAAAGAAAAAGAACTGACACATGTAATTTTTACCATACCCAAAGTTTCAAGTAAACTTTATGGAGCACATTAAAAATTAAAAAAAAAAGTAAAAAAATCTTGGATGGGTTTATTCTCTTAATGTTGATTTAAATTTAAAGTAAAAACACCAAACATTATGACTATTTTCTCATATCAGAAATCTAATCAGGTTGGGTTCAATTGTGAAGCTGTATAATGATTTTTGTATTCATTCTCATTTTCACTTTATTTTTCAAATTTCACAAGTCTTGAACTTTAAACTAAAATAAAAATAGAAAAATAATTAAAAAAAAAAAAAACCTGAAATACTTGACGTTATGGTTATGAGCCTACAATATATTTTATAATGGTTATTCCTTGCAACATTTTTTTCTCCAAAATTTAGGCATCAAAATATTAATCTGCGACATTATATTTGCGTTTAAATACATGGTATTTTTTAAACAAAGATTTCATATATTTTATGATAGCAGTTGACTGTTTATAATCTGTGTGTCATATGCAGTCTTTAAGACATTTTCTTCAAAATTATCTAATAAACAGCTCATATATAAACATTAATTATCTGCAATTACTTTGTGCATAACGCTATGCTAAGATTTAAAGACAAAAGTAATATAAAATGTTTTATCAATGTTATTATTAAATAAAATGTTATTTTATATAAAAAAATTACTTATGAACATTTTTTTTGTCCCATGTTCTTCCATCTTGGAAAAACAACAGGGATAAACTAATTTCAAATCTTCATCATATTCTTACAGTACTCATCTTGCATAAATACATTTCCATTAAAAAAATTTAAAATCAGAACGATTTTATACTACGTAAGTAATATTCTTATCTGTTTGATTTTATACATTTTTAGGAATTCAATTTTTAATTAAAAACAAAATCATATTTGCCTTTCTAAGTATAGTGTATTTCACTCATTGCATTACTAATATATATACAAACAATGAATAATTATTGATTCGGTTTTGCAGTTGTAAAAAACATCTACACTTCACAACAGGTTTAAAATAATGACGATAAATACTCATTAAAAAGTAATTCTTAACTAACGTCATTATTATTTTTTAATCAAATATAGTATTTAATTTCTTCTTTTATTGAAAACTTGGTCACGATTCCAAGCTCCTTGATTGGTTTTTCCAGATGATGATGGTATTTCTCTTCCTTAATGAAAATTTCTTTCTCAAACTCCACTGTAGCAGTAAGTGGAGACACGAGCAGCTGTCAAGAACTAATTGTTATTAGAATTTGTAATTGTCAAGCTGGCTGTGAGCTGGATATAAAATCAGGAAAATTGAGAGACAGGCTTAGACTTCTTGTAACTCATTTAAAGAAAAGTTGCGGGGAATTCTTTCTTTACAAATTAAGCACAGCAGAGGATTCTAGTACTGTCTCTTGTGTACATGTCTCTTAGTTCTAAAATGAAGTTAAACAAGACATGCTAGTGTTTATTTGTTAAGACAATATTTGTTTGAGAAGAAACTTATTAAAACAAACTTATATATAATAAAACTTAGGAAGAAAAAAAAGAAGGCAAATCCTGCTAATAATCGCATGTATTATATGAAAATGAAGTGTTTACATATATACGTTTTGGCCATGAATATGAAGGAAAACCTCGAAAGTATTAGGCCTATTTTAATTTAATTGTTTTTGTTACTACTGACAGCTTCTTCTTCAGCGTGTTTAAAGCGCTTATATATACTATTACGTTTGTGCATTAAATATTTGTTAATGTATGTTATGAATAATATATGCTATTACCAATACTTAACTATTAATATATTGTTATTCAAAGAATGTTTAGATAACTAAGTCTGCACAATTTTTCAAAATTATCAACAAAATCACTAGAATTTCAAATAAATTGTGAGCAATAAGCTATCCGCTATGACATTGAAAAAAAACAAACATTAGTCATTTTGAAATATAGTAAGAATAATGTAATTCAAAATATTTAAAATAATTTTATTAAATATATATATATGTTTTCCGTAGCAATACAATTGTGAAAACTGCTAATTTAAGTAATTGAAACACATCACATCAAATGTACTAACTAAAAATACCGGTAAGCATTGTTATGTTATCATTTTAAATATTTTTTACAATAATAATTGTCCATTTAAATATCTAAAAAGATTTGTTTGACTGTTCACTTTTAAAATATTTTTGTATTTCAAACAAGATTTATTGTTCAATATACAGGTACACACGTTATTTTGTATGCATGTAAGCGATAGTATAAAGGAAATGATATCTCAAAAATTTTGAATAACCTTCACACAATCTGACATTGAATTCCATTCAACTATATATATTGAAACGTCTTGGTATTGTAACATAAATTTTATTTGATTTAAAGCAGGAATTTGCTATTTTTGACAGAAAACATGCCAGGCATATTAAAATAAAATGTTACATGTAAAACAAAAAATAACAGTTTTAAGAATTGAAAATAAATTAATGTAGATATAACAAAACAAATAAAAGATTAAATTAACACCCATATATATAAAGCAAAGACAGGTAAATGCAGAACTATGTAAAAAATATATAATGTTTAAAAGCAACACAACCATTCAAAATTTGGGACATATAATTCAGCACAGACAATAAAGAGAGGAAAGTTATAGAGTTCTAGTTGTCATGGATCTCATCCTTTATAAATATTTATGATAGATATATTTGTAATATGGATGGTAGTAAGCAGACTCATGAATGAAAACATGAATTATCTTGCAAACAAACTGTTAACAATTTAGAATTGAAACTGAGAGTGATACGGAAATTTGAAGGACAGTGCTTATCACAAATAATAGCTAAACTTAGATAATAAGATATCAATTACAATATCATAATGAATGATATTTCTTGCATGAAAGAATATGTGAAAGAAATGGAAAACAAAAAGTTATGAATAATATAACATGTAATAACTGAGATGACAAACTGTTAATGATATAAATGAAAACCTGATACAAAAATGTTTTGAATTAAATTTAATGCTAATTCAAATGAGCACAAAAAGCTTATTTGAAAATATAAAAGGATACAATCATTTGTTGCAAGGAATGTATAAAGTCACAAGAAAGATATAATAAACATGAATAGAGTGCATGGAAAAATAAATCTCTTTTCCAATTTTAGAAAGAATGTTTGTGGCAAAGTTGTGGATAGAGTAAGTATGACATTTGTAAATCAAAATATAACAATTAACTATCAATAAATAATAAATAAGTGATAAAGATATATGTAAAAAATGGTAACCTGGGCCAACTGATGAGTGCTGCTTAAGCATGAAATGCATCTTGTAAGTCATTTGATTTTCATGTATTTTTATTCATATACTACAAGAGTGTGTGATGGAATAGAGATGATTAAGTAGATTTTAAAAGATGTCACATGTGGAAATAGAAAAGTGAAGTTGTATTATTCCATGTGTGTGCATTTAAGTAAAAAACACAGAGTTATTAATCCTTAACTGGTTTAAAGTTTATATCTGGGATAGGGATAATCTCTAGTTTAATAAATGATTAGTGATAATCACTGATGTGTTTATATGGGTTAGTTCCTTTCAAAGTTGTGAATAGAGTAAGTTTCATACTTGCAAATCAATATGTAATTTACTATTGATAAATAAATACTGAACAAATAATAAAGATATATGTAAAAATTTGTGATCTAGACCAAATGATGAGTGCTGGTTCATCATAAAATGCACATTGGGGATCATTTGTCTTTTTATGAGTTTTTATTCATATGTTTCAAGAATGTGTAGTAAAGTGAAAATTATAAAATATATCTACAATAAAATATTAGTTAAGCTTATAGAATAAAATTAGAAATGGATGAACACAATGCAAAGAAATTATTTATCTACATGCAGAAAACTGAGCTCTTTAATTGTGCAAAATAAAAAAAAAAAATAAAGTCTTACAATCAGTAAGAGAAATAGCTGCAGCTCCTCTGCTCCTCAGAGGGTTTGACTTTGTTTAAAAACATAAATTTCAATACATTTTACTTTCTGAAAGTCCTAAGAATATTTAAGCAGATCTTTGATTGTTATTGAATATATGAATAAAAAAGAAACTACTGCTCAGATATGTTTTGATAAGTTAATAATAAAAAAATATCTGAATAGTAGTTTATCATATATTCAATAACAAGCAAAGATATATTGACAATTCTTAGGATCTTCAGAAAGTGAAATGTATTGAAATATATATTTTTAAACCAAATCCAAAAAATTGATGTCATGGTGCCAATTTCCGAGGATGTCCATGATGCAGCTTACCAAAAGTCTAGCATTTAAAAAGCTCTCAAACTATTATCTCATTATAATAATACAATTAATTTAGCATAGATCCATTATGCAATGCCAATATAATTTTTTCTGAACATATGCTGCTAGATTTACAATTGGAATAAGACATAACTTAATGTTTTATTTGTTATGTATATCCCTTAGCAATAGTATGTTTGTTCCTCAGTAGAATATTGTATCTCTTGTATTTTTGTTTATATTTTTGTAATATAATGTTTAAATTGAATTTTCATTCAAATGTAAAATTGGTAACCCATCCCATAACACTACAACATTAATACAGCCTTATATAATGGTCTGGGGAATGAATTGCACAAATAAAAACAATAATTACAGCAAAAATAAAAAGATATAGTTTTAAAATAACTATTTTATTACCAATTAAAAATTACAAATAGTGCTGGTGTAGAGGTTTGATTATCTTTTATATAGTTACAATTAAGATGATATTAAACATTCAAATAATATACAATAATATACTGATATGGATAGAATAAATTATATATATTGAAGCAGCATGTTTCAATAATTAAATAGGTATGTGTATGTTAAGGTGTAAACAAAAGTGATATGTTGGCATTGAATATAATAAAAAAAGACAATTATAAAATTAAATTTTAATTAATTAATATTGTATATTATTGAATATTGTCTTACTTTAATGTGTTCAAGGTCCAACCCCGCCCTCTCTTATATGAAAGATAATCGTGATAGCTTCATCCATATTTGCAACATTTTATTTTTACAATTAAAGATTTTTAAATGTTTTTATTTAAGTTATGAAGTCTAATTGTAGGTTTGTTTTTTTGGGTAAATATTTTGAAATCAACATTTAATATATTTATATTCAATATAATGATTTCAAATTCTGTACATTTGTTATAAATCACAATCAATGCAATATGACCCTAAAATATTTTAGATAGGTTCCCTAGTTTCATAAATCCAATGGAGTTGGCAAATGAAATTTCAAATATTTTGATATGAAATTTCAAATACATTCATATCATTTCAATAAGTCTTATCACATGAGAGACCAGTATAAATATATTTTAAAAAATTTATTTTAAAAAGCATCTTAACAAACTTTTAAAATTAAAATAATATATATATTTAATAAATGCTTTTACTTATTTACTTTCGAATAAAGGCATGCAAATAAGTGTTTCTTCAACCACATCAAGGGATTGTTTGAATTAATTACCAAACACCCCTCACATGCTTTAATTTCAAGTTAAATATAAAAAACATAATTATGGTTGAAGAAACAATTAATTTATGTGTTTTTAGTCCAAACTAACTAAATAAAAGTATTTGTTATAAAAAAAAAATGTTTATTATTTCTATACCATATATTGATAATCTTTATACTGTTTATTACTAATGTAAGCTTACAAATAAAAAAAACATTCTAAAAGTTAATATTTGAACTTTGTAAAATAGAAAATTAGTATTAAACAGATTAATGGTACTTTTCATTATTAGCTCATAATCTTATCTATTCATAAAATTTGTAGAATAAAATATTTCTTATTTCAATTCCATTTTTAAAGTAGAAATAAATTTTAACTGAACATTATAAAAAAATAAAAGTAATTCTTACAATTCAAAATTCAGCTTTTAAAAAAGTTATTATTTAATAAAAACAGCTTTCGTTTTGCCATAACTATGTTTTTACAATTTTTCTTTTAAAAAAAAAATTCAAATAAAATCTAATATAAAATTTTTTGATTTAAAATAAATATTTTACAAATATATTGTAAAAATAAGCTTAAATACATAAGTAAATTATTGAAATTACAATTTTTCTTGCCAATATATTAAATCAAAACACATAGTTAGAATTGCCTTCAGGCCAATAATATGCCAATCGGGCATTATCAAGCATTGCTAGCTACTTTTATATTTAAATTTTGTATGAGGTCTATACAGATTTTTTTAAGCAAATAATTTTAATTAACCGATTACTAAGCAAAAAAAAAGAGCAGTTTTCTAAGATTACAGATATTTGAAAAATACTAAAGAAAATGTCTCAAAATTAGAAACTTTGCAGAGATTAAATAAGATCATGTTAATATTATTAAAATATAAATGTTTAATTGCTAATAATATTTTCTTTACCACAAAGATTTTTATATATAAAATACAGATTTACTCAACAGCAAGCTCAGTTGATTCTCC
Organism: Epiperipatus broadwayi; assembly: GCA_028023455.1. Taxonomy (NCBI): domain Eukaryota; kingdom Metazoa; phylum Onychophora; class Udeonychophora; order Euonychophora; family Peripatidae; genus Epiperipatus; species Epiperipatus broadwayi. Next base: position 311,122 of record JAQFVV010006528.1, read on the forward strand.
AAAATGCTTCATAAAAAAATCTCATATAAAAATAAGCAATTATAATGATTTCTTGTAATTAAAAATTTAGTTTCTTATTCTAAATTCAAAATAATAAATATATGTATAAGATTTAATGCTTAAAATTGAACAAATTAATTAGTGAATAAATATTTTACTAAGCATATTATTAGTAAAAAAAAGTATTAAACTGTAGATAAATGTATAACAAAGCTGTTTCAGTTGCTATATATATAATATAAATAAAATGTCCATTAATTAAAACAAAATTGTAATTATAATAAAAAAAATAATTTTAATGGTAACAAACTATTATAAACAATCCTTAAATCTGCAGAAGTACTTTCGGTTAATTTCTTAAACCTGCCTCAACTGCCATTAAATTAAAAAAAAAAACAACAAAGTGGAACCAAACGTCATCAATTCAAATTCCATGAATCTCATATTGTAATGTTAGCAGCTTGTCTATTTATTAAATGCATTTATTCCTATTTATAAAAATTGCCTCCTTAATTTTTCTTTTATTATGGTTTCTCTCCTCATGAAGAATTTTCACATTTTCAAAATCAAATTTAAATTTATATTTACATGTTTTTTCATGATCAAAGAAAACTGAAGGAGACATTAAATCACCATTACTTTTACTTTTTACATGCTTATATAACAATTCATGCTCCCTCAATCTATTCTGAATACTGCACCTAGATTCACCTATATATGATAGCATACAATTACAAAAAAATTGATATATGACATTACTTTTCTGCTTGACAGGTACGACATCCTTAGAATTATTGACTAATTTATTGATATTGTTTGGAACTTAGAATGAAACATTAATTACATTCTTATATATATCCTTAAAAAATTTCACTTGCGGATTTGAAATAAATGGAAAAGATATCCATTGTTTACTATTAATTTTCATTTCCTTTAAACCATTATAATTTTTTTTAATTGACATAAAGTATTGCTTATTTGTTACATTTTATAACCAATATCAAGCAATTCCTTGGCAAATATCTCAATATTTTTCAGTTTGTCACTTTGATAATGACATAATTTTTCATTACGAAACAAAAAAGATCTAAAACTTGCCATCTTATGCATAATTGGTACTTTTGATTTACAATTTATATATCCCTTTTTTGCAGTGGCTTAATTATTAATTTATAATTTAATATACTGTTATCTCTTGCAATATTTTTGTCCTGTTCCTTTTCAATAGTCCATTTCATGCCATTTAACTTATTTAATTCCTCTACAAGCAAATTTATAGTATTAGTATTTTCACAAACAAAAACATCATCCACGTATCTTTTGTAAATTTTAATATCTCCAAAAGTACACATATTTAAAATACTACTCTCATATGTAGATAAAACAAAATTGCAAACTTGTGCAACTACAGGCCAACCTTTCGACATTTTATAATATTGACCTTCAAAAGATGCAACAATGTTATCATAGAATTAAAATTGAATGAAGTGCTTTTGAAAAAAATAACTTAGTATTAAAAGTAAATATGTCTATGTTTTTAATAAAGAAGATAAGATATTCAATAGATGTATTTTATTAATTCTTACTTATGGATATTGAATTTGGATGCTTTACAAAAGAGCAATATAGAGACTTCAGACTACTCAACAATTATGGAGAGATGTAGGTTAGGAATAATAAGAAAAGATGAGAAAATAAAACACATGGGTAAAAGAACAAATAGATATTGCTGATATATATAGAAAAAATTAAAAGATTGAAATGAAGCCAAATTTGACATATTGCTAGAAGAGATGAAAATAGATGGATAGTTGAAGTTTTAAATCGGATCAAAAGAAATTTTAAACATCTACAAAAGGACCACATGTGAGATGAAAGAATGAAATAAAGAAATTTGTTGAAGTATTGTGGAGAAAAGCTAGAGACAGAAAAACTAGATTAAACTTGAATCACCTTCATTCTGTAGTGGAATGATAATGGTGATGATGTTTTATTAAATTGATAAAATGTTCATGTGCTCATGATTTGGTCCTGGTAACAAAAGAAGTTTATAGAAATAAAATGACTTGTAAAAATAAAGATCTGTTTATTATTTTTATTTTTATAATATTTAGCTTACATATTATTGAGATATCTCTATAAATTCATGATATATCTTTATAAATTTATAACAATAATATGCTGTGTATATGTTTGTGAGTTTTAAAAAACACCCACTAATTTATAGCAAATATAATTCCAAATTCTAAAGGTTTTTTTTTAAAGTTTGTGCTAAACAAAAAATGCATGTAAAAGGCGATTTAAATATTTTTTTTAAAATGTTATTTATCTAAAAAAAATAAAATCTTATAACACACAATTTTATTATTTATTATCATTTTACAATATGCATATTATTATAAAATAGCTTAATTATATCATATATGCACAACCAAACAAACAATAGACCAAAGGCCATCAAGCCAACGTCAAAAGATACATAAATTTAAATGTTTGCAAATAAATTATATATATAAAACTGAGTTTTAGTTTTTGATTTTTTTAAAAATCTTTTATTTAAATAAAGTTGTCAGTGAGTTATTATAACATAAACAAAAATATACATTCTAACATACCCTTATTTTATGTAAACTTTAGAAATAATGAATACCATAAAAATATAACTTTAAACAATGCTTATTCCTTCATCATAATAATTAAACATGCCCACACACATGCAGAAAAGATAAATAATCACCAATACACGTATTTTGTGCTGAACCAGCACTCATCAGTTGGTCCAGATTATTAGTATTTAAATCTTTGACGTTTACAAACCAATTTAAAAAAGACAATAACAAAATAAACACATCATTTTTCAAAAACAAACAAATAATAATAATGTGTTAATTTAATCATACAATACTCAAATCAATAGTTATGCATAATAATAGTCATTAAACATAGTTATTTTCATTAGAAGAAAAATTAAAATACATAATCATAACCAGAATTTAAAAAATTATAAATTTAAATATGATGTTAAAATTATTTTAAACGGTAATACTGTACATTTAAACCAGTCAAATTAGACACAATAATTTTGTAATGGACACTTGTTTACTGTGGTGGTAGTGGAGGAGGGGTATTGGCTTTTATAATAATTTAAAAAAATACTTCGATTACTTAAATTTAAATGAAATTGTTTATACAGTATATTTTATAAATAAAAAACCTCTTGTCAAGCATTGGTGGTCGAGAGGTCAGCGACAGCGGCTTTACAAGCAGTTGTCCCGGGTTAGCGGGTTCGCTTCCTGGCTGATGCTATGACACATGAGGAAAAAAAACCTCTTAAAAAAAAAAAATCTTTTAACAATAAAATATACCAAATAAGTTTTACTATACATTTGCTTCCATTTATTAATAAATAAATCAGTTTTGCTGCAATACTCACAAAAACGTTGAAATAGTATGTAAACATTAAAAAAAGACATTACAAATGGCAATATAAACATAAAAATTTTAATTAATTTCGTAATTAAATAAATTATAGTGCTGCATCCCCCCCCCTCAAGAAACATATCTATTAAAACATTTAACAAATTTAACAATATATATATATATTTAAAAAAAAAAAAAAAACACACGCACTTTATGAAAGTAGCAGTCTTTTCTCGTAATATTACCTATGGCATCCTTACATTCGACTCAAATTAAAACAATTCAGCTTATTTAAAAAAAAAAAAAAAACTATTTTAAATCTGAGTAATAAATCGTAATTTGGAGTAGATGAGTTGAGATGGTTTATTATGGATAAATATTAATTGTGATGATAAAAAATATTTAAGTAAGAATCTTGACTAATTGACGATATGCCAGGCAAGCATTTTGAAGATCATTCGCGTTATATATATCTTCATTCATATATTTTATGAAGTTGTTGTATTTAGAAATCTTACTGTGTATTGAACACGTCACTCAGGAATTATTTCATAAATCCTGGTCCAAAGAATAATATTTTATATATTAATAAAATCATCAGTAAATTTTTAATATTTATCCTAGATTTAAGCCACTCAAATAAGAATTATACTTGCAAATTTAATTGTAGTAATTAATATATACACGTGTCTAAATAATTTTCATTTATCATTTCTTTTACATCATTGATGTTTCAACCTGCCAAGCTACTTTGATGGTAATAAATAAGATTCAAATAAAACATGGTGATGTAATTTTAATATGCAATTACTTTACATAAAACCTTTCATTTTAATATACACAGACATATATATAAAGACAATGTACAATAAGAATATATAATATAATCAAATGGTTTACTGCTTAAGATTTAATAAGGGCAATTTCTCCATACAATACTGCCATCTAGTGCTCCAAAATCCCTATCTAGTGCCTACTCACAGACTAGTTTTTAGCTTATGGCTTTCATCAATGAGGACCCTTGAATCTAAGAGCAACCATCTGGAAGCTACCCTTTTAGTTAATTATATAGCTATGAGCACAAACTGAACCCAGTTGTAATAACTATAATCACCAATATCCTTTGGCTAGAATCTACTGATTACTATAGTTTGCACTAGGTGGCAGTATTGCAAAGAGAAAATGGTTACTGTCCTAATAGATTGTATAAGCAATAAGAAATGGTGAACATGTGACATTATAATGGTTTAATATCAGACCTAGCCAAAGGATGTCAGTGATTATGGTTATTAAAAAACCAAAGACACCAATATATAGATATAATGAATTGAGTTTAGATCTGTAAAACTACACAAGTGAATTAGCTTGAATTAAAAACATTATTGTGTTTTTAGTTTGGGCTCATAGCTTTATCGTTAACTAAAAAGATAAAAAAATGGCTGTCAGAAGGATGCATTAGACCCAAAGATCTATGTTTGTATGTGCACTGCTCTTGGATCCAAGCTCCACATTGATGCTAGAAACCAATCTAGAACATTGAATGAGTAGGCACTAGATAGGGATTTTGATGTACTAACCTTCTAGCATCTACTGATTATTATGGCTTGATCCTAAATTGGAATATAGAATGAAGAAAATTACTACTGGCTTAACATCATTTGATGATTTCATAATGGGATTTGAATGTTGGAAGTAACAAAGTTGGACCACAGCTTAAGAATTCTTCATCAAACCATGCAGGCAAATATAGTTTTGCATTTTTTTAAAAAAAAGTTGTAATAAAAAATGTATCTTTAAGAAACAATTAATTACAAATACTATTATGGTGTTAACAATAGTGAATATACATCATTAAAGTTATAAGCAGTCCATACAAAAAGTCTAAATAATTGCAGTAGGCTTATTTTCTTTTTACTCCAAAATGTAATCTTTAATTTGATGTATATTTTCAGTGGTAAACTGCAATGCTACTGACACAGTGATATATAAAGTATTTTAATGATTTTGATCACATTTTATTACATTAAATATAATTAAATACTTCTGATACTCTGTAGAAAATCCTAAGAATCAGTATGTACAATGTTATTGCAATGAATAAATCAGAAAGTTGAGAAAAGTAAGAGAATCTGTTGATACAAATAAAAAAAGAAATGAATAGGACTAAAAAGAAAAAAGTAGAGGTGATGTAAAACACTTGCATTTAGGAGATAACAATCTATCAAAATTTTTAAGAACATAAAATGGAAAGTATTTTGAGTGGAAATTACATAAACACATTTTGCTAATATAGCAGTGTGAAATGTCCCTTTCTGCTTGGAGTGAGGTATGTCATCAACTGCTGCCTTTCCCTGCACAGGACTTCAACCTCCAAGAATCCATAGAAACAAGGGTCTTTGCAACTACAGATTATCAGTTTTCCTTATCTATGCACTCTGGTTGCTCTGATGTGCCATTATTTTTGACCAGTGAGTACACTCAGCGAATCAAAAGCTATTGAACCTAATTCGCTCTCTCAAACCCAGAGATACCAAACTAGTCCCACCTCCAGTCCTCACAGACACTTGGGCAATCCTCCAACTCCCATCCTATCAGCCTCTGTCATAGAACTCAATCATTCAAATGTTTGTGACCCATGCAATGTTTTCTCAACAAAGACATGCATCTCGGATTGGCCTGGACTACACAACATTTCCCCTTTCCACTTCCCATTCCCTTTTCACATGTATCCTTTCCTTCTTACCATGTTGCTTCTGAAATTTCAATTTATCATATAATCACTCACTCCCTTGTAGGCCTTTTTCTAACTGTATTTGTATCTGTTGTTTTTTTTTGACGAATCACTGAGAAAAAAAAAATCCGTCTTTATTATAGATGAAAGAACTTGTTAATCAGATTTACTTGCTATTGAATAGAAATAATAATAATAAGATTGTGATCATATATGAAAATTGTAGCATTTATTATATGGTCATTTAGTCAAAAAGTGATCTTCATCAGTGATAGACTGTGCACAATTTTTTTATTAAATGGAAAAAATGGGCATTTTTTTTTACTATTTTCAGATGAGATGTAGGATCCTTTAACTCAAGTCCACAACTCTTGCCACTGTGTTATGTGCTCACATCGTTGAATGAGTATTTATGAATGAATGAAAAGAAATAATTGTATAAACGATACCGAGAAACTGGAACCCTATAACTGGACAGTATATCTAATTGCATCATTAAAAAACTATGCACTCACACACAATATAGTATGAAGAATTAAAACTAACACTGTTCAATAAATATAAACACAAAAAATCTGGTCTTTAAAAAATATCTAGATTTAAATTATCAACTTCATGTATGCATCTTGATCATGTTAAAAACTGATCATGTATATTTAACTCGAGATGCAAAATAGATTAATATTATAAGGATAAAATCAATGGTAAATTATCACTTGCTGTGTAATGTAGTGGGAGAATGGCAGGCTAAGAATGAACATTTCTGATCAATTCTTTACAGAGAAACGTTTTTTTTTTTTTTAAAAAAAAAGCTCACCTTAATGAAATTGCTAAATATTAACTATAGAGTGCTTGAACATCACATGATCTCCTTGATAATTTACCATATGGTCACTTAACAACAGACTAATAATCAAGATCATAGCATGTTCTTTACATTCCATTGCTCAGTTATTCAACATGTTTCCAGGCAGAGAACATATATACAATTATATAAATGCCCCAATAATGATGTTTCTGTTACATTTTGCACGTATATGCATGCAAAATATTTTTATTTTTACAAAATTCCCCTATACACAATTACGCGCATATATTTATATAATGGGTTAATACTTTTTAAACTGATTTCAGATACCAATACCTGGCAAAACATTCCATTGATTGGAATGAAAAGTAGATACTTAATCTTTCTTTAAATATGATAAATGATTCAAAGGTGTTACAAGCAGAAAAGGTCAAAGATGAAAAGAATTTCTGGAACTAAGTTTACACTTTTTTTTTTTTGAAAATACAAATAATAAATCAATCCTCGCTCTAACGTAAGACTATTTTCTTTAAGAACGATGAGAGGAAAAGAATGTCAGATTTTTAGTTTGAAATGAAATCTACAGTTTCTTTGAAGTGTTGTTATATGAATTTATTTTGTAAAATCTCACTTGGTCAGTTGAAGACAGGATTAAAACTTAATAGCAGAAAGGATTTCGTTATCAAAGATAAAGTTTTCTGATTCAGAATAGTGAGCTTCAATGTAAAGCAAATTCTACAAATAAATGATAAATGATGGCGATAAATGATGGCAATATTCTATTACAATACTAATTTTTTTATAAAGTTAAGACTAGCCTGAAATATAGCAACAAGAAAGATGTAAACTACTCAAAATTGAGATCCATCCTAAAACCTCACTAACAACAGACAAAATTATATAAGGTTGTTCTCAACTAGATACCCAAAATTATATGAAATCCTAAATAAATGCAATCTCTTTTTCTCTATATATACTACATTTATTTATATTAAATAATCATTTCATGTGTACTCACAGAAAAAGAGGATAATGAGCAAACTCTGATTCCTATAATCACAATTAATATTCTAAATATCACCATTTACACTCTCTACTATTATTATCCACTCTGCTTTATTTTATACCTGTAATATTTCTTCTAATGCTAATTGTAAATGATATAACTATGATATATATTTTTTGTTTTTATTTATAACGACATGCATAAGAGAAAATATATGCATTTTTGAGCATTCATGAATTATCTTCAGGATAAGACATAAATTACTTGGCATCCACATAATTATGTGATTGTGCCTTATTTCTATAATACATTTTTGAATTTTTTCCCCTCATGTGTTATAGCATTGGGAAGCGAACCCACTGACTTGGGACAACTGCTTGTAAAGCAGCCGTCGCTGACCTCTCGACCACCAATGCTTGACTACATTTTTGAATTAACAGCAACCAAATTACTAGTGGTAAAATCTAGATCAGTATGTTTATTGAAAATATCAAGATATTTGCTTGCATTTCTCGATATTATATGATTGAGTTGATCTGATCTAACGATGAGTATATTTCATTCAATGATAATAATTAAAATAAATAACATGATACATAATAATGAAATGGTATATTATTAATAATATACATGAAGTTTAAGTATATAATTTTTTATTTACTTTAAAATAAAGATACAATTAAATTACTAGATCTTATCTTTAACATTTGATGGAACATAAGTATAATTTATGTACAATGGGAGTTTTAGATGTAAATTACAAGGGACTTAAACACAGACTTTCAAACTCCCTTCAGCTATCCACTCTACCTAATACAGCCAATGCACATGACCACATACATGTGAAAAAAATCATTTCCAATATATGTACTTCATGCTGAACCAGCACTCATGAATTGGTCCTCTTCATCATCCACCCCCACACACACATATATAATAAGTATTTGGTTTATATTAAGATAGCAGATCTTCAAACTTTAATTGACAGGCTTCAATCTACTCCATCCTCCAACTCTTCAGCCATCATTATCATTGAAAATCTGATGATGGAATCTGAAAATCTCTTGTTGATACCAATATTATTATCATGCTCATGTTGACTTTATATCATTCTGGCCCATCATGTCTAGGACTTTATCCATTTAAACACACAGATGATTTATCTTTTTCACATGATTATGTGTATTGATTGGTTTTATCAGATAGAACAGATAGCAGAAGGGAACTTGAAAGTCTGCGTTCAAATCCTTATAATAGTATTTGATTTTATCTTCGTAAATCTTTTGTGAAAAAGATTATTTTTTAGCCCTAAAAATAATTACCCAGATTGTCTTTAATTAAGCTTGTAACAGTTTGAATTTAATGAAAACCATACTGATAAAAAAAAACATCTGCCTTGTTTTCTTATTTAATTAGGTCATACATAATACAAAATTGTATAAATTAGTCTTAAAGCTTGATTGTAATCAGTCCAAGAATTGGGAAAGTTCTTTAAAATTAAGATTTGAGGTTTGAGTCATTATTTCTTAACTAAAATAGACCAAAGAGAATCCAAAATAATAACTCATACAAATAGATATATATCATGCAAGTGGCCATTATTTAGCAAAAGTACATAAAAACTTATTGTTTTCTATAAAATTTCTGGGATATATTAATTTATTTTGTAATTACCATTGTTCTAACATATTTTTCATGTAATTTATTTATTATGCTCTTTTGATAATTATTTTCATAAACAATATTCATTTGAATTGTAAATATTTTAGAATAAAATAAATTTAAATTGCAATGTCATTTCTTTTAAGGCTTATTTAATGTTAGTACTTTTAAATATTTTGATAAGACATTGTATAATTAAACCAAAATATTTTGATAACCATTGTCATCCTTAATTTAATATTATGATCTATTCATTAGTTAAATTGCAAATAGTCAAATTGTGTATACACCTGGGTCCATTTTATGCGGATTTTTTTAATGCGATTTTGAAGTTATGGGATTCATATTCTTCTTAATATCTTTTTATGCGGGTTTCTTTTATGTGATAAAAAGTTCATATTTCACTATATTTATTAGATATCAAGAAATTTAAATTATTAATAACTTATTTTGACTTAAAATACTTTTTTTTTTCAAAAATATAATATATTAGCAGCTAATGTAAATATAGCCTGAAGCTATTTAGAATCTTATTTATGAGTAAATAATAATAATAGATTTATACTTAAGAGTATAAAAATATTGCAATAAATATTCAAAAATTTTAAACTTTTAAAACATATTTTGTTAGATATAACAGAAATAAATACTCTTTTAGATTTTTAAAAATAATCAGATATGATGAAGATTTTGTTGATTTTGTAAATTGAAAATAATCTTTCTAGAAATGATAATGTATAAATTTTTTTGTTTTGATTGTGATCTAATTTTTTTAATATAGAAACAAAATGTGAACATTTAAAATTTATTTCAGTAATAAACAAAAATATCTATCAAATGAAGACAAATTTATTATTTTCTGATAAGTAATAATCATTTAATCATAGATTTTACATTGATGTATGAGAAAAAGAAAAACAGAAAATGCTGAAATCTGAGAGAGTTTGCTGCAATGAACAACCTCTTAAATTCCAGCAAGAGCTAAATAGTTGTATATTTAAATATCGTGAGCTTTATAAACAATTAGTCAAATCATCATCTCAAAGTTTAATTACCAATTACATTGTCAACAGAAAACCATTAACACAGCACAAGACTGACAATGGCAATAGTTGTACTTCCTCTTGTGATGAATCTGATTTCTTACCAGTTCACAAATGAACCACGTATTGTCAAATAGTGATAATGATTAAAATATGTATGAAAAAATAGAAAACTAAATACTGTAGTTAATAAAAAAAAGTTTGTCTTGTATCAATTTTTTTTAAATATTTGAAATTTTTTATTAGTCATATTTTATTTCCTTATTTTTTATGCAAATTTTAAAGTAAATTTTTCTTTGTTGCTTTGCTTTTATGCGATTTCTGAAAATTACAAAACTTATTCCCCATTTTTGTATGATTTTTTTAATGCGGATTTTCTGCAGAACCTATCTACCACATAAAACGAGACACAGGTGTATGTTATTTTGTTCTTATACTTAACTTAGTCTTATTACTTTAGTTTCTACACTCAAAAATTTTGATTATATAGATGACAACTGTGGTTTCATGTTGCTATACAGACCTTTAATACAGGAATTTGCATTATGTATATATATTGTAAATACTGAAATTTGAAATAAATTTCAATATGTGGGTAATGTCAATTGTAAAAAAATTTTTTTTGAGGATTTGATTTTAAAAGTGAATATACTAAAGTGGAGAATTAGAATATGTTGCTATGACAAAAATAATATTTGAAAAAAAAATGTTTATTATTAATTCTAGTATAAGAATTTGTGAATTGACTTTATTCATTATAAAAATAAATGTGTAAATAATAAAGTTTATATTCTTGATAGTTAATATTTTTCTTTGTTATGTGTATTTTCTTTACTGCATTCACAATAGTAATTATATATAAAATATCTAAATATATAATGTCTCCAGTATGTTTAATACTTTATTTGTATAATATAATATTTCCAGTGTAGTATGGTAAAAATATAGTATAAATTATTTTAGTTTATGATGGAGTGAAAGAATATTATTTGTATTTTTAAAAAATGAAAATATTTATTATATGTAATAATTGTAAAATATTTATTTTTACTTCTTGTTATTATTGTGTAACAATGTTATTACTTTTGGGATACTGGAAGAAATTGCCAATGAATTAATGTGGAACATTGCTATAGTTTCTCTGATATCAATTAAAAATATTTATAAATAGGATTAAATAGTTTAAACTCTCACTCTCATGTCTGGACTTCAATAGAAGTGACTTAAGTCCCATCATATGATTTTTAAACTTATTTTTAAAAGTATATGATTATTAAATGAATAGAATGATGAGATGAAAGCAATCATGTTTATCCATTATCTGGACAAATTTATCAAGGATTTGTGAAGAGTGACAATTTATAAAAAAAAAGATTCATTGGATTGAAAACTCATCAAAATATTTCGTTGTTTTAAAAAAATGAATATTATATATTTTTTAATGATGAGATATAAATACCAACAACATCAAAATGTATACAGGAATTATGTTCATCTGCTAATTTAGTTTTATGAGATTGATGTGTTATTTCTACATAGGATAGAAATTGGTTCAATTTCCATAGCATCATCATGGATGATCTTAGCATCTGTTCACTTGCAATATTTTGTGAATCAAATACTTATTAAAGGAAAGAATATTTACATTGCATGTCATGGATATAAATTAATGTTTATATACTTATAAAGTCACATAGATTGAATACTTGTTAAATGTAAGAATAATTTGGACAGTTAGAAAATAGCAAAATTAATAAAATATACTTCAAATCTAATAACTTTCTGTGATATTTCTATTTTTTTCTGGAATAACAAAATATTGCCAAATCGTGGTTCAAAAAATAGACCTTAGAACTATGGTACTATTTTAGAAATGTCATACTTGTGGACAATTAATTAGGTTGCTTGCTAATATATATATATATATTATTTTCTGTTATATATCTAATTATATAGGATATAAACAGTAGTATAATTTAAATAATGATTTATTTACATATATAAAATATAACAGAATTATGTTTTTCTAAATTCAAATTTATATTTTGTAGCTCAATAATTATGATTTTAATTTAAAAATATATCCCCTTATTCATTGATTATAAATTAATTTCAAGTATTTTATTTTATTTTTTTGAAATAACATGAATAAATGACTACCTTTAGTATATTTTTATTTCAATTAAATATTTTTTTATATATATTAAGATTAAAAATGTTCTTGACTTATATTTTTGAAAAGTGCATATGTATTACAACATATTTGACATTTGATAAGTGAAATTTAATGCAAAATTACCTATTTAATTTAAATGAGAACCTATTACATAAGGCATAATCATATTATTTTAAATGTTTATAGTATTTGCTATATATATATATGATATATATAAATATATCTGTGGACATATATATATACTATTTACTTAAATTTTATCAATTTGTTAATAAATGTTGAATTAATTTAAAACAAGTAAATGGGTTTGGTTGTCATTCAATTTTACAATGCAAATTTATTGATTAATAGTATTTCAATAAAATACTATTCATAGATTGATTATACCATATAATAAATTAGAAGCAGTTACAAAAAAAGTTTGAAAGCCCAACCACAGGTTGGATGAGAATATAATTACATATCATTTTCTTTGTATTAAATTTAATATTTACTATCTGACCAGGTATAGATTTTTATATAGTAATAACTTAATTGATTTCATATTCTTAAACATTTAATAAATAATTAGAAGCTTATTGTAATTATTTTGCTAGTAACAATTAAGTTATATTAAGATAGAAATTATATATGAATCGCTCCAATGATTGATAAATGTGCACATATGATAATTATTGAAGATGAATAAAGGTAATTGCAATTAGATGTTTGACTTTTATTTTAAACAATTATTGATTAAAATAAATATTAAGTCAGTATACAGTTAAAAAGATCATAAACTTATTGAGTTATAGAGCTGTTAATAATAATACATTTTATTCTGGTACAAATTAGTGATTTGCTTTAATAATATTTAAAATTAGTTGATGCAAATTGTAAATTCAGTTTAGATATTAAATTTTCAATATTAATATTTGATTATAATAAACATTAATAATCTTTCATATGTCTTGATACTTACACTCTAAAGTTTTAACAAATTAGCTTTAGTAAATTGAAGAGTAATTGGATATAATTTGTATGTAGCATTGGAATAAGCATCAAGTAGAAATATATTGTTTATTTTATACTGATGTGATTGGAAAATATAAATTTTAATGTTATCTAACAGGATGATTTTATTTTATAATATCATAAGTTGATGAAAGTGGAAGATATGTTAGATTAATTGATTTTGTGCTATTATTAAGCATTTAATCTTGCTATAATTGACGTAATTAATAAGAGTATATTGATATTATTGGAATAGCATGGCTGAGTTAGCATTTATTTTATTTTATTCAGCTGAATTGGAAAACAATTAGCAAGTCATATATTTATTTATATATCATAAGGCATATTAAATTATTATCCCATCTATCCATGCATCATTTCATTTAAATATAAATAATGTTTAACTTCTAATAGAAGTTTGTATTATAAATAGCATTTGGATTCATAAGAAGTATAAAAATTTATTTCTCTCATTCTTTGTCATTATTTTCATTCTATTGTAAATGGTTTATATAATAGGCATAGATCATTGCTTATAATATATTTGGTTTTATTGCTTTATCTTTAATCTATTATGAATAATGCTCATATTTTAAGGCAGTTTGAAATAATAATTTTGCTTGTTTTCTATTCATTCTAAATGCTATTTGGATTTATGAGGCTATGACAAATATTATTATCATTGTTTTATTGAATTAAGTGTTAGATTGTTATTCATTGAGTAATATTCACTTTCATTTAGTTTATTAATTTTGTAGTTGTGGAGGATGTGCTCGATCGCCAGCAAGCGATGCTGTGGTACCATGAACAACAGGCCTGAAGCTTGCAAGTGATAAATTTATATCCAAAAGTGGCTGAAAATTGACAAATAAAAATGCCTGAGGCAATGTATATCCAACAAATACATCGAAAGTACAAATTATAAAAAAAAAAACCAAAAAAATGCTATAGAATTCAAATTAAAAAATACAGAAATCAGTGAAAATATGACAAACACAGACCCCCTCTCCCCTAAAATCAAGAATTCTTCACTTAAATCAAAAAATAAAAATACTTGAGGCAATGTATATCCAACAAATACATCTAAAGTACAAATTATTAAAAAAAACAAGAAAATGCTATAAAATTCAAATTAAAAAAAAAACAGAAATCGCTGAAAATACGACAAACACAGACCCCAGACCTCCTAAAATCAAGAATTCTTCACTTAAATCAAAAAATGGTGGAAGGTGGGAAATCCAAAAATAGAATTTCATCAAATTATTTAGCTTCCAATTTGCAAATAAGCATCTGCAATCACATTCAAAAGCAATTAATTGGTCTCTGCTTTAAAATTATGGCATTATTATTTAAATTCATCAACATTCAAAAAATAAAAAGCAATACACAAAAAATAATTACCAACATAAAAACTACCTCTTCCCCAAGTAAGAAACCATTAACAATGGTGGAAGGCAGGAAATCTAAATACAGAATTGCATCAAATTATTTAGCTTCCAATTTGCAAATAAGCATCCGCAATCACATTCAAAAGCAATTAATTGGTCTCTTCTTTAAAATTATATCATTATCATTTAAATTCATCGATATTTAACAAATAAAGAGCAAACACAAAAAATAATTACCAACATAAAATCTATCCCTACCCTCAAAATAGCTGAAATTGACAAATTTAGTCACTGGTGTAATACTTAAAAAATAAAATATTTTCAACATTTGCAAATCATTTAAATTCATCAATATTTAAAAAATAAAAAGCAATACACAAAAAATAATTACCAACGTAAAATCGACCCCTCCCCCCAAAATAGCTGAAATTGAGAAATTATTTTTAAAAAATCAACTATACAAAAGGTCTATAAAAATGTTTTAAATATTTGGACTACATGTTCATATGAATAAAATTAAAAGAAGTCGAAATATTGATAGTATTTGATTTAGATTAATATGTTTCTTGAATTCCCTATGCTGACTACTAGTAGTTATATATGGACTTAATAAACTAAAGATCCCACTTTGAATCTCAAAGAACTTATACAATCTTTACAAAAAAAGTGATTCTTGACTTTCTCATAATTTTTAATACTCCATGAAATGCTAATTTAATATTTCTTTTGCTGATTTTCAATAGAGGGAAAAAGCAATGTGAAGATTATTAATAATAAACCAAATGATTAACCACTTACACAAATATACAATAAAACTGGACAAACTTTCTACTCTAGGGAAATTTATAACAAGCTTGGTTAATCAGAGATTACTAGATGGCAGCATATAATCAGCAGAAAGGAATAGTGGGTGCTAGCAGAGTGTGCACTGTGTGATGAGGTGTATCACTTGAAATGTTTGAATAAGAATAGGAAGGATGTAACAGGTTTCTAGTTATGTAGTCAGTGTGTAAATGTGATTAAAGAGGTAAGAAAGTGGTTTCTGAGTGTAGATAGTGTAGAGAGAAAGTCAGGGGAGAGGGAGAAAAATGTAGTTAAGGAAGATATGACAGAGTATGGTTTTAGTGGAGTGTCAGGAGATATGGGTGGAGAAAATAATGCAATGGAGATGGTTAGCCAGAGAATAAGTAAGATAGAGGAAGAAGTGAAGGATGTAGAAGTAAAATTAAAATTGTTAGAGATGAAGTGTGAGCAGATAAAGGAAGTATTGAGTAGAAATGATACAGAAGAAATGGATAAGGAGGTCCAGAAGATGGTAGAAAATGTTATAGATGGAGTAGACTATGAGACAATATTAATAGGAGATTCAATAATCAGAGAATGTGGGATATAATTGCAAGGAAAAATAGAAGCAGGTATGTAAGAGTGTATTTGCCTGGAGCTAGAATTAGGGATGTGACAGATAAAGTAAGAAAGCAAGGTAGTAGCGATGCATATGTTATAGTAGGGACTAATAATTTGTTAGAGCCATCAGAGAGAGTAATGGATGAGTACATAGAATTGATTAGGAATTTGAGTGAGATTAAAGAAAGAGTAGAGATAGTTGAAATATTACCAAGATTTGACAAGAGGCATTTGTTAGATAGGGCATGTTCTATAAATGAGAGATTGAAAAAATTGTGTGAGAGAAATAATATTATGTTTGTAGATGTATGGGATTGGTTTATTGGAAAGAGGGAGTTATATAGTAAAGATGGATTGCACTTAGGAAAGCAAGGAAGTGAAGTTTTAGGGAGTTTTAAAGGGGAGTGGGCTTTTAAATTGTAATATTATCAAAAAGAAAAAGAATGTATGGGATATAAGAAATAAGCAAAAGATGGTTGATTTAGATATAAGTGTAGATGTGGAGAAGGAATGGGTCTGTAAAATTAATGGTAAGAAAGTTTTTTATAAATGTAATGGAGAAGAAAGAATCAAAAGAATTTATAAAAGAGTAGTTAGAAAAGAAGAAATCATTAAAATTGGGTTTTTGAATACGCAAGGTGATAGGAGACCAGAAAAGTGTCTGGAATTAAACAAAGCAATTGAAAATAAAGAGCTTGAGGTATTAGCAGTAGTGGAAGAAAGAATCAAAAGAATTTATAAAAGAGTAGTTAGAAAAGAAGAAATCATTAAAATTGGGTTTTTGAATACGCAAGGTGGTAGGAGACTGAAAATAAAGAGCTTGAGGTATTAGCAGTAGTGGAAGAAAGAATCAAAAGAATTTATAAAAGAGTAGTTAGAAAAGAAGAAATCATTAAAATTGGGTTTTTGAATACGCAAGGTGGTAGGAGACCAGAAAAGTGGCTGGAATTAAACAAAGCAATTGAAAATAAAGAGCTTGAGGTATTAGCAGTAGTGGAAACACATCTAAGAGAAGACAAAGAATGTATTTTGGAAGATGTGGTATGGCAGGGTATAAATAGAAAGAAAAGGAGGTGGTGGTATAGGTGTTATATCAGAAAAAAAATTAAATATTGTTAAATGTCAAGAACATTTATGGTTTGAAATAAGGTTGGGTAGAGAAGAATGGATGGTGGCTGTAGTGTATTTAGCCACTGCAGATAGTCAAACTGTAATGGAATGGAACAGTAGTATATATGAATGCCTAGTTAAGGTTATACAGAGTTTTAAAGAAAAGGGAAAAAGAATAATGGTTATAGGGGATATGAATGGACATATAGAAGAAATTGATGATGTAGATAATAAGAATGGTCAGATTTTGAAGGAATTTTGTCAAAGAGTAAATTTCAGCATTGGGAATTTATCAAATATTCATGAGGGACAATACACATGGTCTAGGAATAATATATTTCACACAATAGATTATGTATTGGTAGAAAAAGAGGGAACGAATAAAATATGGAAAATTAAGGTGTTTGATAATGAAGAGAGAGTATGTAATAGTGATCATAATTTTATTGTAATAGAAATGGTTAGTAATGTGAGGGGGATAGAAATAAAGGTAGAAACAATAGTGAAAATGTGGAAGGAGAGTGAATAATAAGAATGTTGGAAGAGTATAAAATACAAGTTGAAGAAGCCATGGAACAGTTGGTTGGGGATGAGTATGAGGACTGGTGTGGTTAAATAGAAAAAGTGGCAAATAGGGTTTTAGTTGAGAATATGCAGAAGAATAAAAAAAATAAAAAAATAAGAGATAGTAAAAGTGAGGAAAGAAGCATGCAGAGAATATAAGTGTGCTATTAGGAACAAAGAAAGTGAAAATGATATTAATGCTAAATGGGGAAAGTACTTAGAAAAGAAGAATTTGGATAAAATGGATAATTATAGAGAAAGGATGAAGTTGAATAGTAAATTGTTGGAGGATATTAATAAAAGTGAAGAGATGCGAGTAAAAAATTTTGGAATTACATTAAAAGGAGAAATGTAGGGGGTAGAGAGAGAGATAGTATTAATAGATGATGAGGTAATAGAGTGTAGCTCTAGAGACGAGTTAGAGAGAATCTTAAATAGATATGTAATGGATATAGAAAAGATGTTAGATGTGAAGGACTTAGTGATAGAAAACATGAAAGCATTTAATAATGGGAATATTAGGATCATAAAAAATGAACTGAATGAGGCATAGAAGAGATTGAAAAGTGGAAAGGTGAGAGGTTTAGATGGATGGGCAGCAGAGATGGTAATGAATTTAGGGCATAGAGCAAAAGCAAAGTTATTATCATGTTTTAATAAGATGGCACAGAAGAGAGTTTTTCCGGGAAGTTGGAATAATACAAGAGTAAGATTATTATTTAAAGAAAAGGTTAAGGATCATAGAAAGTTAAATAATTATAGACTGATAGCAGTAACATCAGTTTTAAATAAAGTTTTCTCATATATGGTGGCTGGAAAAGTTGTAAAGTTGATGGAAGAGAATAATGTAGTGGGGGAAATGCAAAAAGATTTTAGGTCAGAGAGGCGATAGTTTATTTGTTACACAACTTATGGATATGTATGAGTTTTATAGATATAGAGAAGGCATATGATAGCGTAAATAGAAATAGATTATGGGTAAGGTTAGGAAATTTGGGAATGGATGAAGCTTTAATAAATATTATTAAGAAATTATATGAAAATAATTACTATACTTACTGATAAAGGGATATAGAATCAGTTAAAGTTAAAAATGGGGTGGGATTAAGGCAAGGATGCTCTATGTCACCTATTTTGTTTTTGTTGTATTTGAGTGAAATGGAGAAAGCAATAGAAAGACTAAGAAGAGGGATAGAGATACCATTAATGGGTGGCAAGGGAGTATATATTATGCCTGGTCTTTTTTTTTGCGGATATCTTTTTGTGCGCAGAAAGAAGAGAAGATATGGAAGTTATGCTGAGGACATGTGCAAGGCTGGGTAAAAAGATGGGGATTAAATTTAGTGAAGAAAAATCAAATATAATGATGATTAATAATGGGGAAAGAGAAGATGTAGAATTTTTATTGGGGCTATAAAGTTAAGTGTGGTGGATAGATATAGTTATTTGGGAGTCATCTTAAGTAATCAGGAAAATTGTTTGATTGAATGGGAGAAAAAATTGGTAAATGAAGTAAAGAAAAGAAAGGGTTTAGTAAAGAAATTAACAGTGTTTTCATATAATAAATATGATGTAGCTAGAATTGTATGGAAGAGAGTTGTAGTAGCAGGGTTAACATATAGTAATGATGTGTTATGTGTTAGTAAAATGTATTAGATTACTTAGAGAAAGTACAAAGGGAAGTAGGAAGACATTGCAGAGGTATGGACAGCAAAAGAGGCAATTCAATGAGAAATGGGATGGTCAAGTTTTTATATGAGAGATGCAAAAAGTAAAATGAAAATGTTTGGTAGGTTGCCGTTTATGGATGATAAAAAAATAGCCAAAATAGTATTTAATTGGGTTATGAGTAAAGGGCAGGCAACAAGATGGGTGAGAAAGGTAATGTGGTATGCAAAGGATTTGGATAAAGAATTTATATCAGTATACTTGTATAAAAGGTGGAATGATTGTGCTAGGAGGATTGTTGAGTGTTATAATGGTAAGGAATGGGATAAAAGAATAGATGCATTAATAAAAAATAGGGAGTTGGAGAACTAGTATGGAGAATAAAAAGAGTTAAAATATATATAGAAGTAAACGGAACATTGGGTGTGAGTTAATTTATGATAGTAGTAAGAAAATTAGCTTATTGTTTAAGGCTCGAACAGGATCTTTAGCAACAAGAGAATATACATGGAAAAATATGGGTGATTTAGTTTGCAAATTGTGTAAGTAAGATATAGAAAATATTAGGAAACTGTTGATTAAATGTAAATGCTTGAAAACAGAAAGGGTAGAAATAAAGAAGTTATGAGAGAATAAATATGAACAAAGTGATTATACAAAAAGTGGGTTATTGGTTTTTATGCTGGGTTTGGGAAAAGATAAGAGGGATTTAGATATAAAGGCCATAGAGTTGACAAAGATTATGTTGTGGAGATGGGATGGAGCAGATTATGGGAAAACTTAGGGTGGGTAATGAAAGGGGAAGGTAAAGTGGCTAACAGGTTTCTTTGGGCATAGTTGCTGAGAGATTCCTGACTCTGTTTAAGGAGAAGTCATGGTACATCACATTACACTACATATTACTAAAATATATAGTTTCTCATCCAGAATTAAAACTATATAACTATTTGAGCAGGTTAATTTGGTGCAAAAAGCTTAGAGTGTTTTAAATTTCACATTTTTAGTTTGAACAATAAAATGGAGTTAAAGATGGTTTCTACAAATGTAAGTGCATTATTTCCAGCAATGAATTTCAAGATTCAGTGATAAAGCCAAATGACAAAAATTATCTGAGAGAGTTTAAATGTATTACTATCTTGTAATCATTACTCACTCAAAAGGTTACTATAAATGGTAAAAGAACAATGAGTTGCTCCTGTTTTAAATCTCAAAATTATTAAATCTTGCTGATTATATCTAATGTTTTACACCTAAAGGAGAAGAAAAAAGTTTCCCTTGTTTTTTTTTATAAACATGCTTCATGTAAAATACAAAATAATAATTCTCTTGAAACTGTTTCAAAGATTAATAAAATCTTATTTAAAAAAAATTTATGTTTATTGGTAGCCACAACTTTTATCTGCATAATCACTTCCAACAAAAAGACATTTGTCCATGACATTTCAAAATCATCTTCAGAGAAATTAGAATTCTATACATGCAACGGTCAAGATTAATATTCCATTGAACATCTGGCACTATCGTTGCATTATCTAATCAGTTATCTTATTATTTCCAAATGTGTCTTTATGCACTAACTATGAATTTTAATATCCAATACAGGAAACACCACTTACATTACCCCATATCTTTAATAATGGTTCGATACCTATAGAAGTATGGCATCTATAATAACAGAAAATTCTGAATATTATAATTGTAATTTTGTTTTAATAATCAATATAGCAGTCATTTCCTGACCAACCCAGATTAATTTGTAATCTTTATCTCTCAAGTTAATGATATGAATCACAACATTTAGGGAGATGCTTAAAAAAAAAACATAGTAAAAATGATCCATATATCAATAATACTATTAGACAAGATAAATAAAAAGTTATTAATTTGACTTCTCAAAATAATCCAATCTTTAAATATTGCTTTATTAGCATCATGTATCTAACACTGCTGTGTCTGGAAATATAATTCTTGCTCTCCATACTACATGAGATCTAAATTTATTCACTAGTAAAAACCACAAGTAATATGGCTAAAATTTAGTATTTAATATCTCTATATAAAAGATTTACATTATTAATTTATATATATAATTTACAATATATATATATATGAACCTGAAGGCCTACAGAAATAATAATGATCTATATGACCTGTTAAGTACCTAGACATGCTATGGCATGTTTGCAAGCAAATGTCTCCATGCTGAAAGCATATGGTACATATGGTGACATCCAGCACAGATGTTAAATGTCCATCTGCAAAATAGAAGCTTCCTACAGCAAATGTTCATTTCTTTTTCTCACTTGTCTTCTATCAATTGATTGTCCAATTACCCTTCCGATTGGCTCATCTTTCAGATTCTACTGATAGGTAATTATTTCATTTATTCAAGATACATCCTGGATTAGAGAATTTTACTTCTATTAAGTTATATTAGAAAGTTATTTTTAAATCAGGAATTTCCAATCATTTAATTATTAATGGACTATATTTTTATTGAAAATTTTTTATTACTTACCTCCAGATATTTTAACTAATTGCCCCTTTCATCTATTTAGAAATTAATCTTTTCTGATCATCTAATACCATTTTAATTTTATTTAAGTTTCCTATTCTTAAGAAGATAAGTTTTTAAATTATTGTGTATGTATTTTACATACATACTTCCTCCAAGTTCAGATATTTATTTTTCCTCTGGACTTAAAATGAAGTTACAGAGGTAATTCAGAATCCTTCTTTCTTTTTTTACTCATTAAGGCAGATTTGTCATGGCTTCGCTTGTTATATTACCCTTTGGTATACATAGTTGATCTTCATCATGGTTGGTAAACTCTGTTTCCAGTTTAGTGTCTTCATTTAGTACTATCTTGTTGATATTTGTTCTCTTAAATAATTTGGGTATTATATTCTTGCTTTCATCTTTATGCAGTTGATTGACATGCTTGCTTAATATTTTTCCATTATTCATATGAACAGTCACCACTTACTTAGTGATGTATAACTACAGCTTGTAATCAGAATTTATTTAGGTTATTTTTAACTACATTTTTTCTTCAGGTGTAAACTTATAACTGTTCTTGGTCAGTTCATTATGATCCTCTGTCAGTACAATGTTTGACAATTAAGTCTGCAGTTTTTGAACTAGATATATTTCTGCAGATGATTTACTATATGGAGTCGAATGCTGATAAAGAAATGTAGTAAGGACTGCTTCCTGAATTATTGGGTTTTTCTATTTTGTTGATGGATAACTTAAGGTTTTGCATGGCTTTTTTGGAAAATTCATTAGATTGAGGGTGGTAAGGGGGCTTGAGTAAATGTTTTAACTCCCATTCTTTGCATAATCTTCTCAAATTTCTCTGATACAAAGCCAGTTCCATTATCTGAAACTAAAGTTCTAGGAAGACCATGGTATGAACATTTTTTGTATAATTTATCAAGTGTTTCATCTGAACAAGTATTTTTGCCTAATTTATAATCAGACCACTCTGAATATGCATCCACAATTACTAAGAATCATTTCCCATTGATTGGGCCACAGTGATTGATGTGGATGCACTATCATGGCCTCTCAGATTTTGACTATGCTTCAAAGTTTGTGAGAATTGCTTTAGTGCATGGTTAATTACTACATTTTTAAACATATTTTTCAATATCAATATTAATGTTCAGCCACCAAACATTAGAATGGACCTTTGGCCTAACAATGCCCAGATAATCTTCAGGCAATACCTTAAAAATTTGCTTTCTTCCCTTAACTAAGATTAGGACATGATCACCCATCAGAATGCAGTCTTTGCAGTTGGGCAACTACTCAAGAGCATTCCATAGTTCGTTATGGAGAATGGACATTGCTATAGCTTTAGTCTTTTCTGGGGCAGGAGATGTGCCATTTTTGGAAATGATATGACCTAAAAACTTGATTTCACTAGCCTTCCATATACACAATTAGGTATAAAGTTTTGCACCAAATTTCATAGGTTTTTTTCCATACTTTATGTAGATAAATTCTAAGTTCATTTTTTGTAGTAGCAGTAACAAGGATATAATCAAAAAATGGAATGACATTCTCAAAAACAGGAGATTTTCTATTTGCTGGGATAGAAGTTATCCCAAAAAGAAGCCTATTGCATTTAAATAACCCTATGTGCTTGGTTAATATTTCAGCAGCTTTCTCAGTGATCAGTATTGGTGGAAAACTGTATTTAAATCTAATTTTGCAAAAAAAATTGATTTTTGCAGAGACACTATTATTTTTCTAGCATTGGGGACAGGGTACGCATTTTTTGCTAATAGCTTTGTTTACTGAGACCAGACAGTCACTGCACAAATTTGCCTGTTGGTTTTAGTAATAATTACTAATGGCATAGACCAGTTGGATTTTTCATGGATTCTAACATGCCTCTCTTAACTAATTTATTAATTTCTTTTTCAACTCTTTCCTTCTGAGTGAACGGAATCTTACACAGTTTGCAAATTATAGGTATCACCTCAGGGATTACCTCTAATGAAACAAGAGCCATTATAATAGGATCAGGTTCCTTATTAAACAACCAAGAAAATTTTCTCATGACCTTTTCAATTTCAATCTTTTTAACAAATGTGAATTTTTATTCCCAATTTTTTGAAACAGCCCTGGCATATCATTGGGTTAATAGGAGCATAAATTAAGTATAGAGGTAACTCAACTACTTTTCCCTCTATTCTACTGAAAAAGGCTTTAACCACAGCTTTAATTTTGATAGCATTTCCATTTACATCCAAGACTTTTAGGACTGTTTGAAGTTACAGAAAACCTTTTTTGGGCTAAGATTACAGATACCTCCTTACCACTATCGATTTCCATAGATATGGGCTGGTCACACAATTTTAATTTTAGCATTATTTTGTCATGTTCAATGAATGACATATTTTATATATTGGTTAATTATTTCCCTGTCTATTAAATGTACCCTTATGGCTAGTTCTTCCTTTGATAGGTTCATTATTTTTATTTTTACACATCAATTCAATGTAATTTTTTTTTTTTTTTTTTACCAATTTTGCATGTTCATCCTTATGAAAACAATTTCTGGCTTTGTTGTCATTTTTCCCACAACAAAATCAAATAAAAAAGATTTTTTTACTGTTATAATTATTGTCTTTGATTTAATAGATTCTTTTTTTAATTGGTTTATGCATTTTGCAAATGTCAGTTGGTGCATTACCGTTTCCCTTAAACACAGTGAACTTATAAGATTGCTTGAGAACTAGTTCGTAAGCTACTCCACATTTTATAGCTTCATTATAATTTAGATCACTACTGGCCAATGACTGTTGCCTTAAATGGTCAATAATCATACCCCTTACAAATTGCTCTAGGAGAGCCTCATCGAGAAAAGATCCAGATACACAATTTTTTGCCAGATTACGAAAAACAATATTGTAATCTTTTACTCTTTCATCCCTATCCTGATAACAATCATGGAAATGAAGTCTGGTGACATGCCTAGAGGGATGGGAATTTAAAATAATTAAATAATTAATCTTTAATTTGATTGAATGAAAATCTTCAGGAGTCTGAGGTTCTGAGAGCCTGTTTGTTATCTCTATAACACCTTTACCAGTAAAACATAATAATGTTACTGTTTTAATATTTTCCTCTCCAATTCTTAATGAAAAGATATTTTCCAACATGTTGGAGGTACAGGGGCCAACTATTTGCCTCATGGACATAAACTCTCTGATTGACTATTGCCTTTTAATCAATTGTTTAATACAAGTAAATCTGCAATAATCATCAAAATAAAAATAAATCTAACCTTTAAAATACTAATTGATTCAAGGGTCGAATCAGGACAGAATATATATTTTATATACACATATATCCATTATCCTATTACAATGAACCATTTTATATGTATATAGTTAAATATACATAACAGACACTTCAAATTTAAAACAGAAAATTATATTCTCTCTATCATATATGCTTTAATTAAAGATGAAATATAACAACTTACAAATTATTCAAACATATAATCTCAATGTATTTCTTTCACTTATGTATCCTCTATAAACATTATTAAATGAAAGATATATTATCATTAGTTCTATAAACAATCATCATAAGAAACTGGTTTAATCAAAACATTTCACAGAACAATTTGCATTTTCCTGGTTCTTTCACTGATTGTTCATAGAAATAAGGATGAGATTTAACATTATTAATTTAAAAGAACTCAAACTTTGTGAAAGTAATTGAATACTATAATGAGTTCTGGAATAAGTTTCATCTATTACTTATTCTCAAAAAAAGTTTCATTTCCTTGTTTTATTTTGGAAAGGACTAAGAGTTCCATTTTGAATATAAATGTAGATTTGCCACTATAGCACACACACATGGCAGGATATCACTTATAGGCCCAGCTTTCACTCTACTCCAATTCAAAATTAGTTAACATATAAATGGTCTAAATCTCATCTCTTTGTCATGGATTTAAGATTCAAGTTAATTATTACTAAAGAAGACTATTTATATGAAACCTTAAATATTACATTTAAACACAGGTCAATGATTTTGGTTAATAATATGTTTAATTAAATTTTTATTCATTATTATGGATGCCCAAGTTTAAGATTTACAATACATTTATTATAATTGTTTATTTTTTATATGAAACTTTTAATTTATGATTAATTTTGGTATACTTACTGCATGTTATTCGAGGTAAAGATATGCATGCAAATATAGATTATCATATGCAATATGTATTCTAAAAATTGATCCTTACAATCTTAGTGATTTTGTTCCATCATTTATGCAATATATATAAATCAACTAATATTGCAGAAACTTGCAGTGTAAGAGAGAAATGAGTATGCTTTTATGTACACATAATATAATTTAATATTTTGATTATATATGTAGTGCATAGAGTTCTAATTCATACAGCCTTTAAAATTAGAAACAGAACAATTATCAATATTTTATTGTTTTTTTATATTGCAAAAACTGTCTTAAAATAAATATCATAATCATATTATTAATGATATCAAAAATTTATAACTAGTTATATTTTTATTTTATAAATACAACATGGTAAAACATTATAGTCATTTGTCTTTATTAATATGTTTCATGAATGTGTGGGTGGAAATAATTTAAAATTAAAGAACCTTGTAGTATAATGGTCATACATTCATCTTGTAATCCAATGACTTGGATTCAAATCCAAACTAGATAAAATTTGAAATTCTTTTCAGGTTCCTTTTTTTAAAATAGTTGGCTCACAATCAACCCAGTTAATCATTCAATAGTAGATAGTAAATTGATAACCAGCTATTCTTGACTAGATAGTAAATATGAAAAAGAAAACAGTCCAAATCATCAATAATTCACAAGATGTCTTCTCATCCCTTGCTCCTCTATGAAAGGCTGTTTCAGCTTTTCCGTAAAAGCTTATATTTTAAAATGTGAGTGCTAAACTCAGATATACATATTAGCATAGCAAACAAAATTAAAGGAAAAAGAAAGATATCATTTAAAAGTAATAAAATTTAAATGAAGCATTTTACGATAAAACTTGATAGAAAACTACTCAGTTTTTATAATAATACAAAAAAAAAAAAACAACATAATAAGTTGTATTCGTACAACATATATTTTAGAACTTGGATATTTAAAGGGGGGGGGGGTTTACAAATTTATTACCATTTATCTTATAACCATAAGCTTAAAAGGCATATATATATATATATATGAAATTTTTTTTAATAAATAAACAATAATAAAATAAATATACACTTTTGGTACAAATTAAATGTGTGTAAACTTTATTCTATACCAATAAATTGAGCAAAAAAATTGTATAGCATAATAATATTAACAAAAAGATTAGATATACAAGAATGTATAATACATATATTTTATAAATTTGTCAAACAAAAAAATTATGTAAAAAACAACAACAACATAATAAATACATTTTAAAAAAAAAGAAAATAATTCTTATAATTTTGTATTATTTCAATCGGGATATCATTCAAAAACATTAGAAGATTAGGGAAAAAAACAACATAATAAATAGATTTTTTTTAAAAAAGGAAATAGTTCTTATAATTTTGTATTATTTCAATCGGGATATCATTTAAAAACATTAGAAGATTAGAAATCCTCTCTTTTTTATATTTAATTTATTAGTCCATTGTTTTATTATTTTTAGATGCATACATACAATTTTACTAATATATATTATGTTTAAATAGATATTTGTGTGTATGCACCTTTAATATATTTTTATATTAACATACAAATTGATATATATTACAGAGATTGTTAAATATGGAAAGTGATTTTTTCTTTTTATATTAAATTTGAAAATATTAAACTCTATGCGTAAATGAACCCACACAGTATGACAAACAACAAATAATTTATTATAATATATATATATCAGTTTGTAGAAAATCTTTTTCTGATTTTTAAAACATAACTTTAACATTTAAGTACATTATTTAAATGAATTATAATTTTGAAAATAAACTTTTAAATTGCATTAAGCTTTAAACAGATAATAGAAAAAGATTTTTAAATATTGCCACTAGATGTCAGGTCAATCAGATTATAATTTATCTTTTTTGTTTGCCACATAGGGAAAAAATAAAATTTGTAGTAATATTTTTATTATTAAAAAAAAAAAAAACAAATAAAAAAAATTATATGACCAAAATAAAGTCTTACTTTAATAAAAACTAAATAAATTAATAACTTTTCTGATTAGTAATTTGTTAAGACAATTTTCAAAGGTCTAAAAAATTACATATAAATTTTTATAAGAATGAATTTAAACATTTAAAATATAAAAAAATATCATCATTATTTTTTTTTCAATTTAATTTTCAAAATAATATAAAAAGAAAGGTAATAATGCATCAAATTAATTTCCACACTTGCAGTGACAAACTTAACTAAATCCCTTTCCAGCCTGCAGAAAACAGAAATGAAGAATTCTGGGTAACATAGCATGGCTGCTACCCCATACCTGGTTATTAAACTTAGTTATCTCTAATACCTTTTCAGAATGTTCAACATGGCGGATTAATCTGTAGCTTCTCTTCTTTTTTTAAAGACAAGCCCTTGTAACAAGGTAGTTCTGGATTGAGAAGGAACTTAGATTATTGTCTAAAATAAATCCGCTCTTTTCTTTGAATACACATTATAGTACTAATCCATTTTTATAATAGTTATATATCTGCAAGATATTTAGGGTACAATATTCTTGAAGATATATATATATTAAAAGATGTGCAAATAGAAGTAAAAAAGAAAATATTTAATACTACTAATGGCTTAAATAAGGTTTAAAAATTTAATGCAAAAATCAAAATATATAAATTGTTGTGATGAAATATAACAAGGTATGTTTCTACTTTCTAAAAATTATACTAATTTATAAAAATATATTTTTTATGATCTTATGTGGTATGCACATATGAAAATCTATCCATAAAAATATTTATAAAATTAAATTTGACTAAATTTTAACATTGCTAGTAAATTTCTTCTATATTGTAAATAAAAATAATAAGGATAGATTATTATAAGAATTAATATTTTTAATACTAAACAACAATAACAACAAAAAAATACATTATAAGTATACATTAAAAAAAAAATCACAGATTAAAAAATCTAATTATACACGAATAATTAAACACAAGACCTAGTAAGTTCACTTATTTAGTAAATACAAGTATATTCAGAATATTCAAATAAAGTACTTACAATATAAAGAATTTTTATTTTCATTAAATTGATATAAGATAGTAACCCATAAATATTTATCAGAGAAGAAACAACACACCCACACATAAATAAAAACACAACAATAAAATAGCAAATGATTGCTAATGTCTCAGAGGTGAATTAACCAATCACAGTTTAAATATTACTTTATAAAAAGAACAAAGGTAGAGCTAGTAAAGAAATAACATTATAAGTTAAGTTTATTATAAAAAAATAAATAAATAGTAATCTAAAAAATAATATAACAAAAAAGGGATTTCATATATCAAAATATATATATTAAAAAAAAAAAAATTAAATTCAGAATGGAGAACTAAATCATTTTATTTCATAATGTATATACCAAAAAAAGGCAAACAAATGAATAATAATTTTATTTAATACATTCACATATATTAGCAAAAAATATATGTCTTTATGGGTGTATAATTCCATTTGTATAAATCTATATGCAGTTAAGTATATATTATATAATTTTTCTGTATTTATATATACATACATACACAAAGAAACTGATGCAGAAAGAAAGATGTATAATTACATATATGAATATTATAATAATTTTAATAAGCCAATAAATAAATTATGGCTATTAAATTATACAATGTTTTTGAGAATATAAATCTTATTCAGCCATTAATTATGTCTGAATATATTACTATAACTCACAAATGAGATTTCTAAAGAATTTTAACAAAGTCCCAAATTCCAATTTCTCATATTAATGCAATGTATTTTGATGTAATTGGTGCATGAATAAGTTTATATTCTCAAAAAATATTACATATTCAATAGCTGTGCTTTATTTAAGAGTTTATTAAAATTATTAGAATTTCATTGGTTTGTTACTTGAAACTGCAGACTGACTTAATAATAATTACAAAAATTGCTGTTAATATAAAATGTTCCACTCTTTCAAAATATTGATACTGATTTTATTTATCATTTAAAAACCTGGACAGCAGATAAAAGTTAACTATTTTTTATCTGACCAATAAAATGAAATTAATATGAGAAAGTGGATTTTTTTTACTTATCATTAAAAATGGTAATTAATGAAATCCATAATACTCTTCCACCATATAAATTTTAAAATGACATACAGCAGCCATATATGTGGAGAAGAGAAGCTAAAGATAGGAAAAGGTGGATTGAACTTGGAGAGACCTTCATCCTGCAGTGGATTGATAATGGTTGATGATGATGATGATATATATTAATAATAATTCCACATAAAAAGCCTTTTTTGTCACATAGTTTTGTACTCTTGTCAAATGTTAATCATCTATTGTAAACGTTAACCAATTACCACAAAAAAAAAAATTAGTCATAAAGTGGATCTTTTTTACAAGTTTCCTAAAATAATTCTTTAGAAATATGACAAAAAAAAAAAAGTAAAATATATAAAAACATAAACAATAACAACAACAAAAAATATCATTGACAATAAGAAAAAAGTAATGGAATAGAAATTCAAGCTTAAGAAGTAATGGAGATGCACAGAAATTAAGCTCTAGAATGCACTAAATCATTTATCACCCGATGGGATTTCTTTTAATTTGTCTACTGAAAGTTAGAAAACTGCTAACATTTAGACAGGACATGTTAGCCATCATAAATATATGCAAAAATATGTGAAAAGAAAATTGGATATATATTGTGCTAAAACTGCACAGTCTGTTTTTCATAATTTTTCAGCGGAATTGTTATTAATATCATGTTTTATTAAAATCATAATTCTTTGTAATTATTTTAAACATTTAACTGGAGCTATGAATTCCATTATGAATATAGTAGCAATGGTACATTAGTTCTTAGCATGTTATAGAAAGTTGAATTATTGAGGGGGAAAAATGGTATCAAAAATGTTTCCATATCAGTATTTCCAAATGTTTATAATTGTATAGTGTAACTTTTTTTTTATTTATTAAATACTTATAAATATTAAAGAATATATATATATATATGTTTCAAAAGAAATTTAATTGCTTAGTTTAAATATACAGAGGAAAAATTACATAGCTAAAATAAACACATTATTTTTGTAAACTACATGAATCAATATTTATATAATATATAGTGTCCTACTTGGATCATTTTTATATTCATTGCTATCACTGATCTTTAGAGATGTGATCTTTGATTTATAAAGGACTATATGTCCACAAAAATATATGATGGAGCAATCTTTTATATCTCAATCTCATTAGTTCTATTTGTTACAAAAAATATTTGGACATTTTCTGTTATTATTTTCATATATATTTATGTTAATTCTAATATTCTCATGGATTTCTGGGAGCTTCCATGAAATAAAAATATAATAGCTAAATAGGTGGCATTTCAGTACAATAACAAATGCTTTCCTCAGAGCTTCTTCTTTCTCAAATCACAAAAAAGTGTGCGGTGAGATTTTAAATCGTTATCGTTTTTCTTTTCTCCTCATTCTCAAATTCTATTGGTTGAGAAGTTTTAAAAATATTTTATCCTCCAATAACTTTTCCCAAATATTGTTAGTCTTTTTTAATTCACACTTTTCATTTATGCTTTTAGCTTTTTAAAAAATCTTCATAGCTTCCCTTACTATATTGTTCAATTTTTGCCAGAATATGTGTTTTATTAACATTGATATCATAAGTTAGTTAATTTAATGTGTGAATAAATGGCTGATGAATTAGATTTTTCTCTAACTGCCAAAATAAGTTCTTCCTTTCTAATGTTTATTCTACAATTGGTCTGCCCAATGTATGAATGTAAATAAACTCCACATGGAATTTCATATACACCATCAGACTCCAAAGAAATTTTATCTTTAGGGTATGGAAAAAGTTCTTTTTTTTTCTCATGTATCATATGGGATAAACTATAAGTATGGTAACACAAATGCTTGGGAAAGAGTCTTAGCAAAAGTATTCACAAGATATGGATGGAATTATTCAAATTTCTGTATACATTGTTGATATAAAAAATATATATTGGCAAGTATAGAAAAGATAAATTTGGGTTTCATCTTCTTTGTGACTAAGTGAGCATATTGCATCTATGCTATTAATAAATTTTTTATACTTCATAAAATGTAAAATAGGCAATGCCCATGCATGTATTTTAAGCAGAAAGTCAAAGTACTTCAGTTCCATTTTTCATAATCTAAACTTTCAAAGCAATTATCTATTGTTATTACTAAGCACTGCTGTAATAGATTCGTTAGACAAAATTGGGTTAAGTAATTTGCAAACTATCCAGTATGTAAATTTTTGTTGAGGAGGTATAAATAAATGTTAAGTCTTTAATTTCTATTATGGATTTCTGTAATCCTTCAGACAAATCCCTACTTGGGAATAGTCAATCCATGGAAGTAATTTTTAAATACTATGTGTAGGAAGGATTGAAGAAAGTGATGACAAAAGATATAATATCAGCAAATATCAAATTCATGAAGCAGCCTTACTTTGATGAAATATTTTAAAATTATTATGAAAAAGTAATATTTTTTATAAATTTATTTTTTTATTTTTTGGTAATTTTTTTTAAGTAGCACTCTTTAATATATTGTAGTCCCATAGAATGACCTTCTTGTGCAATATATAAAGCATTTACATTTCACTTTTTCTCTACTACATTAAGATTCAAAATAAGAATGCCAAGTAATATATCAATTATATTTTGTAAGGATTAGTTATTAATTTTATATTCCTAATTTAAATTACTGATTTCAAATATCAAACTCATATATATATATATTTCTTATAATACTTCTTTCATATACACTTCAAAGCAAAACAAATTTTCTTTAAAAACTTTATTTTCCTTACAGTTTCGACTGTCTAGCAGTCTTCATCAGAGCTACAATATTTGAACAATATAATACATAAACATCACTTCGTATATATTTAAAATACACATAGTGATGTTTATGTATTATATTGTTCAAATATTGTAGCTCTGATGAAGACTGCTGGACAGTCGAAACTGTAAGGAAAATAAAGAAGTTTTTTAAGAAAATTTGTTTTGTATTGAAGTGTATATGAAAAAAGTATTATAAGATATATATATATGAATATGTGAAGATATGCAAAAAAAGGAAAAGAGAAGAATAAGAGAATATACTTATGATAAATATCAAACTCTTCAAATTATAGATATTGTTGTAATTATTTCATTAAACAACAAACAATGGCTTTTTATAAGTTTTTAGAGATATTTATTTTCTCAATGCCATAAACATTAATTAAATTTACAGATAAAAGATAACACCTGATTTCATAAATTATAGTTTTAAAAAATGTTAAACTTGATGTCCTTTACATCATGTACCCTCTATGTCAAATATGTTTTAAATTAATAGTTTTAATATACTCAGAAAAGTGGTTAACTTAATTCATTTAAAGTTTAAACTGCCCAATAATTTTTAATACGACTGACCTTCAGTGTAAATAAACTTTGAGGGGGGGGGGGAATAAAAATATTTTTTGGGCTTCAGTATTATTAAAACATCTTCAAAAATATAAAATATATATGCTAATTAACATAATGTAAACAATTTCTGCCATATCACTAAATATGAAATGAGTAAGTCAATGAACATAAATGATATAATAAATGCCATTAGCTGACATAGCATAAGACATGTCCGAATATTTTCTTTTGCTTGTTCATCCAACATCTTTCTCCATTTTATAAACATTTTGTAAGTAATTTAATTTTCTTACCTGTTTATTTGGACTTTAATAGTAAAAATGTTGTACTTTTTTTTAAAAAAAAATCTGTACATACTGCATAATAATTTTAGCCATGAGTCAGAAAATCAGAAATAGAAGCTTAATATGAATGTCAGGTAAGAAATGATTCCAAGCAAGAGTGGTACTACCAGAGCAAAAGATCTGTATTGCTGAATATTAAATGTCTTTTTAAGAAAATAACAATGAGATTAAAAATGCACAAGTCTGGAAGGAAATTTCTAGATTAGGCCATTTCCATTGTAATATTACAGAACAGTTGGAACTCCTACTAAGATGGTTTAATAAATAACAAGTTTCAATGCAACATTTTTCTTTACTTTTAGAAGTTCAGTCTTAGTTATTACTAAATGAAACTTTCAAATTTATATGTACAGTAAAAGTTAAATACAATAAATTAACATATTATGTCAAAATAAAAGTCATAGATCAATTCATAGATCACATGACCCTATCTCTTAAGCTTGTAAGTTATAAACAGTGAGGATTGCCAATTCCTCTACAAGCTTTATGATAAATGCTTAGCCAGAGCCAGCACTTAAAATATCTCTGTCAGGAACCCCTCCCCAAACCCCTGACCATGGTTTCATGCTTTGGCACTCCTCAGAGAGGTGTCAGGGTAGGTTCAGACACTAGATCTAAAAATACCAACCCAAAGCTAAGCACTTAGCTAAAAGTTATCTATTGAGTGGAAAATCTGAAATTTTCAGACATGTACATGTCTTTAAACCCAGCTATCCAACTCAAATAGCTATATGGGGCTGATAGATCTTCAGCCATGCCATATAGTAGTAGTCATAGCAATATAAAATTGCATAAGACTTTTTGGCAGAGACTATAAATAGTCAAAATAAAAGTCATAGATCAATTCATATTATGTATTTTTGCATTTGTATCTTGTATTATACTGTGCCATTTAAATGGGTAATTGTAAATCTGGAATAGATCACTCCTAAATACATAAATTTTAATGTATCATTAAATGAACAAACCATTTAATAAAGTATTCCTGGAACCAATTACATGTATTTCATAAGACTCTATTGCATTTAATTTTTGTTCAATTATTTCTGAAATGGACAGTAATATTTTTTAAAAATATATAGTTTCTATTATTACTTAAATACAACAAAATTAATCTGGAAAAGTTGAGAAACCAAGATACCAGATTAAAAGTGTCTTATAATATGTTGTTAAAAACTCACCTGATTGATCAAAACAAACTAAATAATTTGTTATAAATCATTATTAGAAAACACTGAAAATAAATTTTCATTTACAAAGTATATATATATTTTCAAGTCATCTAAAGTATATATTTTAAAAATCTGTCATTAATCAATTACTTAAAACAGGCAAAACTTTCCATACAATAGTGCCAAACAGTGCAAGCTAGAGTAATCAATGGATGCCAGAAGGCTTGTGCATAAAATCCCTGTCTAGTGTCTACTCATCCAATATCCCCAGATTATGTTCTAGATTGTGACTTTCATGAGTGAGGAGTCTTGGATCTGAGAGCAATGCACCGAGATTTTCCAAGGCTCCTCACTGATGAAAGCCACAAGCTACAACATAGTCTGGGAATATTGGATGAGTAGGCACTAGATAAGGATTTTATGCACAAGCCTTCTGGCATTCATTGATTACTCTAGCTTGCACTGAGTGGCACTACTATATGGAGAGTTTTGCATGTTTTAATAAATTATGAGCAAGCATAAGAAATGGTGATCATGTGATGTTAAGTGGTTTAATCAATTACTTCATATGCTCAATGAAATAAAGATGTGTCTTGAATATTGTAAAAACACATGAATGTCATCACATTCAGCACACTGAAGAACAATTGGCATCATATATACAAAAATTATAAAACACCCTTAAATAAAAAATTTCAATAATTTTATATTATGGTAAATGGAAAGTAGGTTTTGGGTCTCATTTACATACAATAGACTAATTAACACTTCAACTTTTAAGTCTGATTTTGTTGAAAAACTAAAACTAATTAAACGGATTTATATTCCCAAGGTGATGACAAAGAGTTGTTAAAGATTTTCCATCCATCAAAAGAATTTTCATATTACTATCTAATATTCTGTAAACCAACTATTGAATGGCAAAAATATATAATCACTTTTATTGTAAATATAGAAGTCAAAAAGATAACATTTTCATATTTGCATTTAATCAATACAAATTAAAACTTCACAAAATTTACATTGCAACTTTATATTTGATTCAT
This sequence comes from Epiperipatus broadwayi, assembly GCA_028023455.1. Classification (NCBI taxonomy): domain Eukaryota; kingdom Metazoa; phylum Onychophora; class Udeonychophora; order Euonychophora; family Peripatidae; genus Epiperipatus; species Epiperipatus broadwayi. The sequence goes on from JAQFVV010006528.1 coordinate 347,860, forward strand.
GAAGCTATGAATAAACAATTTTGAATGGAAAACAAAATTGGAGCTGTTACATATAACACTTTCTTTTATATCATTATGAATGGCATGAATAAACTTCTGAGAACGACAATCTTATTTCATATATAGTTTCTTGTAAATGAAGCCTTTGCTCAAAATACCATATCTATAATACTTATCAATTTGTTAAAACTATATTGAGTCTCAGTTAACCATTCATCTATCACTGTAAATAATCTATGCAACAAAGTCATTGGAAAACATTTTTGCTATATTCAATAACAATGATATTCTATGATAAATATTATAGACTTTTCTATCCATTATATTTTTATAAATTAGAAGAATAGAAATAATCATGAATATCAGATGATATAACTACATGGGCTCATATTTTAACAAAAAAAAAAAATCCAATTGTTTTAAGAAGTTAACAAGTAAATATATATTTTAAGACTTCTCTAGATAACGCACAAGGGTATTCAATCTTTGCTGTTTTAATTTCATTTAGATGAATCTATATCCAAATCTATATGAAACAGTAAGATGAATATATATCTTAAAAATAGTCACCTGAATTTTATATCATTATTCAAAAGATGATTAAAATAGTCCATCTATTCAAAAGATAATCACTATTGTACAAAAGAATATTATCCACCCATCAAGAAGATTGTGATATTGTTTTTTAAGACTATATGCTGCTTTCAACATGTCATAAAATGTTTAAAATCACCATGATTAGCAAATGGATGCATCTCCTTGGTAGTTGTTACTTGCCCATCATTCATAGGTTTTCTTGTCATTTTTTTATGTCTTTAAACACTTAATACTTTTTATGAAGCATTGTATTCATTTTATTATGTCAACCAAAGATTGATGTTTCCTTTTATTCAAATCTTAAAAATACTATCACTGTTACAGAATTTGTCAATCTTCTTCTTTTTGGTGAATCAAGAACATATTTACTCACATCCATAACACATTTCTTAATACAATAACAAGCATAGTTTTAATGGTAAGGAACTGCTGAAATTTTAACATAAGTTACACTTCTAAAGAAAAACTACCAACTTTCTTAAAAATAGATTTTGACTGTGAACTTTTTTTTTTTATGTAATATGAACATAAATGATATAATTTTAAATATAACATACTCCATAAAATATCACTATTTTGAGCATGCAGTCACGATTCTTTACAGTATTTTCTTTTTGGTCTAAACTCTGTTCAAGATAATTAATTCATGTGTCATATGTAAATTCAACAGTAGCAGGCCATTAGAGTTCACAAATTCAATGACATTAATTTCAACAACTTCAGGTTATATATATTCCTTGAAAATTTTCATAAATAAACTAAAATCATTTAATAATGCTGATACAATAATACTATCAAAAAAAAAGACTAAAAGTTTTCTTTTTCTGAATTCTCTGAATCTAATGATGTATCATAGATATTGATAAAATGGAGAAAGATATCACAGTGAAAAACAATTTTTAATATCAGTAATCTTTCACAGACTCATTTAAAAATTCTAAGAATAAAAAATTCTACCATTTAGTTTCACTTCATTCAATCACGTGTCCTTTTAAAAAATATATAGACATCTCTATGTTAAATAAAACTTTGCCCATCTGGAAGATGTGTTTTACTACGAACATCTACAACAAGCACAGACCTTCACAGCATTTTAATTATGAACATTGACCTATGTTTAAAAGTTGAAGATTCTCCATCAAAAATTTGTACTCAACCATTCAATACAAATTAGAATCTTTTATTTATTGTATATACATATACAGATATATAGAAAGAAAGACTTATAATACAGTGGTAAGCAATCTATGCCCCATATCTTTGACTTTAAGTTTGAGTAAACTTAGGCTATTTCTTTTGATCAACTTGACTACATGCAATCCATGTAACCATCCAATAACTTTCTAATCCAATTATTGCTTAATACATCTAATTAATTTTTCAAGATGGTAAAAATGGGAAAAAAAAGTAACAGTAATACCTAACCATTTAATGTTTAATTAGTTTGGTGATAATGAATATTGCTTTTTTCTTCTTACTTGCTAATCTTCCCTTTAAAAATATGTCCTTACCTCTAAAGATATTTCTCAGGGTTTCAATGCAACTTTTTTTAATATCAGTCTGTGATGAATCCCATGTTGTTGATGAATTATTCAAGGAAACAAAGACATGGCCACAACTTTTATCTCTTTACAACTAATTTTGAAACAGTTATTTCTGTCATTCTACTCTTTATAATCTTTATATTAGCATCACTTCATTCTGCTCGTTAATTTTTTTTAATACATAAAAGTTTTGAAGTGTTCTATATTTTCAATTATAAATATGATGTCAACTATCTAAGTTTGATGTTTCCTCCAGCAATTCTAAATCCACAAAATGTCATTTTATTTATTAACTTACTACAATACTGTAAATAAGAACAACTATCTACTCTAATATCATCTATTGTAATTTTGAATGAACAGTGATTCCAGATATATTCAATTTAATATCAATTGCCAGATCAATTTTTAGTACTTCTTATTACAAATGAGAATTTGGAGCTGAAAGCACTGGAGTTATATATCTGGTGGCCATTTTTAATTTGTATTCTATTATTAAGTACAACTAAAATTTTCGATCTCAAATCAATAACTATGTATTTTAGTAACTAATCATAGACACTTTTACCCCTGACTATTTAAATGTTAATACAAATAACACATCACTTCATACTATAGCTTACTACAGTACTGCAAACAAGATCAGCTTTCTAGAGCCATGTAGTAAGATTTGGTAAACAATGAATACTAGATGGTTGATATATAATGGCATTGATTCCAATTTTGAATCCCAAGTTCTCATCAATAAATGCAAGGCTGGATATTAAATTGCGCTACTATCTAGTAATAACTGATTACTCAATCTTACAGCAGATGGAGCTAGGGTAGGTTTGAATCCCATGATAGTGCTGTCGCTGGTCAGGCCATCTACACCTGAAGATGAGGGGAGAATAATACCTCTCAAAACATTGTGCATATACTAACCTGTTTGATGTGCTATTACTAACAGTTAAATGTGTTTGGAATATTTAAGTGGAGTTGAATTTTTTTTGGAGACATTCAATACTCATATTGGATGGTGGAGGTGGTTCAATATAAAAATACAAATTTATAATGTTTTATTTAGATCTTTATAATTCACTTGGGGAATATGAGTGTTGAATTATGGAATGACCAAAACAGTTTTTATTAAAATGGAATACAGAACTAAAGAAATAATTGGGAAATAAAAAATAAGAAGTAGATGAGCCTATTAAGATATATAAGAAGTTGTAGAACAAGGAATGTTTAATTTACCTAGCAGGGTTTCTAGGAATATAGAAATATTTAAAGTTATGATTATGTATTATTACACATACACAGTGATTATTTTTTTATTATACAAATTGTTACAATAAGACTTTGCTTTAAAAATATCTTCACAACCAACTTCATTATTTGTTTTCTAATCTGATCATTGTTATTTTCTTTGCCGTGTTAACTTTACAAATATCGGCCTTATATGACTTAGGTCAATAGTAAAATGATGGATTTCAGAGCTTAAGATCCATGAATTGTGGCTCAGTTCTCTAACTTCCAATGCCCAAACTTCTTATAATCTTCTGCACAATAAACCATTTGAGTATTTTTGTATTATGTGGTTGTGTGTAGTGTTAGGGAGATGTTTAAACTCCAAGGATTACCTCTCACTTCTATTATTTCTGGTGCTTGATAGTTCTTATAAACTTTATGCAATATTTCAGTTGAATGTCTTTGTGTTTTGTCTAGTGGCAGAGTAGGAGATTTTGGAACTCAATATCCAAGCATAATTGCTAGTCACTTTCAGTACTTTAAATTCTTATGAAATCATGACAGTGTTAAAACACCAGATTTGGAAAATCTAACAACCACAGATTGCTTTTGTTATGCAAACTTTTACAAATTTTTCAGCAATAAAGTCCTTCCATTATATTACATTTATTGTAATTGGTTTAAGTGCTGTAACTTTTACAATCACTCAACATCATATGATCACCATTCTTTATGTTTACACAAACTATTTGCACAGAAGCAACCACTCAGTGAAAGCCAGAGTAATCAATGGATGCAGAAAGATTTGTGCATAAAATCTCTAAGTAGTGCCTACTTATTCAATATCCCCAGACTAGTTTCTAGCTTGTAGCTTTCATCAGTAAGAAGCCTTGGATCTGAGAGTACTGCACCTAGATTGCAACCCCCAGAAGTCTTTTTTTTTATCTTATTAGCTAACTATAAAGTTTTGAGTCCAAAATGGAAACACAATAATGTTTTCAATTCAAGCTCATTAATTTGTATAGCCATATAGATCAGAACTCAGTTCAACATTAACATCACATCACATTATATCTCTCATACTTTTTAAATAATTATAGACCGATAGCGGTAACATCAGTTTTATATAAAGTTTTTTTCATATATGGTGGCTAGAAGAGTTGTAAAATGGATGGAAGGGAATAATGTAGTGGGGAAATGCAAGGAGGTTTTAGATTAGATAGAAGTTGACGAAGATTATGTTGTGGAAATGGGATGGAGCAGAATATAAGAAAACTTAGACTGGGGAATGTAAAATTAAGTAGCTAACAAGTTTCTCTTGGTATAATTGCTGAGAGATTCTTGACTTCTTTAAGAAGAAGCTATAGTACATCACATCACATGTTGAGAATCTATATTTATTTGCATTTATTCAGTTTAAGTTTCCCTGATTATATACATATTCAATACATAAATTGAATTGACAAAGTGACAAAATGCAAGTCCCTAATGTGAAACCAATTTTCCATAAGCTGTCTTAACTATTATTTTGTGTCTCATAGAGAGATTTTCATATAAACAAGGAATGTTCTAGCCAACGGCCTTTCCAGTTATATTTTTAAGAGTAATATATTTATTTCATATTATTCTTTTTATATAGTATAAAACTTTGATTTAATCTATTTTATTGGAGATTTTTAAAAAAATAAGAAATGCTCATTAAAATGCAATGTGTTATGCTAACTAACATACATGTGCTTGCACATTCTATTAATACAATAATACAATAAATTTGTTAGTGTATGCATTTTAGATAAGTAAGTCTCAGGTGTACAAGTTTGTGATAAGTAATTATTTCATTCCTAAATAAAATATATGATAAAGGATTAGAAGATAATTTAATAAATTTGATACATATGTAGGAAAATGTTTCACTTTAAAAATATATTTTACAAAAACTATTTTTAAAATTATCTTTTGATAATTTACAAATTAAAGGAAATTTTTGTTATCATTAGATTGTAAATTTTGAATAGTTAATACTGTATAAAGATAATAAATTCTTTAATTTGCAGAATTTAGTTATAACTGAAATACAGGCTTATTATATACCTGTATCAATATATGTAATATATAGGGTATATGAGCACAGACTTTCACAAGACCCACCACTCTCCACTCTATCTCATAACACTGATACACTTGAACATATATATTTTGAAAAGGTAAATAATCACCAATATACTTATTTCATGCTAAACCAGCAATCATCAGTTACCCCAGATTATCATCTCTACACATATATGCAATAAGTGCTCAGATATATATTAAGATAGCCAATCTTATACTTTAATGGACTGGCTTCAATCCACTCCACACTCCAACTCTTCAACCATCCATCCAATTAAAAATATGATGATGGAATGCTCAAAGGCCACCTTGAGGCCGAGATTCTTGTCACACCCATGTTGACCTAAAGTCAATCTGACCCCTCATGTACAGGACATAATCTATTTAATACATATACAAGGGATGGGCAGACATCTCTGCTATGTAATAACTGAAATACAGGCTTATTATATACCTATATCAATATAGGTAATATATAGAGTATATAAGCACAGACTTTCACATGACTTAACCACTCTTCGCTCTATCTCATAACATTGATACCCTTGAACACATATATCTTGGAAAGATAAATAATCACCAATATGCATATTTCATTCTAAACCAGTAATCATTAGTTGGTCCAGATTATCATCTCTACACATATATGCAATAAGTGCTCGGAGATATATGAAGATAGCCAATCTTCATACTTTAATGGACAGGCTTCAATCCACTCCACACTCCAATTCTTCAACGGTCCATCCAATTGAAAGTTATAGTACATATTTTACAAAAAATATCCCCCCCCATCCTTTTTCAATGTATTCATTGATATATAATTATTGAATCTACATATATTGAATAAAAAATTATAAATACACAAACAAAAAATATTATATATGATTCCTACAAGCAGTAACCATCGCCCTATCACAAAAATAATGAATGGAGTAGTTTATGATTTAAAAAAACAATCTAATGGCTTTATCACAATGAAAGTTCATAACAAGTTTGAGTACTGGAAGTTCCAGAAATAAGATCCATCAAAGGACTATATATATACTTCAGAGTTTAACCTTCTACTATTGTATTAAACCAATATAGAGAGAAATAGAACATCAGCATCTCTATATATTTGGGTAAAATTATTTCATCAATGGGAAACCATCTAATTGATAACACTCAAACTTTACATGCAAATATTACGTGCAAACACACACATAAAGATGATAAATATTAGAAAAAAATCATCAAAAAATAAAAAGTTGGCAAAAAAAAGAAAAGCTTACTATACCCTTAAATCACATTAATTTGAAAGATAATTTCATACATAAATTATAACTTACAATAACATTAAATACCTAATATTTATGAGCATTTAAATTTAATCATTTCATTGCAGTAGATGAAAACAAACATAACACTCCATGTTATAATAATTTTTAGTAAGAATTAGAGGAAAAGAAATATAAGTATTATTATTTTCAAGTTCATATAAAATACTTTTTCAGGAAAGCTTCTACCTTTCATTCATTCCATACATCCAACTCAATAAAGATGTATCTTTACAATGGTTGATCATGATATCATATCCTTAAATAAAACTGTTTAGTGCTTTTATGTAATAATGATAAATCCACATCTCATTTCCTTACAATAACATTAGGCAAATATATAAGTAATTTGATTGCAGTTCCACAATATCCAAGTCCACTTTTCTACAGAAAAAGCTACAAGAAAATAACATTAATTCATATTCTCAAGTAGATAACCATCATAAGCTAAGCTTTTCTGAAACTTTTTCTTTTTTCACTAACTGATAAAAGACTTTAGTTTTCTGAACATTACTTACTAGTCCAAAAATTGTATAAGTCATATTCAAAAATATCTTTTCAATTGACAAGAAAAATGCAATCATCAACATACTATAAACTTAAAAACTAAAAAAATGATGTCCTTAATTCTGCATTTAATCACTTCAAACTAAGAACTCCATCATTAAACCATTGTTCCAAAGGACTGTTAACTTAAAAATGAATAATAAAGTTGAAATTAGTATCCATTCTTGTTTAACATCAATTTTCATTCCAAATGCCTGACTTTCCAATGGCAGTAATAATTTATTCTCTTATATCATTATGTAAAATCTATATAATGTCAACAAACTTGATGAATATGCAAATAATTTATTGATTGTGTCAAAGGAACATACATTAATTTAAAAAAATGCACATATATGATGTAACAATATGGGCGTGTGTGTGCGCGTTGTGCTGTCATATCTTACAAGCCCCTTAAATCAATCAAATTTAAAATGAGAAATAAATCTAATATTTAAGAGTGTTTGAAAGAAAAGTAATGTAGAGAAACAAAATCTATTCTCTCAACTGATGTTTTAGGCTCAATCGAATAAATAATTCCAATTGTACAATAACGATATGTTTATTCATAAAAAGATATTTGTAGAATGTGTAAAGATTCGTGCATATTAATATACTGTACATAAATTATTAATATATATATATTGCAATTTTCTTAATTTTTTTTAAACATTAAAATCTAAAGTGAGACAGAGGGAGAGAAAAAATAACAATAAATTAAATAACGATAACTAAGCAAAAAACCTTGATATTAAGCAAAGACAGTAAAAGAAATGGACATAGGGGTATTATTTGATTGTAGGGAGATGCATTGTGAGGATGAGTCTGGTGATAATATAAACAATAATAATATTTACAATAATTTTGTTAGTGGTAAAACATATAAAAATAATAACGATAAGTTAAAATAGTTGATGTTAAGAAGATATAGAGGTAGAAAAATATTGCAGTAAAAAAAAAACAGATAATAAAACAAATGCATCAGAATCAATATACAGTAACAGCCAACAAGACAAAGAATATAAAGAATTGAATAATCCAAATATAAGTTTTAATATAACAATGTTTGTGAAAATTATGAAGATGATGAAAGAACATGAACAAACTAAGAAAGAAAACCATCAAAGAGCAGAAGCAATAATTAAAAAGAATAAGAAAATCAAGTTATAAAAGAGAATCAAGAAAAGATGGCAGCTCTGGTAGAGTCACTGACAGAGGAAATCAAGATGGAAAGTCAGATTATAATACAAAAAGTGTTCAAAAAGTGGAAAGAAAAATTCAATCAGAAGAAGGAAATGAGAAAAATGGGAAACTGGAGAAAGTAAAATTTCAAATAGAAACATACCAAAAAGGAAGTAAAGATACTTTGATAATAACAAAGATTCAAGAAAATATAAATGAAATAATAATAAAAATGGAAGACATAAAAATTGCCAATAAAGAAATAATTAGAGAGTACTGAGAAGAAATGTTAAGTGAAAATTATAAAGTTCAAAATGATGGTCATTCACTGGGTGGAAAAAATCAAGATAGATCAAAAGGTGATAATGGGAACTCATGTAACTAAAAACTCAAAAACAAAAAAAAAAAATTAAAGAGTCTGTGCATATATATATTTAAACCTTGTATATCTTTAATGACAAGTCACTAAACTTAGAAAATAAAAAAATTGTACAAAAACGATCACGATGCCAACCAAAAGCTGAGAATAATTTTAATAATAAAATAGATTTTTATTTACAAAAAAAAAAAAAAAAAACTAAGTAAAGGAAAGCTTAAATGAAAACTATGCTTTGTATATTAATTTAAAATATTAGAATCTAAAGGAAATGAACTTCAATGTATATTAGGGATGGTGAGATGTGCTAAAATGTCTTCATTTTAATAATCAAATATAGTTACCAGAAATATTAAAACTTTTGTCTAGTAAAAGATAAATTAATTAAGCAAAGTAAATAATAAAAGCTGTGTCAATGATTATCTGAAAGATGAGAGTAGATGATGTCATGAATGTTTTGCATAATTTTTTGGGATTAAGCAATAATGGTGTGTATGCTTTACCATTTATTTATAAATAATTTGTTGTATTTAAATATGAAGATATGGTTAACCTGTTGAATAGAATCTCAATTGAGATTTCCTAGAGCTATCTATAGATATATCAGGTGAGTATTAGTCTTTTAACTGGAGCTATAGTTTGGCAAAAAACCCAGTGCATAGCATTAGTCTAGTTTGATTTATTTCAAATTGTTAAATCAAATGTAAATATTGTGATACAGATTCTCACCTGAAATTTATAGTTTCTTAGTATTATGAATCATACATGGATGTTAACATTTTTTTATAATAACATTCATTACCCAGTTTATGATCAATGCAACCCAGCCAAAATGTCAATATGTTAGTGCCGTGAATCATACATTGAATGAGTCTGGATAATATGTCACTTATATCAGTAGCCTGTAAGAATTTTAATTTTTAGCATCCATATATAATCACCATGGCTACACTATGGATTGCGAATCACATATAGCTCTCTAGATAATCCAATGTGGCTCTTGTAAACATTTTGAATTAAATCATCATATAATTTATATTAGCAAGATGTATTTACATTTATGGTTACAATTTTATAATGATTGTTTTCATTGTTATCAAGTTCAATGCTTTTATTGTTACTGTTTCCCAGAAATTGTTCAAATTTATCAGAAAATTATATCAAATATTTGCCTCTGTTGACTACTTCAAAAATTTCATTGTAGCTCTTGAATATATCTCAATTTGAACACCTGGCACTTATAGACATGATCTTGAACCATTCCTTTTATATAATATATACACAGATTCTATGATTATTTTCAGATATTTGTCATTTGAAAATTACTATTATAACTTCAAAGCACAAGTCTTTAAATGCTTATTACCTGCTGCTAACTTTTTTACTTGAATTTTTGTTAAAGTAATAACTTTTTCCTGTATATAAATCGTATCTCTAAAAATCAATCGGTGAAAAACGTAATCACTCTTTGTGTATGATATATCCAATCCTTCAAAAAATTTCTTGAGGATATAGAAATATCTAACACTGAAATGCATGATCATAAAGTAAAAACTTTATAGTGTTGTTCTGTTTTTGTTATTAAGTAGTGTAATTTACATAAATATAATATAAATAACAACAACATGTAACACTTCTTTGCACCCTCAGTAACTGTAATATTTGTATTAAATTATTCAATTCAGACGCTAGTTTCAAATATATAACAGACTTCTTCACAGCATATACACTCATATAAATTTTATTAGAATGACAAAAAGTGATGAATTAATACATTTAAGGGAAGAGGATGTTTTTTAGTCATAATATTAACATTTATAGAAGCTTGACATCTCAGTAATAATGAAGGCACCATCATATTATAATTATACTTTGTTTGCCCAGTTAGCATATCGATACTTATTTGATCAACTCGCACTAATCTTGGACAATGCTATATAAATGTCTTTGAATGGCTAACTAGTTGATAGACAAATCTTACATCTACTTGTAAGCTGAAAAAAACCATTTAAACTGATATCCAACCTGATTTTGATTCCCAGTTCAAGAACATGTTAGTGGTTGTGCTGATTACATTTCTGTGTGCCTTTACTTATTATAGGAAGGGGGGATCTATAAATCATTTGATACACGTATATAATCTTAACTGTAAATAAAATATTTCCACAATGATATTACTATTTTTAGATATTATTTAGTAGTTTAAAGCAAAAACAAAACGGGGAGGGGGGTCTTTTGAGCTATAAGACTTTCAGAGACAAAGCGGTTAAGGTAAAGCTTCATCTTTAACTCAAAAGCATCAATATTTTGTTCATTTTTGATTAATGGGATCAAAATTAAATTAATCTGGTCTCTCTGTTACGAACATTTGATAGATTGCCTAATTACTGATTCAAAAAGCAATATCTATACTTTTTTAAAATTTGAGCAAATTATTTTTATATTTTTGCTAACTTTTAAACGGTTTAAAATATCAGTTTATATTATAATGAAATTTTTCCTCAGATTACGTGTATTTTGAAATTCAAGTTCGGTCATTTACATTTGATATCATTAAAAGCAAATTAAAATAATTTTGCAGCAGATTTTGTTAAACAATGACTTTAGTAGGATTGTCTTCATTTCACATTCTCTCATTTTCTTTTAATTAACATAAGTCTTTCAAAACAATTAATTTAATTTTTTTTAATTTTCCTTATCAAGTTAGCAATTTAACCAAATCAATAAAAAAAAAAGGCAAATTAAATAATAATAATAATAATTTTGAGATATTTATTACAAAACAACAATAAATCACATGATCACCACTTCTTATGCTTGCTCATAACTGTTATTAAAACAGGCAAAACTCTCAATACAGCAGTGCCACTCAGTGAAAGCCAGAGTAATCAGTAGATACCAGAAGGTTTGTGCATAAAATCCCTACCTAGTGCCTACTCATCCAATATCCTCAGACTAGTTTCTAGTTTGTGGCTTTCCTCAGTGAATAGACACTAAATAGGGGTTTTATGCACGTCTTCTGGCATCCATTGATTGCTCTAGCTTGCACTGAGTGGCACTACTATATGGAGAGTTTTGCCTGTTTTAATAACAACAATAAACATTACAACTTTTTTTTTGTCTTACATATATTTATATAACCAACAAAGGAGCTGATATAAATAATGATGTTATATTAGAATACAAGTACAATGTATATACTGAACTTTAAATGTAATAAGAGGAAATTTGAACTCAGACCTTCAAGCTCCCTTTAGCAATCCACTCCATTTTATATAATCGCTACACATAACTACATACATATGAAAAAGATAAATGATCTACAATAGACATATTTCATGCTGAACCAGCATTCATCAATTACTCTAGATCAGTTTGAGGATTTGCTGTCAATATAAAGTGAGCATTGATTATATATATATATATGGGAGATCGTGATCTGGACCAAATGGTGAGTGCTAGTTCAGCACTAAATATGTATATTGGATAACATTTATCTTTTACACATGTATCTTTTACACATGTATGTGGTCATGTATCAAGGAAGCTTGAAAGTCTGTGTTAAAATCCCCTTTAATTACAAAAAATGATGTTGTAAAGTGATTTCTTTATTAAATAAAAAGAAGAAGAAAAGTTTAATTTATTCTCAAGTAAAAGAGGAAGAAACCAAAAACCCCACTTGGTTTGGTGAAATGGTAGAAAGACAGACTGTAGACCTCAAAGTTTCATGGATCGAGTCAAATTTATGAAATTCTGAGTAATATCATTCAATTACTATTACTACTAATACCACACGGTATAAATCAATGTTCAGCTATTCAAAGTAAAAAATAATAATAATTATAGTTATATTGCAAATAACTTTGAAAACACCTACAAACGGAAATATGATAAAAAAAAAAAGAATATGTAACAAAAATATGATCCAATCTGCTATTCTTAAATGGATTAATAAAACCACAAAGCTGGAACTCTAGATAATGTGTATATTAAACTCAAATAGGAATGCAAGACATTGAAAGTTGTATCTCAAATATAGTGGGTAGCGTGAAAATAAAAAAAATAATCGACCGTTTATTTTTTTTCTCAATATAATTTACATAATAATAGTCTGAAAATTTTCAATACTCCAAGGTTTTATTTTTGTCTATTTAATATACTTCAATGCTAAAAGGTTAACTTTGTGAAAAATTTAAACATTGAATAAACTGACAAATTTGTATACTTTCACGATTTTATTAAAATATTATTTGAAAACCAAAAATACTTTTTTGTCAATCATTCAAAAACAAAACAAATGTTTAATGTAGTTTTGCATTTTAAATTAAATTTATTCGTATAACAAGGCAAACATATCACCAATCCTTAAAAGAAAAAAACAAATGTAATATTGATTTAATATTTTTTGTAAAAAATTTTGTGAGAAATTATTTTGACAATATCAGCCTTTAATTATTATGATAAATGCAATTTCAATACATATAATAAATTAATTTCTTCCCGAAAACGCAGCAAAGAATCTTGCAACAAATGTGTATTTCAATAAATGGCATGATCAATTATAAGTCACAAACCCTAATTTCACTATATTATATTTTTAATATTGTAATAAACTAAATCTTAATATGTTCAGTTTAAATATTTCCTTTTACTTTCTCAACAGCAAAAGAATATGGGTTTAGAAATATTAAAATATTGTCATATATTTTCAAATACTTTTCAAACTCATTAACAAGTGTTGAATATTAAAAGAAATCATAAGATCCTTATAAATATTAAAAAGTATGCTTAATAGAAAAAATGTGTTATATGATAAATTTTAATTTGGTTTTCCAACATTCAGTCATACACAAACAGAGACTTGTGATAAAAAACAAATCTTGCAAGTAATTCCAACCAATAAATTACACAAATGCCTTACTTTTTATTTCTAATAATATTGAGATTTCTTAGCATATTACTTCAAACTATTTTAAAATTTTATGACAAGAGACAGACTATAATATTTTCATATGGTATAGTAAAATTTTCATTTCACTTTCAGTTTTTGAAAGTAATCAACAAAATTACCTCGACTTAATTTCCAGCTACATATAAATTTTAAATTTGTAAATCTTCAGCAAATTCCATGGCACTGCTTTTGAGAACAGCATTTCTGGACATATTATAAGATGAAATTTATTATTGGAATATCTTCTATAAGTACATCTGTAATCAATATAACATCAGATAGGTTTCCAAAGCCATATCATACTAAAAACAATGCTAATATCTACAGAAGTATAACTGCTGGATCAAAAACCTGTTCTATGAAATATCATATGAATGTGAGTAAATGACTAGTCACTCCATTAAAAAGTGCTTGAAAAAGCACAACTTGATGATTAGAAAAGAAAAAAAATCTAGTAAATATCTAAAATATCAGACTATGTATGTACTAATAGCATATGTTTGATTGGAGGGAGGATATGCACAAAAGAAAATTCAAAAAAGCTTCTCACATAACAATGGCAAACAATTTAGCATGATATTTCATAATGTCTGGAAGCCACTAATTAACGTTGCTTTTAAGAAAAAAGTGAAGAAATCAGAAGGATCTTATAGGTAATTGATATAATTTCTACTGACTTGCCCTAGTCAGAATAACTTAGTTGGTGAAAGCACTGCAAATTCAATATTCATGATTCTAAAAATCCAGGTTTGATTCTTATGTTAGTACTGTCACTAGCCTGTCCAGCAAGAAAGTACAGTAATACCACTTGAAATATTGGGTTATATACTTATCTGCGTATTATTATTAACAATTGAATGCATTTTAAAAGTTTAAACAAAGTTGAATTTTTCTATAGACATTTAACATATAATTATTGCTAAGCAGTTCTGATTGTTGTAAAGATCTACTTCCATCAACAATCCTTCAAAAATCTACTATTTCCAAATCATTCTATCAGCATTGTTACATTCCATTTTCTTCTTATCTACTTCAATAAAGCTGTTAAATTGGTAACAAAATTCTTTCAATTATATTCCCATTGTAAAAGCCTAAACAAAATACAAAAAAAAAAAATTATCTACTCTTTACTCTTATCATTTTTGTTTATCTTATTCTTAGCACATATCATTTTGTTTCTCTTTTTCTCTTTGAATATCTTACATTCCAAAAACAAATGCCCTAGAATTGTACTCACATTCCACATAAATCATACCTATGGGAAACTCATCCTATTTTTACCTCCTTTTTAGCATCCAATGCTTCTGTTGTTGCCCCAAAAGTAATAGGCTTCTCCCTTTAGTCCAGCTTCTCTAAATGATCTTACTTCATGCTCTATAGTCCACTATTTGATATATATATATATATATATATATATATATATATTGAAACAGATATTACTGTCCTTCTATCTGTTTCACCTTTATGTCTCCATAGACACATCTATGCCGGTTTTAAACACTCTTTAGTACAAGTGTATATGTATCCACTCAGTGTTATATGCCTTTACACAGCTGTATATATATATATATATATGTTTACACAGTGGTATATATCCACACAGCAATGTATTCATTTGTACAGTTATATATATAGTCACAGTTTTATATGCGTTCAAACAATTATATGTTTATTGTCATACATACAAGCACCTGTAAATGATGATATTAATTTTTGTATAGAGATATTGCAGCATTTATATAAATAATATATTGTATAAGGGTTATTTTGTTTAGAAAATGTGGCTAAATATTCTTTAACAAGTTTGGTTTAAGTAAATTATAAATCACATGCGAAATTCACAGATTGGTAATAAAACTATTTAGAATAATTCGCAGGTGAGATCAGATGGTCCTTAGGTTATTGACATTGTTTTAGAGCTCATTCATTACGATTGTAATGAATTTCTTTTCCCAGATCAAACCAGTAAAAATTTGGCAACAAGATAAAAAAAAAGAGATTAGAATCAAAAGAGACAAACTGCTGTAAAACTTAGAAGAAGTTTGAATTGTGTTTTAAAAGAGATAGTCACTGGCTTTTGATCTAGGGAATATAGATATCGCAGATTTTTATTTAGAATAATTTGCAGGTGGGATCAGATAGTCCCTAGGTTATTGACATTGTTCTAGAGCTCATTCATTACGATTGTAATGAATTTCTTTTCCCAGATCAAACCAGTAAAAGTTTGGGCAACAAGATAAAAAAAAGATAAGAATCAAAAGAGACCTAAGGCTAAAA
This sequence comes from Epiperipatus broadwayi, assembly GCA_028023455.1. Classification (NCBI taxonomy): domain Eukaryota; kingdom Metazoa; phylum Onychophora; class Udeonychophora; order Euonychophora; family Peripatidae; genus Epiperipatus; species Epiperipatus broadwayi. The sequence goes on from JAQFVV010006528.1 coordinate 363,988, forward strand.
CTTAGAAGAAGTTTGAATTGTGTTTTAAAATAGAAGGTCGCTGGATTTTGATCTAGGGAATATAAATATTGCAGATTTTTTTTGAAAGACTCTTTAGCTTTTTTTTTCTGAAAATTGTTGTGGAGACCAGAATCCAAAATGATCGAGTAAAATAATATATTTACTGGCTCTGAAGCCAGATGGCTACTCTCAATTCCTCTAAACATTCCTTTGAATAGACTTTCCAGCAACCTGCATGGAGAATATGAAGAAATTTAACCTATCTGAAAGGCCACTGAAGATTATGATGCCGTCAGACGCCCTATTCCAACCACTATCATTGATATACGCTTCAAGTCCACTCAAGGAGGCAGAGAGAGATGGTAATCATTTTTAAAAAGAAGCTGCGGTATGAACTTTAATCTATAAATTCTTAAAACACTTTAAAAAGAACGTTCTATCTAAATTATAAAAACTCTTTCAATTTTACCCTCTTATAAAAAGAAACTATCGGTCTGTGACTTTATATATAATGTAAAAGTAAAAAAAAATCACTTACTTTAATTTTATAAACTGCTGAAATCTTTTATGAATTAAAAGATTTCATATTTTTTTTTATACTCATTAAATGTCCGAAATTTATTCTCTTCAATCCCTACAAACTAACGGTCTTGCCAAATTTCAGTAATTTTAATATTTTGTTTAAATGCATTTTGTTATGTTTAATATGTGATAATATGCTCAGATTTCGAAACAATGAAACTAAGTAAGTAATTTATAAAGGAGATAATTGTAATCTTCACGTAGACATTTTAAAAGCCTTGTTTATTTTATTAAATCATTGTTTCGAAATTATAATATTGGTAATAAACGAATGCGCTAACCACTCGTTGTTATCATAGTTATATATATATATATTGTAAAATCGTATTTTTTAAGATTTGCTTAACCGATCTTATATTATAACCTTTGATATTTATTAGTTGGAAGGGGATATATATATATTGTCTAGAGATGATAAAGTATATTTGCTAATGTTTGTATTAAGTCCCATCGAATATCCTTTCCCTCCTTAATTAAGAATCTTTACATGCAGATTCAGGATCTTAACTAGATTATTTTTATATCGTTTAAGCCCATTTTATAAGCATACTTATAATGCTAATTTTAAGAACTGTTTTGAATTAGCTTGACAGATAAAAGCTATCTGTTTTAGGCGCAATTAATTATATGCATACTTATTGCTTTTTATATATATATTGCGTGCATTGCGGGTGTGTTTTTATATAGTACACTTATATGTGTTACGTTTTGCTGCCTCTGACAAGGGTTCACGGTAACAAACCGCCCCTTTATTTAGTTCGGGTTATGGCTATCTTCATTAGAACTGGGGGCGTGAGGACCCAGATTTTTCCATAAAGCCAATCCGACTTCCTGAACTTTATGTTCATACATCAATAGCAGCAAACCGTCGGTCTCAGAGCAACCCGAGCATTTGATGCTGAAACTCTTGAAGAATCACACACTCGCACTGCAAGTTTATTTCTTTAATATTTTATATAGTGCCATAGCGCATATATGTGGACCTAATGGTAACCAGTTCTTTTTCCCATAGTAATTAATCATTCAGCTTTAGACTGGAATTTGAATCTGGGTTATCAGGTTGAATCTGCATGATTCTGAGTTTATTTAGTTGCTCATTTAATTAGTATATATAACAGCCTTTAAAACTGGCTGTACTCATCATCATCTCTACTAAAGTATCAACTTCTAACTTAAGCAAGTCAAGTTCATAAGATGAGCATATTAAATAATTAGGCATGACCTCTATAACTCACACACACATGTATGGTAATATGTTTGAAAGGGAACATATGTACTTGATAACAGTTCCAACTATTGTAACATGCTTGCCTGTATTGAATACCTTGTGAAGATTATACAATCCTTGCCATTATGATATTTTGTGTTAGATCATTTGTTATTGTTTTAATAAATCCTTTTAAATTTAAACTGTTGTATACCTTTCTTGCTCAGACTCTAGATCAAACCCAAACCACAGTATCTTATCCAATCCATAGTATTTTATCCAATCCACAGTATATTATTAAATGTCACAGTTCATACTCCAATTTCTTAATGAGTTTATATGCTATATGTGTATGTCTGGTAGAAGATTAATAGAGTGTTAAGTGTTATATATATCACTTATTTAGTTAGGTTAGTAATGACCTTAAGTCTCGTGTTTCTCCCTGTTCTATGTTGGCTCGCGGTTAAATGAGAACTGAGTGTAGCCCCAGGAATGTCACTCATAAGGTGTTAAATTTGGAGTACTGGCAGATGAGTTGGAGTTTGGTCAGATTAGAGGTCTCAACCACCTCACTACGGTCAGCTTTGGTATATTTTGCTTGGGCTCTGAATTTTGTTGCATGAGTGTACAAATCTGACTGTTACAATATATATATATAAAATTGAAGATTGGCCATTAAAGTTTGAAGATTTACTATCTTAATAGAAACTGAGCACTGATTAAATATATGTGTGGGAAATGGTGATCAGGACCAACTTATTAGAGCTTGGTCTGCAAGAAATATGTATATTGGCGATTATTTATCTTTTTAAAATGTATGTGGTCATGTGTATTAGTTGTATAAGATGGATTAGATAGCTGTAGGATGCTTGAAAGTCTGATTTCCAGTCCCTAATAATTACATTAAGTTTAGTATAGAAAATATACTTGTATTTAAATATTATATATATATTAAATACTGTCTACTGCTTTACTAGTAATGATAAATAAAATAGAAAATCATATAACATTAAAATAGTAGCCAAAAAAGTAAAATTTTACTAAAATTCTTCCACAACCATAGTTTCATTTATTAATTAATAGATTTTTTCAAGTGAAATTCAACAAGATATATATAATATATATAAATAATATTTATATATGTTATATTGTTTATACTAAATTTTATGTAATTATATTGGAGATCATTTATCTTTTTCAAATGTATGGGTCATGTGTATGAGTTATATAAGATATTAGGAAATTTGAAAGTTCAAGTTCAAGTCCCTTATAATATACATATACATATATATTGTTAATTCTAATATTCTCATGGATAAATGATGAATTCATAGTATTATTTCCTGGGAGTTTCCATGTAATAAAAAAATAACTAAATAGCTAATATTTTAGTACAATAAGAAATATTTTCCTCAGAGCTTCATCTTTCTCAAATCATAAGAATGTGTGTAGTGAGATTAAAAATTTGTTTTCTTTGTTATTTTCTTCTCATTCTTAAATTCTATTGGTTGAAAAGTTTTAAAAATTATTTTATCCACCAATAGCTTTTCCAAATATTGTTAATTTTCTTTAATTCACATTTTTCATGTACGCTTTTAGGTTTTTTAAAAAAACACAAAACAAAATAGCATTCCCATCATTCACTTTAAAAATCAATTACCTTTAACCTCAAAGAATGTCTTTGTGAGATTGGTGGCCTCAGATTCATAAAAAATTATCATCAGTTTCTTTTACTCTTCTTTTTAATTCATTTCTTGCATAAAAGATAATTACGGCATTGTCAAATAATATTTTATGAACTGTATTTAGTTCATGAATATACAGAGATGAGTTATATCTATTTTTAACTCTATTCTTATGCATTTTAACTCTTTCATTAAGGCTTAATTTACTTTGATCTATATAAATTTTATGACAATGACAAGAAATCTTATAAACCATATCAGGAATAGATTTTCTATCAATTGACTGTTTTGAACTATTTAATAATGCATTTAAATTCAGACCTTTCTTTCAGGCCACTTTCATACCACCCAATAAAAAAACTATTCAGATAAATTAGTTTATAAATTGATGACTTAAATGGTAAAGAAATAAATTCTTTATTCTCACTAACAATGAAATATTTATTATTAATAGACTTATAGATATTTTTATTAAATATATTTCTAATAAATTCATGATTATAACCTAAATCAATATCATTATCATCAACCATTATCAATCCACTGCAGGATGAAGGTCTCTCCAAATTCAATCCATCTTCTTCGACCTTTAGCTTCTCTTTTTCACATCATCCCTGCACACTTTCTTATTTCATCCATCCCTCTCACATGTGGTCTCTTTCGGAGTCTTTTACAATCTCTTGGGATCCAGTTTAAATTTTCAATTGTCCATCTATTATCATCTCTTCTAGCAATATGTCCAGCCCAACTCCACTTCAGTCTTTTAATTTTTTCAATGAGATCAGTAACACCTATTTGTTCTCTTACCCATATATTGCATTTTCAATCTTTTCTTGTTACTCACAACATGCATCTCTCCATACTTCTTTGAGTGGTCTGAAGTCCCTGTATCAATATAGTCAGAAAGAAATTGACTTCTGAATATAATTATTATTTTTAGAATTATTATATTCCTATAATAAAAATTCAATAAAGTTTCTTATGAATAAAAAGTTGATGATAACTATCTAGCTGTATCATATTTCTCATAAGTAACTTTCTTTATTGAATTTTTGTTATAGGAATAGAAAGAGGCTTAATAATTTTGAAAATAATAGTTATATTTAGGAGTCAATAGTGTAGTGCTAAAATTTGAGATTTCTTTATTTAAAGAGAGGCTGTGGGTGGAATAATATAGTTATGGATTGTTTCAAATATTTTATATTATATATATAAATAGTTTAAAATTAATTATATTTAAATATGGTTATATTTTATGCCAGATTTTTATTTCTTTTTTTAACTCAAGATGATTGTTAAGAGAGTAAATACATATCTTACTATCAATAAAGTGTATTTTAAAATGTTTTCTGCCATACACAAACATCATTGGCAACTACAAGCATTAACTATGGATACATACGTATCTATATATATACATAAATCGTGTCTGCAAAAATTTATATATTTAGAATATATACATATGTTAAAGAAAAATAAAATCATATTTCAACATTTTATAATACAAAAAATATGTTCATGAAAATCAATAAAAAAATATTGCATTTAAAACCTATGAATTCCTTCATATTTTATTAACAAACAAAACGGGAAAAAAATACTTTATATTATTTAAAATAAAAGAAATTAATAAAAGTCCTGGGTTTTTTTTCCATAAGCCATAAGGGATGCATTAGATTACATGAAAAGTAAAGTGAGTTTGGTTCATATGTGACAGTAATTCTAGATTTCAAGTAAAAACAAATTTCACTTGAATTAAAAAAAAAAAAAAAGACTGAGTTCATTTAAGAAAAAATAAAGCTAAAATTTCAAAGATAAAAAAGAATAATAGTAATAAATTATAGCATTAATGGTACTCGCAGAAAGAAAAAAATATTTGAAAAAAAAAAGTGCACTAAAAGATAATTGACAAACTGTAACGTATTTTTTATACCCAGCGTTTTTCTTTCACTTGGTTAATATAAAAATATTTTATTGTAAAATAAAATCAAGGAACGGAATTTTTTTTTAAAAAAAGAATCTTCATTTAAATCCACAGACATTTATCATTAATTACAGCTAGCTATCAAAATAAAGTGATTTTGACATTTTCAAATTTGAATTTCACTAATTACTTTTTTTTTTAATGATTATATACTACCGCCATCTAGAATTTCATATGGGCAAAAAAATAAAAATATAATAATAAAAAAAAACAAACAATTTCAATATTAAAAACTAGTAAAAAAAATTGAAATATATAAAAATTTATCAAACATTATTTCTTTAAAGCAGTTAATAGGAACAGTTTTCTATATAAAATAAGGTAATAAAAATAATAATTGAATGGGTAGTTAATAAGAAAGTTATGTGATGTTTAAACATCAAATGAGTTTAGATCTAGAAACTGTTAAATTTTGATCACTGTACTTACAACGACTGTATATAATTTGAAATAATAAAAAATCCAAAAAAAAAAACAACCTTCATTTCTTTGCAGTTTTCACAAAGCTTTGTTTAATTAATTATTGACAGTTTTGACTGCCTGGCAGTCTTTTTTACAGCTGTTGTTTTCTTTTTCCTCTTTTTTATATAATAACTCTGAAGAAGACTGGTACACAGTCAAAACGTTCAGATAAGTGAATAAAACATTGTGAAAAGTGTGGAAAAGGAGTACTTTTTTTAAAGTTTTAATGCAAAAAGAAAGAGTACTGAATTTTTTAGATAGAAAAAAAAGTTGAAGTAAATATAAATAGCTGTATTGCTATTAAATCAATGGTAATAACCCACTAATTAACTATCAGTAATAGAAAAGATATATATATATATATTAAAACTATAAACATTTTAATAGTAACTATTAATTGAATAATTTTTTTTAATACGATCTGCTAAGATAATTTAAAGTGCGAATGTACTAGAGTAATATTTTATATTATTAATGAAAGTTTATCATTGTTTATTATACTGTGTAAATAATATTACTACAACAACATGATGTGATTCATTATTTTAAATGAAATTAAAATTAAACACTTTAATGTCTTGCAATGTATTCCAAATCAGATGTTGAAAGCTAGTAATAAGGCAATTTGTGTAAATACTTGAATTAATTATATATGCACATATACAAAACTAAAGCTACTTACATATTTAAAATTACACTCAAAATCATTAATCTTTTTTACTTATATTCATTTAAATACAGTTTGCAAGGAAAACAAGTCATATATCAAGTGACTTAATTTAATAAGCTTGTACTACAAATGTTATATAATGAGCATGCTAATAGCTCTTAACAAGCTTTTCTGAATATCCCTATTCTCAAACCAGTTTCTAGCTCTGGCTGTCATCAATGAGGTGCTAGGGCATTCAGGTATTAGATTTAAACATACCAGATCAAGCCCCAGCATTTATCTAATAATTACCTATACTATTAGATAATTGCTGGGGCTTGACCTGGTATATTTAAATCTAATATGTGAATCTCCTAGCACCTCACTGTCAACAGCCAGAGCTTTTAAAAATATATATTATAATGTTTTACATTTTGCTAGGCCTCTACACGCTAATATAAACTGCGCATGAGTTAATCAAGCTATTTCAAAAAAAGAAGAAAGTTGTATTTCTATCCTAAAAACACAGCTATATTTCCTGATCAACTCGGCCTAGTAATAGTTGAGAATTGTGCTATTGACGAAATCAGCTTTTAATTTATTTAGTCTGGGCACCAGAATTCCTAAGAATTCATTGAAATCGTCATATAACATCTTGCAAATATAAAAGAAATATTTTTAAACTAATCAGTATTACATCATACCGTAACGAGAATTATTTTTTTAAAATTATTACTCCTGGGCTTATTCAAACATATTGGCAAAGGTAAATTACATTTTTAAATCTTATTAAACTACTAATAGATTTAATAATAAAAAAATAATAACTACTATTAATAACGCACAAATGAAAATTGGTATTAGAAATATTTTTATTCTAATAGACTAAAAAAATATTTGAAATAAATTACTTATCAAGTTAATTAGAGAGAACACCACTCAGACGTGAATCAATAAATAAAAAACAATTTTACGATTACTGTTCATATCTAAATTTCTTCTAGAAATTTCCTTAAAAAATGAATGTCTCTTGTACAAGAAATTTAATGTCTCTATCGAGATTGTTTAAACATACTTTTAGAAATTGTTTGAAAACGTTTAATTTGGTCACAATCAGGAGTAATGAAGCATTACTTACCGGTAAATTTTGTGAATTCAGTAGTAGATAACTATGCATAGTTTTTCGGGGTTGAATTGAGCTCATGGCCTTTGATTATTAGTTGATCTTGGTGCTGGTTCCATAGGCTAGTCGCGTAAGCTTCTCTGGTGTCCATCGGTAACGATGTCAGCTAAAGCTCCGGTCTACTCTCGTATGAATAACTTTTTCATCATAGAGTGGTCTGGATTCTCTAATCCAAAACCAACCAAAAGAATATCAGCTAAACCAAGATGGTCTTCAAACTGATCTCTGCCTTTTATACTCTCTAGAGGCCCAGTTTTCTGACTTCTGCGCATATCTTTTGTTTGTCAAAATATCCGTTGATAATCTTATATATTCTTTACAAAATTTATGTTACAAAGTCTCTATTTTTTTCAGCATAATTCTGCCATCTTTAATTAGTTGAAATATTTTTACTTTCTCTTATCTAGATTGGTAATTTGTGTCTTTTGTTCTCTCCAATTCTAACTTTTATTTCTAATTACATAAAAAAAAACGAAAGAATAATTTAACTTTCATTGTACGTTTTTTTTTTTTTTTAAAAAAAAATTAGTCAAAAAAAAATCTAAATTTACTTTTATTTTTTAGCTTTTACCAAATGCCAATATATTTGCAACGTATATAAATAAACGTTACAATATATACAATTTTAAAACAGTTTAAATAAATTCAAAAACATTAGTTTTTTTTTACTTAGGCATTCTATTGTGAAGTAAATTATACAAATGAATTTTTAGCTTCTATTTATATTAGTAAGCCCTAGCCTTGTTTATTGTTATAATGTAGAATTATCTTAATAAAATATGCTATCTATATTTTGCTATATATATGTATACAGTATCTTTCATTATAAAATAATTTTGGCAAATTTTTAAAGCATTTTATATATATATATAAATACGCACATAAACTGCATAAAATGGAATGATTTATAGCATCATTAATCTCCCATTATTCTAATAATATTTTGTGATAAATATATTCCAGAGCAAGTAAAAAAAGACTATATAAATGTTTATTCACATAATGAATACAAAATATATTACTAATTTTATTATTATACTTTGAATTCTAATTGCTAAACATCAGAAAATACTTATGATATTACCAATAAAATCTTTTTTTAAAATTCTCCCAGCATAATTATTCCTTCACAATAAATTAATATGATTGATATCAGTGAATTTCTTTTAACTTTTTTGTTTATCACGTTGAGCAACTTCTATAGTTTAAATGTCACATGACTTCAGAAGCAACTAACCATTTAGTCGGACAATAAAACAATTTCCAACTGCTCTCATAATCTGAATTTTCATTTCCTTCTACATAGTAAGGAAAGTAGAAGAAAAAAGAAAAATGAACTTATTAATAATTTATTTTAAAAGGTTACTAAAAAGCTATTAGGAATAAGAAATTTGAGAGGGGGAAGGAGCAAAACGCCACAATTAATATACCAATAAAATAAAATAAAGCAAAATTTTAATTGTTACTTATTTGTTTTTTGTTTTTATTATTATTATTATTATTATTATTATTATTATTATTATTATTATTATTATTATTATTATTGTAGATATAAATTAATAGTTACTGTTATTTATTTAATATTTAGAGAAAATTTTCATTTCAATTTCCAGAAACCCACCTGAGGACTTTAAAAATATGAAAGATGTTAAAAAATACATACAGTACTTATATTTTGATACATATTGTAAATATTTTATGGAGCATCTATAGTTAGAAATTTAAATGCAAAAATATGAGATGACTTGAGTTAAATATCATATAAGTTATTATACAAACAATCTACAAGCAAATATTTGATTAAATTTGCAGACCCATGTAGAATTTAGAAATGATTCTTTTTTTTATTTGAAGGTTCAGTTTTCACAGTTTATGTGCAAACTCCTATATTTTTTAAATCACAATCATCTAATACTTCAACCTTATCATTATAGACATTAGACAAAATAAAAATGTTATACATCTTACTCTAATGTCTAAAACAATCGATTGAAAGTGTAAAAATAGTAGTTGCCATTTAAAACAGAGTATTTAATATGGTTTCAATGTTATGAACCAGATTCTTTCAAGAAAAAACCCAAATAAAATATGTTTAACTAGTAACTACAATCATGTGTAGCTGCTACGGTTATGTTTCTATCAAAAAATTTCAATTAACTTCATATCTTTATATTGTGACAGTCAGATGATGTATGTTGGTTTAACCCAGTTCGAATACTAGGCGAAAGAACCTTGAGGCCACCCATATGTGAGATATTAAATCAAAAATACTATGACCTCTGCCCTGTTCGCCTATTCTCGAGGCTAACTACAAACCAACAACATTATCTGAGACACGCATAAATTATTTTCTCACGGACCCAAAGCTTAGCATCAGTGGAGAGAAACATGGACGGGAACATATAAGGAGCTAAATAGTTAAATGTGCATAAAAGTACTATAAAAAATGTGTTTTGCGTGCCTGGATCATTGGAAAAGCAAAATGAAGCATTAAAATAAAATTAGAAAAACTAAAGCTTTTTAGTTAAATAATACATTTAATTAACAACTTTAAAATGTTAGTAATGTTCTAATGGCCTTCGCTATTCCCCTGAATTAATGAAAAACTAATTAGACAATCAAAACAGATTAAACGATATAATATTTTTGTGGTCTAAATCTTTTCTTCCCAATTCTAATAAAATTGTCAACTCGAATCTCCTCGATAAAGTACAATAAAAAAATCTTTCGCAAAGCATTTTCTATTGCTTTGCGTGAACAACAGACAGTTTAAAATTATTTAAAACGTATATAGCTAAATCAGATATACGTAATAAGCTATTGGCGGACAAAAGAGGCATTATCGAGGAGATCAAGTTGGCAAACAAAGGAAACTTACTTGTATTTATTTTACAAACATTGAATTTGGAAAGATATTTTAATGAAAAATTAACTTTTAAACTTAACTGCAATGGAATATGAAATATTTATACATGTTAGTAATGAAGGATAGCGAAGGAAAAAGGGTTAAATATATATAGATAGATGATCACGTAATATATATATATCTAAGACTAGTCTAATAAAAATGTGTTACATAACAAATATAATTAAATACAACAATTCAAAATATAATTCAATTAAGCAATTAAAAAAGGTATGAACAAAAAGGGTAGCATAATAAATAGTTCATGAGGAGATATATGATTACTGTCCTGATTCCTTGGTCCTGTTCATGGTTTGATCCATTCATCGATAGGTATTTGTCTGGACAAGGAAAGTGGAAATACATAGCATGCTTTTACGAAAAGTCCTACAGACACGGCACAGAGTTCAGATTACTATTAGGTGGATACTATGGCATTTTTATGGTATTTAGGGCCTCGACAGCAGGCAAAGCTTCGCCTAACTGCGTAGCATGGTAGAATCCATCAAATTCATATGATTTTTAGCTTGTAGCATGTTCAAACTTCTCCATGATTTCGAAGATGACAGTTGAATAACTTTTGGAACAAAATGGAAATGAGAAGCAAAATCTGGGAGGTTCAAAGCACAGGAAAAATCTGCATGAATTTTCTACAGAGAAATCTCAGCAAGCACAAGAAAAAGCCTCCAGAGAAATCTGAATGCAATCTTCAAAAGGAAAATCTGAAAAGCCATCTCCAAAAGGAAAATCTGAATGCCAAGTCTTTTGTTCTCTCTCTTATTTATATGTTTTTTGTAAGCTACCTTCTACTGTTTGTATGATCTTAGATCTTGATAAGCCCCCACGCTCCTTTGTTTCAAGGTAACATTTTCTAAAAATAACTTTTACTTTTTTATTCTAAATTTCTTTCTTTAAAGTTTGAATTTTTATTAATTAAAAAAAGAAAGAGAAGGCCATCTTTAATTTGCTTTGAATGGGCTAATTAATTACAAACATACATTCTTTTAGAAAATGTTGGCAGGCTTATCTCAAAATAACAATCATACGCCATATTTTAATAAGATTTTAACAAAAAAAAAATTCTTATTTCTTTTAATAAAATAAGCATTTTATTTCAGCAGAATTTTGCATTAACTCATATATATACGCTTGACGTATATATATGTTTGACTAATAGGTTTTACAAGTAATTTTTATTAACAGAAATTTAATCTTGAAATGGAATTTATTTAAAATGAAATAGTTAAATGCAAATACAAATTTAATAAACATAATTAATTTTAGCTTTAATGCAAAACCCTGCTGATATTGGACTACAAACTTAATTCAGGCCTACAATACTAATTAAGTTTATAGGAAGCTGTGAAGCATGGATCGGACTTCAGATCCATTGCTTCATTTCCCAATAGTTAGTGAGCAAAAAAAAAATGTTAAAAAAAATGCTGTTGCTTCAGGTCAGAGGTAAAACTATTGTGCCAGGTGAGTTCAAGCCTACTCTTTATTTGCTGTAATATTTAATTTGTTACTAACTAACAGTCTTTCTTTTACTATATAACTAACAGTTTATCCACAATTCAATCTCCTGTATCTTAAATCGAGTCTGTGTTGTTTTTAGTCTAACAAATTATATTTATCTTTTTACTTTCTAAATTTTCCAGGGTCCAGTGGTGCATAAGGTTTTAAGTTTCTGTTTCTAATATTATACTCTCTTTTTAGATTGAGATTATTTTTCCAAAACAAAACACTCATCCCACACTTCTTTTTTAACGCATGAGGGCCTTTATATATTGGGAAAAACTTTTTAACTTTTCTCCATGCTTTACTGCTTGGCCTAAGGTCTCTTAGCCATGCTTGGTTTCCTTTCCTGAATTTATATTGCCGGTTTCAATTCTTGCAATGCCGAGCAGTACGTCTTAATTTTTCCCTTGCCTTCTTTTCTTGCTCAGTCATGTTCTGGACTTGGGAGACAGATTTTCAAGCTATCAAGGTGGTGTCTAGGGTTCCCACCTGGTTCTTCTCTAAAACATTTTATGTTGCTAATCTTTGCCACAGGAGTTATAGTATTGATTACTGTTGCAGTAAAGATTTCACTGCCTTGTTGTGCCTGGATTTGGTTCAACAGCTGCTGATTATCTGTTTTTTTACTATCCTCATTCATTTGTCCAGAGAAGTCCAACTGGTGAATGGCTTCACCTGTTTCATAATCATTCGAGGATTTCATACCAGTGTAGAATTTCATATCAGTGTCGTCTTGTTTTTGAGTATCATCTTCTGGTGATGCTTCTGTTACAATACTCTGTTCTTGATGGAGTTCCATATGTGCCTCCAAATGGTTCAATCTTTGTGATGTAATATTCATGAATTCTTGGAACATGTTCATCATCATTTTGTTTTCGTCTCTCATTTCTTTGATGAGATCTTCCAAATTGTATTTTTGGTCACTATGAGTACATATTGACCTATAAACTTCGCCTCTCTTCTGTTCCTCCATTTTTGCCTAATATTGGCTATTTTGTTATATAACAATCCCACCTTATTTGTAAAACGTATTTTAGTCTTTTTATAAACAATCTAGATACATATATTTTATCACACGTATCTAGGAGCTATATCCCTTCTGTATATAAAAAAATTTAGTTCTTTCTAAACTAAGTCAGTATTCTAAGTTCCAACTATCTGTTTTATTTATATGTTTTCAGAAATTAACTTTGCCTACCTCACAAGGTCCTATCTTAAATCTATGCCTATATGTATCTGTTTGTACATGAAAAAAAAAAAAATCAAATCCTGCCGTATCTGTTTTTAATATTTATACTACATATTATTCTCCCCACTTTACTTTATTTATTTTTATATTTCATTAAAATGTCACTACTATGTTGTCACAATACAGTTAAAATAATACACTTACAGCTTGACCTGGCTTTCTCTGACACCTGAAACAACTAAAAAATGCATTTACATTAATACACAAGTATATATATATCAAAAGGAATATGTGAGCAAAATATACATAAGTCATGTTTAAAAATTATTTTGGCTCAGATCCATTGCTTCAATATAATTCAAAAACAGTTTTCTTTTGCATATTTGTTATTAACTGTTGTACAATTGCATTTTTATTAAAAATATTCTGTATCATTTATTGATTACATTTATAACTACAACTTTCATTCACAGGAAGTAATAGCAGAAAAAGCATTAGTTAAACAACTACCAAATGTCTATTATATTTACAAAGACTTTTGAAAACAAACCAGGGACAAACTTTAATAAAGCTGTTACTTGATAAAATAAAATAAATTAAGTCAAATACATAAAATAAATTTTTTTAAAAATGAAATTAATTAATTTCTAATTAATTAATCTTTAAAAAAGTTCAAAATATAAAATACTAGAAAATTTAGCATGATTTAAAATATTACAATTGTTTTAGGTTTAATGTTGCTAAACAATATTGTATCTCATCAATCTGTTCAAATTCTAAAATTTGCTTAATTTAAATATATATTATTATGTAAACAAAACATTATTATGCAATTAAAGAATACCCTATATAACTATTATAAGTTAAAAGTTATTCAAAATCGTTATCAAATTTAAAATTTGAATTGTTTTAACTTTTAAATTATAACTATTTCTTTCATCATCATCATCATCATAATAATAATATAATTTGCATCACTGTAGTATTTTTTCTGTATTTGCCCTGCAAAATGCATCTAGTCTGCTCCAAGGCCTTGCAGTTGAAAATTATATGCTGTAAAGTCTCCTCAGCCATATGGCAAAGGCCACAAAATGGATCAACTGACCTGTACATTCTTCTGTGATGTAAAAAATATTTAGTAGGTAAAGCGTTCAAATTCAAAGGTAGGTCTATACAAGCCACGTTTGTCTTATATGAACTTTGGTGCACTAGGTGTGTGTTCATATTGGGTAATAAGCCCAGAAGGCATCCAGCCACATTTGAAAATAAGTTGAATAAAATTCAAGTTAGAGACAAGCAGATCACCAGCCCGGATATATATGCAGCTACTTGGTCCCTGCTCAGACAAACAGCAAAGCTATAAAGAACGAAAATTAATGAAAGCATGGTCCAGATTATGCTCCTATTGGACAATAATGTGATTAATTAGCATTGCTAAAGTGGATAGAATTATGTAAAATTACCTATATAGATATGTACTTTTAAAAAAATGAATATTGTAGCACTTGAAATTGAATAATAAGATTCAACATGTATCTTGCTATGGCATTGTAAAACTATGTAACTATTGGATCAATAAAGTTTACTATTGTTGAAACTTAATAATAATAATAATCATCATCATCATCATAATCATAATCATAATATTAATAATAATATATATATATGCGCATGCGCGTGTATGCCTAAGTCATCAAGAACGAAGGTCTTATTAATAATCTTTTTTCCCCATATTCTAATCGTTTTCACACTTAAAAACTGTGATATATATCTGTGATAGATAAAGACAGCGATGGCTGATTACTGAACAGTTGTTTTCTAGCAAAAAGTAAGTAATACGGTCGTTCATAACAAAAAATAAATTCTAACGTCATAAACAAGCATGGCATCGCGTCAAGAAGCAAACGACGGTAAATTGTGCTCAAACAAACGGCGATAAAATGAAAACTGTGCCTATCGCAAAAACATACGCGAACGTAACAAAAATAAACCAGCAGCCTCACAGCATCACAAAAAGTCCAGCATTAACACAGACAGCAAAATTCAGGAAGGTAAATCAAGCCGACATAAATAATTTAAACCTCATAGAAAACAATAATGAAGAGCCCTCCCCAACGATATGGAATCAAGATGAACTGCAAGAAATAAACGTTAATTTCAACAGCACTATCCCAAAAAAATTATTTGCAACTTTCCACAAATTTTTTTCACCGAGATCATTAGTGTTGGCTGTCACCAATAGGAATTTAACACTTTATAAATTCCCCAGAGAGCTTCTTTACGAAGAGCTGACAGCAACAGCATGGTGGGATACAGTCTCTAGTATTGGAGAGCATCCAAACTCACGATACATTGCAATTCAGTTTTTCGATGAACATCAGCGTGCAAGATTTCAAACTAAAGTAAAAACTTTGGGAAGCTACGCGCTAATAATAGTCGATCAAAGCTTGCAAAACTATTGTAATGGAATAATTAAAAACACTTACTTCGGATATACCATTCAGAATTTTCAAAAATTAATACAGTCATTTGGCAAAGCTATTTATATAAAACAAATCTACTTATCCGACACCCCCATACCGGTTTTCAGCAACAACTTTCATTTCAAAATAAAGCTGAATGACAATGTAAACCCGGAGAATATTCCAACACAAATAATTGACCAGAATGCAATACTGACCATTCACATAAAAGGATTAAGGCCAAGATGTTTTGCATGCAGTGAAACCGGACACTTAGCAATCGATTGCAACACCAAAATCAAACAGAAAAACCAACCGAGCTCTGAAGATCAACCAACAAAAGCTCACCAACTGGAATCAAACAGTACAAAACAGATAACGAAAGCAACTAATAAACAAAAAAAAATTAATAAAAAAACCACAGATCAACAGCAATTGAATAATTAAAAAACTGCACACACATTGCCAGCACCTGAAATTCTGGATTTATCAACAAAATCAACTAATACAATTCAAATCCCCACTGATAAAAAAACAGAAAGTCAACAGCCTCAAGAGGCTGCAATGGAAAAAACAGCACACAATCTAAGTCAGCCTACCAAAGATACTGATGAAAAAGAGATAATAAAAGAACAAATAAACTCACACAGTAATAGTGATCAAGAAAAAATATATATAACACACCAAACACCCAATATTAAAAATAATACAACAATGGAAATTATGGAAGCTATCACTCCAAATATGCCTCAAATCACCAAAGCTGACACAGAACAAAGAAGAAGACCAGGCTGCCCACCAAAGAAAAATAGAGGGCCCAAAAAAATCAAAACAGAATCCAACCTTAACCTTTCTGATCACAACAATACAACTACAGTGGAAACAGATGAAGATCTGGAAATGGAATATGAGAATGAATGGGAAGAAACACCAGATCAACCCTAATATTTAAATCTCAACCAAAAAACATATAATGAAAATAAAAATTGCGGCAATCAATGTCAGGGGTTTGAACTAAACCTCAAAAATTAATAAGTTAAAACATTGGATCAAGGATATACAACCACACTTGCTTGGTATACTTGAGACAAAACTTTATGCTGGATCACAAACTGACCCAGCCAAACATTTAAATATGGAAGGTTTCTGTGCATGCTCAGAGACCCCTCAGCTGGCACTGGACTCATAATTGCTAGAAATTGCCCATTCACAATGTTCAAAATAATTCACATTGACATGAACTTATTAATTGCAACCTTCAACCAAAAAAGCATAACAATAAATCTGGTTTTTGCATATATTCCTTTACAGGATAAAAAAGTAGATACCACAATTGCAAACATTAATTCAAGGTTAGCTACAACTTCAAACCCAACCGTCTTAATTGGAGATTTTAATTTAAAATATCAGGAATTTACCCAACATTGGCTTCACAGAATAAACATACCACTAATGAGTGGCCAAGGTTTTTTGCCAGATGATGCCATCTCTTTCCACAATAATCACTTCTCTTCACTTATTGATCTGTGCTTTTATTCTCCAATGCTTCACCACCTTATTGAAATAAAACTAACTCCCTCAACTTTTTCTGATCACTCAGCTCAAATAGTCACAATTGACTGTGCCCAAATTCAAATATCATCCTTTCCACTTACAAGAACAATAAGAGTTTTACTCCCAGAAACAACCCCTGAATTTCTGTTCTCTGAGATCTACATAATGCTAAACAAAATCAAAGATATTACTTTGAAGCCGGTCCAGAAATATCTAGCATTTATGGGAATGTTATCCTTTAACATCAACCATATAACAAAAAAAAACAACCTCCACCATCAAGACTTTTGTCTATGGCAGATCAGTTACACCAGAGAATAATCATGATTAACCCATCACACTGCAACCAGCAGTATATATTCAAGCTTACACATGTATACAATAAAGCATGTGATGAACTCAAAAGCTATCTGAAGATAAAGAAAAGCAAGGTATGGCAAGGTATGCCTAACCAGGCCACACACTTGGACAAAAGATTATATAAGATGGGTGCTGGGGAATGAACCAGATGTAAAGGTGCCAATGGCACTATATACAAATAGTGGAACATATGCAGGACACAATATGATTATGCCGATTTTTGAATATTTTAAAGAGAAATTACAAGAAAAACAACCATATAAAATACCACATAATCTATTTGGCCCACCAGAGACAAAAACCCCATTCACAAAAGATCTATTCACAACAAACATATAAAATACCACATAATCTATTTGGCCATTGTTTGTATTAAAGCATCTAAGTAAATTCACAACAGAATATTTGTGTCAGTTAGCAAACCATCTAGTGCAACAAATTCAACCCATGGAGGGTGTCTATCCAATAGCCATAGTACTCTATAATAAAAAGAAAGCAATTATCCCACCTATTACAGATCTCAGACCAATATCTATGGGACCTTTGCCGATCAAAATTATGGAGAAAATTATTAAAGATGAAATTGAACAGTATATAATGCCACTTATCTCTGAAGCACAATATGCAAAGAAAAACTCTTCAACAACAGAAGCAGCCTTATTCTTCAAAGCAATTCAAGCCACAGTAAAACAGCGGAAAAAATATGGACCCATTGTCGTGCAGCTTGACATAGAAGCTGCATTTGACTCAGACAGTATATACACATTTCTAAAAATGCTAAAAGACACAGAAATTCTTAGAACACATCTATATATAATTGCTAACCTGCTTCTGAACAGAAAGATCCATATAACTTTAAATGGAAGAAACTCACCATCTTTCACACCCACCAAATCTATATCCCAAGGATCCCCTCTTAGTTCACTATTGTTTATATTTTACATCAATCCCCTTATTAAAAGCATACAAAATGCATTTACTGGGATTGAGATACCAGACACAACACAGTGCACTACATGCATCGCCTATATGGATGATGTTACCATATTCCTAACATCAAAAAAAACAAACAAATACTTCAACTCCAAAAGATATTACAAGAATATTCACAAAAATATGAATTAACATTTAATCCGGCAAAAACCACAGCCTGGTCACTATACACTGGTAAATCGTGTACATCAATTTACAAATCAAAACCAAACTCTTTCCTTGGGTTCCCATTTCATATGGGAATTACAGGAATGAGACGCCATATCCAAAATGAACTTAAAGAAGCCACAAAAATTATAAACTCCTTGTCCAAGGCATATCTTTCACTATATTCCAAAGTACAGTTAATTAACCAGCTTATCACAAACAAAATAACTTACTATGTACCGGTTATTTCATTTCAAAAATTAAAACCATATATAATAAACTACTTTGGGCCAGAAAAACAGTAGCAATTTCCACAAAAAACGTAGCCAACCCCTAATAAAAAATGGACTTGGCTTGCACAACATCAATATTTTTTATCTACAAAAGTTAAGGAACTCAATAATCACAATACTTGCCAAATACCCAAATATTAACCACTTGCTAGAAGTTACTCCAATAGATAGACCACCTCCAAAAGGTTCCTTTTTCACCAACATTATATACCAATGCAAAACCACAGACAAGATTCCAGAACAGTATTTGCATAAGTATTCATACTGGGATATTTATGGTTTAATAAACAGAGAAGCAGATACTAATGTTATACAACCTATGCTAGGAATAAACAACAAGAGACTACTCAAGGAATATAAAAAATGGGCTCTAGAGCCCAAATACTTTGATTTTAACATGAAAATCAATCTCATTGCCTTGCCAACAACCCACTTTCTTTATCATAAAAGAATGTATATATCTATTGACCCCTTCTGTGGACTCTGCCATCGAGCAGAAAAGACACTGGACCACTTTATTTATCAATGTGTAGCACTTAACCAATAACACCTACAGAAAACTGGGTACAATCATTAATCACATAATAGTTGCTTTTCAGGGAAGATCAATACCTAGCATTAGGGCAGCCACATTTGTTCTATATGCATACTGGTGCACCCAATGTACTTTCTTAATTGGCAATAACATCAGACGACACCCAGCTACATTTAGCAACAAACTGCTACACATTGGAAATAGAGATAAAATAATAACCAACTCCCACTTGTATGCAGCAACATGGTCATTGTTAAAACAACCATCAATGCTGTGAATGCTGCAAAGAAAACTATCATACAACTAACATTCAAAGTGACATGCGGACAAAACTAAATAAGCTCCTCAAACTTTAGAACTCTGATTATTTTTGCTTTTTTATTTTTTATATTGTTATAGTCCATTAACCACAAAGTGTAACCACTGAATTCATTTATATGTGTTTACCCTAATATTATTCATTGTATGTTAAATTTCAAATTTTCTAGATGTAAACTTATGTAAACCATTAAGATCAATAAAGCCTTTATTGAAATGTAGTAGTAATAGTAGGAGCAGTAGCAGTAGCGGCAGCAGCAACAGCAGCAGCAGTAGTAGTAGTAGTAGTAGTAGTAGTAGTAGTAATAAACTGTGCTTTCACGCTTCCAACGTAAAGCTATAATAATAATAATAATAATAATAATAATAATAATAATAATAATAATAATAATAATAATAATAATAATAATAATAATAATAATAATAATAATAATAATAATAATAATAATAATAATAATAATAATAATAATAATAATAATAAAAAAAAAACTATTGCATTTAAAAATTTATTAATAAAAGTGAAGGTTAAAAAAATATTATATAAAACTATAAATTTGAACAATTTTTAAAACTATTACATTTTTAAAAAATATCATTTATAAAAAACTACTTATGATTAAGATTTATATTAATAATTTTTTAAAAGTAATAAAAAACAATTGAATGATGGTTGTTTAGGAGTTTATATGAAAATTTTATATGATGTTTGAAAATCAAAAATGACAGAAATCAACTATGGTCCATGAACCTTGAGCTCTAGAGCATGCCGATATACAATGGATTTAAACCATGGAGGGCTTCAAATATTAATTAGTTTAAACTTTTATATCCCATGTTCATATTCTTACATTTTTATTGCAATTTTTTAATTTCTCATTTCATTCATTATGAACAATAAATATCATCAGTGAATTTGCCCATAAAAATTTTTTTTGAATACAACTGCCATGAATAATTTAGTAAATTAAGATCAGATATCTGTTATTTGCTGCGTTTTAAAAGTCTGTTTTGTTTATATAATTTACAATTTACAAGCTTAAAACCAAAAGAGTTAATCTAGTTTTTCCAAGAGTTTGAAAATAATAATAATATAATTATCCAAAACTGTCATTAGTAAATGATTTTTAGATATATTAATCTGTAAAGGCATCTAACAAAAATTTCTCTGTGAGAAAAAACTTATGATTAAATCAAATTAAAAAAAAATCCTGCTGCTTATGACTCTAAAAACAACAATAACAAAAAAAAGAGAATATATTATTGTAATAATAAAAAATGAATTATCTACAAAATCTTTTATAAAAATATCTAATGAATATTATAGAAAATCTTTATTGAATTAAAAAATACTTATATTAAATAAGTAATTTATTAATTTGTTTACTAATAGCAGCAAAGTCATAGTAAATTTTTCATGCAAACAGAAGATAATTAATTTTTCAAATAAATAGAAACATTAATGTTAACACTTACTATGTCTAACAAAATGAGCATTAAATGAATATATGATTGTAATACTATTCAAGCTCAAATATAAGACTGGAAAATAAATATTAATTTTATTACTGTAAAGTTTAAGTTTTAGCACAACTAATGAGAAGGCAACCCCTAGACAACCATTGTTCTATGTATCTGTTCTTATCATAACTTTTTTATAATTAATTGTACTAGAGATTAATAATGTTAACATTTGATACATTATTCTTTTTATATTGTATAATAAATTAAAATTTGTATTATAATTCTTCTTTAAAACAGGAATGGAAATTACTTTTAAATGGCTTATACTTGGGCATCTATTTTTCAAAATGCATAATTTTATTAATACATTTATAGACAAATCTATTCCTGTCATTTTGTAAAAGTTTGCAAAAGAAACAAAATCTATAAACAATTTTAAAAAAAGTCATATGACGATTAGTGATTACTGAAAATTAACTTCTTTAAAATTATTGTAATGAAATAAATATTAAGCAATAAATTTATATATATACTAGAGGAGGCATAGCCCAATGCTGTTTTCAGCATTCAACATCACACCTCAGATCACTCCACTTATCCACACACTTTCACCAGATCTATATCAAAAGTGGGAAAATAGTAGCCCAAGGGCCACATGAGGCCTGCTAAGAGTTTTTATGCAGCCTTCCAAGACAATAAAAAAAAATCCACCTTGAACTGAGATTTCCTTCCTATGCGCAACCAAAGATTCATCTTGTATTTTCTGTTAAGATAGCCATGTCAATACACATGAGCAGTGTAGATACAATGTGCAATGCTTTTCCAGTTGAGCTGGTTAATTTCAATTTTGTCTTTGCATTAGCAAATATATGCATTTCCAATTTTAGTGAAACCATAAACCTTCCGAAAAAATGTAAAATCGGTGATGAATGTCATGTGTTTAATGAAGAATGAACAAACAAATATTTCTTTTGTAATACAGGAAATACAGCAGTGTATTTATTGTGTCATGAAAAAAGGTGTGGCCCTTCACTAATCTTCACTTCCACAAAGTGGCCCCCAATGTGGCCATCTGCCAACCCCTGTGGCCCCCAAGCCAAAACAATTGCCCACCCCTGACATATATAAAAAGTTTAAAATTGTCACTTGTGATTTTTCTAAGTTTTATTTCTGAAAGATTATTTATTGCCAAAAAAAAAAAAAAAGAAAAGATTGAAAGAATACAATAAAAAAGAATCTATTATCAATGCTTTCACAATATTACTTTTCAAAGACAAAAAGAAAAAGAAAACACAGAAAGATTCAAATCAAATATTTTAAGTTTTTCCCAACTTTAAAAACAACAATTCCATTATTTACATAGAGACTTTAGAAAAACATTTAATTTAAAAAAATTAAAAAAAAACTTTATAAGTTACACTTATATAATTTAACAAAAACTATAAAATTACTTACAAAGTTAAGTTCTATTTTCCCCACATTAAATAAATCACATTAAGTATTTTTTTCTTCAACAAATAATTAAATGCACAGGAGCATGTTTATTGTTAAATAAATAATTTTAAATAATTTTTCAGAACACTATATTTTATTTCAGATGCTGTTCTTTTTTATAAAAATGTAAATTTTAGTTGCTTATTAATAATTTACATGTGGGATTTTCAGTGAATTCCTTCATTTGATTCTATCTCCATTTCACTTATAATTCTATATGCACAGATTTTTATAAAACAAGATTATTGTATTTTTTCTTAACTTTGTTTTTTTTTTCCACCTATTTTTAGAGCAAGTAAAAAAAGGAATCAAATAAAATCTAGTTTGAATAATCACATAATACTCAGGCACCAGAAGAATCATTTGGGCAATCCAAGGATCTTTTTCTTCAACTCTGCCACTTAATTCCTGCACTAAACCAGGAAAGCATTTTAAAGAATGAATTAACATTAAATTTATATATAAACTTCATCAAAGAATCAGTTTCACATTTCATTTTTTTATCTAATTTCTATTTAATTTTGACTTCATTTATATAAGACAAATAACTCCTTTAGTAATTTTTATTAGACATTCATTAAACTAGAGATTATCCAATAATTAATCATATTTCTGCAGTGTAACTTTAACTACACCACTCTCACATAAGGTAGGGACTGGACTGTATCTGATTTTAACACACTGTGGAAGAATGTAATATTAAACATATGACCAAAGAAGACATAACAAAAATCTATGATTCTCAAGATGCTCATGTCATGCTGAACCAACACCCATTATTTGGCCTAGACCAAATCTTACACATATCTTTATCATTGTTCAATATGAGTATATATATTGAGACAGTTATGCATCTCATGGCATACATCGACATAGTAGTGATATATAAAGTTGAAAGGAAAAGTGGAAATAAACATAAAGAAAATTTTTTGTGGATACTTTCTATATTACACTGGAATAACAGTTAGTGATTAAATAATTTTGAATTTCAATTTTTTTTTATAAATTGAACATTTAAAAAGTCTAATTAATATTTCATTAATTCTGATTTTGAAATTAAAACAAGCATGTTTTTATATTACAATAGATATACTGGTATTTATAAAATTCCTCTATCTATTTTGATTAGATTAAATATTGTTTAATTAAAAATTGCATATTTTGTTAAAAATCCTTACAAAATTATTGCAACCATCTTGCAAGCAAGTAGTTGGTTGCAGACGGGTGTGGGTTCACGTCCCGGCCGATGCTATGACATATGAAACAAAAATTATTTTTGAAAGGATTAAGGTAAATTGAAAAGAGTCATCAACTTTTTTCAATCATGATAAAGAAATCTTACTTTTAATTATTGTTGTATTTTTTAATTCTACCCTTACTAAAAAGGTTGGAAAAAAGATTAGGGGGAATTTTATAGATTATGACCAGATTATTAGTATTATGAAGGGATAACTGAAGGCAAAGGACAGTGGATCCAGCTGCTGCTAATGCAACATTGGATGAGTTTGATTTACATGGAGAATCAGGGTCAGCTTTTCTGTGATTTTTTAGCCTGAATATATTGTGTAGTAGCCAATATGCCAGAAGTCCATCAAACTCTCAACTAAATGGAACCGAATGTATATTGTACCGGTCGGTTTCGTCTGTTCATATAACACGATCTAGCATCTAGGCAAAAGTACCTCGAATCCAATCCTGTGCAAGATACATAGGTCAGGAACATTCATGAACTCTGCCCTATTTGCCTATTTTCCAGATCTACCAACTTATGAGCAACAATTCCAATGATACTGATCTAATTTATCTCTACCCCGCCGGCATCACAAAGTCGTGACACAAAAAGACTCTTATTCGAACTTTGTTCATGTCTAGAATATTATAATTAGCTATTTTCGATCATCTAGTAAGTGAAACCTTTTTATATTACATCAAAATTATTTCTATTCAATAAATGAAACAATGACTTAGATATTTAGAAAGATATAAAATTTATTAAATCAACTTGGAATATATATGATTGCAAACGTTATTGGTGCTACAATGTAAATAAAATGGGTGTTTATTTCCCTTGGACAACATTAACCTCTCTTACAATACTATACAATGAACATATTTAATCATCAATAATAAATAATTCATGGCTTTATTCTATTGCGGCTATTTATATGTCAATAATTTATCGATTGAATGGGATACATAAGATTTTTAATAATAGCGCTAGACTACGGTACCTAAAGTTCTTTGAATCCACCATTAATAAAACAATAGCACTTGTACCAATACTTAAATTTATTGAGTTGGATGATGAGGATAATTATATTTAATTAATATTTGCGTTTGCTATATAAGAACATGTGTTGGAAGCTAATTTGGGAAATAATAATAATGGCAGAAATATTGTATCTGAAAGTGTGAATGAAATATATATTAAAAAATGGCAATCCATTTAGTATAATCATAACAGTACAGTTTAGGAGAATTAATAGGCTTTTAACGAGAATAAAATCTGGGAGAGCGGTACGTGTATGATGGCAATGGAGAGATCTATTCTAAGATCTAAGAAGATGCTTCAATTCACCGTTAAAGAAAGCGACTCTCTGCAAACGTTGGCAGGGTCGGGTCATACACAACGAAGAATGCGCTTTATTGAATTGCCATAGGCTGGACTTTTGCCAGAGCGAACCCTATGCAATAATATCTCGCGCGAAAGAAATCCAAAGAGGTTTGCCAAACCTTGTCCTTGGTATTGGAAGTAAAATGAACGAAGCACAAATATATATATAACGAAAGGCCGGTATACACGTAACGCTTGCATTAATATAAATATATATATTTAACTGAGGAATAAAGAATTATCGCCTATCTTGATTAATAAAAACCCAGCATACTGGTATGATTTGATTACTACGTGGATATGGAAGAATTACATTTTATGCTAATATAATAGAGCTCATAGAACTAAAGGATTCCCCCCCCCTTTTATGTATTACTTTAAACTAGACATAAACTTTCCCCAATGTATCACTAATATAAATCTTTGGTTTTGAATGCTTTAATACATAAATACTTTTCGTATTATTAAATATATATAAAGTCGGTGGTGGCTATTGATTTCAAGAAAGTAATATTAATTTAATTCATATAAATTTATTTACAGATTTTAGAAGTTAGCGCTATTATTTAATTAACCAAAAAAAAAAAACACATTTCTAAGAAAATAGATTTTTACTTAGTTTTTGAAAATAACACTGTTCAATAATTATCAAATTCTGATTTTATTTCCCCAGACTGGCAGGCACCCGCTATACTAAGAATAACAAATTTGTTTTTAAAAAATACTAGATTAATTACCCTCTGAAAAGTAAGGAGGGTTTTCTTTTATTAAAAGAGATAGCGTAAGCATTTGTGATTCTGGGGGAAATTATCGACATATAATTCAGTATCTGAAAGTATAAAATATAATAATGAAAATAAAGTATTGCCGCATAGACGTGAGATTAAGAACTAATAATTATTCAGGAGAGGTTTAATGTAGGAGAGATTATTGCAAAGTTATATAGAGAGAAGAAAGGACAATTAAGAAAAGGTAAGAATTCACAAATTGATTCATAACTAATATTAAATTTTACAAAAGAAAGATTTACAAAATGTTAAAAAAATAGATAGGTGAGAGTTAAAATTATTCACGGTAACTTTAAGAGTCTAGCAGCATTTGAAATGATTACCTCTGTAAAACATGGCGGTTCTTTTGATGATTTCAATTCCCGCGGAGACTAGATCTAGTTTGTTAAGCATAGTTATTCAGGCAGGTAGTAAGTTTATTATTTAACGAACAGGCATATAATTATAGTCTATGAATATCAGGATCCATGGGCACAGATTCCAGGGAAAGCCATCTCGAATGGCGAGAAAGGCGATTTAGATTTACTCAGTACACATTGAAAATAACCAACACAAATTTTCTTGGTCTGCTCTCATTGACTGTCTTTCTTACTCTCTCAATTAATTCGTAATTATTCCATGCCTTGGTATTTTTGGAATCCTTTTCTTGATTGGTCATTGCAATCTAATTTCCAAAAGAATTCGTATACAAGCTTTTACCCATTGTGATGGAAGATGCCATTGTTAGATAAGTATTCACACATTAATTAATTTTGATAAAAAAAATGTTTGTAACAAAAGTAAATCAATTAAGTTTAGTTTCTACTTTTGATTTTAGAGAAACTTTTAATTAAAGTTATGTTAGAATATTATACAAGATTACGCTTCTCACCTTTAATTAATTTTGACTAATTACAATCGCATCTTCCATATTGGATTTAAAAGAAAAGTGGAGTTTAATGGCAAAAATAATTTAAAAACACAATTTTATAAAATTACATATAACGAACTTTTCCACTAAATATTTGCTCAGTACTTTTGTCTCTACAATATCTATAGATATCTGAGCTGCAATTGACAAACAATTACTATAACTTTTATAAAATAAATAAATGCAGAAATTATAATATATTTTGATATTATAAGTCTGTTATAATTAATCCCCCATTCCCTATGGCGTATACGAATTTTTAAATGCTATATTTATTAATTTTATTTTGCATGTTTAAATTCAGATATTTATGCCAATATCTTCGTTAATAAATATGTTAGTTAATAATACTCAAACAAAAGGATACAAACAAATGTGTTAGTGAGTGGAATATATATGCAAGAATAGGGTTTGAATTTAGGTTGGTAGCGGAAGATTGAAAGTGGGCTGTGAAGCGCAATCTGAATCTCAGATTCCACTTCAATATATGTCAACAGCTACCAAATTATATATTTCTTGAAGATCACACTAAGCTAATCTACTGTTTTAAAAAAGGCCAACTCACCAAGAGTTCATCAGCTTGCTGAAGAATTAGTTTATATATACACAATTTTATCTACATGCAAAAAACAGATAAAGGTCCCACATCACAAGCACAAAGTACAATTGGTGTGACAAAAATATTGATAATTAAAAGTGATTAAATAATGGTTAATGTATATTTAAAAAGTTCATATATAGAATTGAATAGAAAATCTGATTTTGGAGATCGGATTAGGTTATTGACCGTTGGAGTTTGTTTAGCTGTACTTTCAGTTTTGATGATAGGTGGAGGATTTGTCATTGGCTTGAGGATATGTTTTCAGGCAACTCTAAGGAGGCTTCTCAAGCATTGTTCCAACCCATTTACTTATTTCTTATTGTTTAGACAATATAGTCTTGTCATGATCCCATCTTCTAAGTCTACAAGAAAATGAGCAAGGCATAGTTCTATATTTTCAAGCTCCTAAGACTCAAAAAAGCAGAGCATAGTTTTCTATTCTATAGCCCCTAAGACTCAAAGAAGTGGAATTTTGCAAAGATATTTGCATTTTTATTTTGTGATAGCTTACAGTGTTTAAATTGAGGTAGCCATCCTGATGTTCATGGCGCCTTGTGTACATATAGTCCAGTGGCTGAATTATTTGTCTATCTCAGAATTGCACTTCACAATTCACTCTATAAGCTGTCAGATGCCTGTCAAATCTCAAAAAAATGATGAGTACATAGTTTGAAGTATGAACTTTGTGTTAATTATGCATGTATATTATGTAAAATATTGTTAGGTTATTTCATCTCTTTTCCTTTTCCCCATGAAGAAGGAAGATGAGAGTTATGCATTTCATAGCATATGACATAATAGGGTGTGTGTGTATATATATATATATAAAGTTGAAAGAAAAATTAGGAATAAACACAAATATTTTTTGTAGATATTTTCTATATTATATTGGAATAACAGTAAATATTAAATAATTTTCAATTTAATTTTTTTATCATAAATTAAACATTTAAAAAAGGTCTAATTAAGACTTTATTAATTCTGATTTTGAAATTAAAACAAGAATGTGTTTATGTTACAATAGATATACTGGTAATTATAAAATTCCACTATCTATTTTGTTTAGATTTTTTTTTAAAATTAAAACTTGTAGGACATATTTTGATAAAAATCTTACAAGTTATTTTTGAAAGGATTAAGGTAAATTGAAAAAAGTCATTAACTTTTTTCAGTCAAGATAAAAAAACTGATTTTTAATTACTGTTTTTTTTTAATTCCACTGACTATAAAACAATTGAGAAAAGAGTAGGGACAGTTTTAGATTATGACAAGATTACTACTACCATGAAAGTATAAATGAAGGCAAAAGAGAGTGGATATGGTTGCTGAAAAAAACATTGGAAAAGTTTTGATTCATATGGAGGTCAGGAGCAGATTTTCTGTGATTCATCAGCCAGTATGCCAGAAGGCATTTATGGGAACAGTTATTTGATTATACTTTTCCCAAAAATGACAATAAAGCAATCTACTGTTTAGGTGGGACCAGCTTACTCTGAGAGTCCATCAGCTTGCTGATGAATTTGTTTATATATATTCTTTTATCTATATACAGAAAAGCAAGTTAAAGGTACTGTGTCATATATTGAAAATATTTTAAATAATTTTTTGAAAATAACAGTTGTAATTTATAAATTACAATTTTTTTTTAAAGTAAATAATTTTATTCAATGAAAAGTAAGATGTATTTCCAGGTTTTTTAATTAAAAAAGTGAAACTCCAAAAATCTTTCTATAGACGAAAAAAACTTGCTTGAGTATTTTTAAAGACATTTATAATTAATTATGAGTAGCCTGAAAAAAAATGTTCTGAACTCTCAAAGAAGTAATATTTTATTTTTAAAAAGTAAAAGAAAAACTTTTTTTTTTACCATTAGAAATAATGAATTAATTAATAACTTTGATTCGTACTAACTTTTTTATATACACACATATGTGTATATTTATGTGTTATTAAAAATGAATTGAATTTTTTTATAAATCTATGACAATTTGAACATGTTAATTTTTGAATTATACAGCACATCTAAGTGCTTATATATGTGCATGAATTTTATGTATATTTTCAACATAGAATTGTGTATTGAAAAAATATAATATGGGTTATTAAGTTATTTTTTTCTAAATGCCAGTATGTACACATTTCCATGCACATACATATATATTACATCGGTCATTAATTATGTATTATAAAAATGAATTTCATTTATGGGTTTATGACAATTCAAATATGTTCATTTTATATTATACCAGCATGTCTGTATGTAGGTGTAAATCACAATGTGATAGTTTATTTCTTCTTGTATTAATCAAAATTAGAATGCCAAATTTATATTTATAGCATACTCAGCAGATCTTAATTTCATTTTATTGCTTCTAATTAATAAACTTAAATTTCATTATTAAAATTATTCCAGTAAATTTATTTAATACTAAAATATTATAAATTATTATATGTTGTATTATGTCTTTTGATCACAGTAACAGCTATTGAGATTTTTTGTTCACTGAGCTGAATTCATGCATAATGGTTTGATATATAAAAGGGTTTATGTTTAATATTATGAACATCCAGATAATGATAATGCTGTATGGTACAAGGTGTATATCCTTTCAAGTCTGTACACTAAATTTCATTTTAATTATTTAGAAATTACATTTATAGTTGGCCAGAAAATTGATGATGATCAGCATGTTTTAGTATCCCAGAATTATTTATATTTAATTTTTATGTTCTTATGGATTAGCACTTAAGTTTGTGCATCAAATTATTGTTTAAATAATCTACCCAAACTGGAAATGGCTAAATAATTAACCTGGTCTATAGTAGACCCATTTCAAATCTAGTCACAAGATTGACTGTTGATTTATTTTTATTGTTGATCATTCAGTATGATGAATGAATATTATTTTTGTATAATCCTGATGGACTTATAGTTACTAAATGTTTTTGCTGATCTCGTGACATATTCATTATTCATGCTTATGCGTTATATATTTAAATTTTTATTAACTGGGGTTGCTAATGATGAGTGTCATCACCACTGATTCCCTCCTGAGATCTGTACTGTTACAATATATACATAGAAAAAATAATCACCCACAAGATGCACATTTTGTACTGAACTAGCCCTCATCAGTTGGTCTAGAACATAATTTCTTACATACATCTTTATTATTGATAAGTATATATATATAGCAAATTACTACAGTTTAATTGATAAATGTCAAATGTGCTTTCCTTACTACTTTGACACAAATCAGTTAATAAAAATATATTAATAATTTTTATTAGTCATTCATTAAACTAGATAGTATGTTCAGCACATCAAACTATAGTACTTCTCTCTCTCTCTCTGTGTGTATATATATACTAAACTATGATAAAGATATATGTAAGAGACTGTGGTCTGGGCCAACTGATGAGTGCTGGTTCAGCACAAAATGTGCATCTTGGGGATAATAGATCTTTTTTACATGATTTAGATCATATGTTTATTATTACATCCTTCCTCGAGGTGCAAAAAGTGGATAGAAATCTCTCCATATCTTGTGTGAGAATGGTGTAATGAAAGTTACATTACAGAAATATTATTTATTAAATAAATCCATGGCTATTGCTTTAAAATAAATTAATAGTATTGCAAAAGAAATTCAAATTTTATTAGATAGATGTTAAAAATTAAAAACTTTGATAATAGAACAGAAGTAATCCAAATATAAATTTTAAAGTGTTCACTGGGTTAAGTTAATTTTTTTTTTAAAAAAAGTCTAAAATATATATAGTACTCGGTTAATTTTTTCCCACCTTTATGCTTTACTTTAACGAATCATGATTTAGAATATATTCCCTCACCATGAAAAAGCAAAATAGTGGTATGCCAATGAAAATTTTATAATTCTTTTTTTTTTTTTAATTAAAATGTTTTTATATAGTATATTTATCCAAAAAGTTAGTTAATGTATATTTAACTATGATAATTATAATAAATAGTAAAAAATTATAATTAAAGTATATATAAAATTATAATTAATCACAATACTTTACAAAAGTATACGTATATGTATAAAATAGATAAAAGATTAAAATTAAAAAAATTAATTAAATAATTATTGAAAGTTATGATATAAAAATACAAAGCTATATTTGGTTATATTATATTGTGTATATATGTGTGCAAGTATATTTCATATATTGCATGAAAAGATATTCATGTATGTGTCTGTGTGAGACTCTCTCTATATATAATAGTTAAATAATTTTAAAATAATTTATTGAAGATTTAAATAACAATGACACAATCTATGTATGTATTTAAAATGTAATAATTAATGAGTGTGATATTTATGCACAAAAGAATATAATTAGATGTTTTACAACATTGAGATATAATAACTGAAACACACAGGCTTATTATATACCCGTGTCTATATATGTAATATATAGGGTATATGAGCACAGTCTTTCACACGACCCACCACTCTCCCTACTATCTCATAACACTGATACACTTGAACACATATATGTTGAAAAGATAAATAATCACCAATATACGTATTTCATGCTAAACCAGCAATCACCAGTTGGTCCAGATTAACATCTCTACACATATATGCTATAAGTGCTCAGATATATATTAAGATAGCCAAACCTCATACTTTAATGGACAGGCTTTTCTTATTTTTTTTCTATTTGAAAATAGTTAGATATGCATGCACTAATTAATGATTAGATAGTATACTGAGTTGACAGAACTATTTTGTTTAAGAAAAAATAAGTATACCTGCACAACTATAACACACATTCTAAGTTTAATCAGGGTTAAATTCAAATCTAGATAATGAGTTTAACAAGAAGACATTCTAACAGCTTCATCATGAGGCCTTCATTAAAATATATTATTTAGAAAAATGCAGTGCAATAATATTAATAAACTACACTGTATTAGATAGGAGGGTGGTGAGTAATGACAAACAAGTGTTATAAGTTAGGCTGCAATAACCAAATGCCAAATTATATCTGCTTTTAGGTGAGCATCTTATCATACATGATGACCAGAATATTTGGTTTTATTAAATATACTACGATAATAAATAAACTAACATTAGTATTACTTTATGATCATATATAAATGGAAGTTTTTTTTTTATAATCGCTGTTTCATAAGATCAAAAGGCTAAGTCATTAGCTAATGGGTTATTGACTTTCAAATCAAAGTTTGTTATCCGTATATAACTATGGATTTCATTTTCCATTAATACTAAAAAAAAAAAAAAAAAGGAATATGTACAAAGTGTACTTATATATATAAATGTACACATTTTTATAATCATAGATAAATAAAAAGTAGAATTTTTTTTTTTTTCAATTTGATAACCATCTCAAACAACAATGAAATAAAATATTTATATTTATTTAACTTTAATGAAATACATAAATACTGACATTGCAAAATAATTTTAATACTGTATTTAAGGAATGAAACTCTTTATCGTTAAAAAAAAAGAAGAAGGGAGGGAATGTTTAATTTACATTAAAAAAAAGAAGTCACTTGGGTTACTACAAGAAAAATAAATAGATAAATGCCCTGTAGTAAGAAAAAACGGAGAAAAAGAAAAAGCCTAGCTTCTAGATTAATACTTAAGTAATCATTTGTAATCAACATTAAAGCAAGATATTGAGCAGAACATGAAAGGCGTCTACCCATAAGAGATCAAAGTCAAACAAAATATTTGTAAAGATAATATACAATATTTCTGATATTA
Source organism: Epiperipatus broadwayi (assembly GCA_028023455.1). NCBI lineage: Eukaryota > Metazoa > Onychophora > Udeonychophora > Euonychophora > Peripatidae > Epiperipatus > Epiperipatus broadwayi. Next base: position 397,644 of record JAQFVV010006528.1, read on the forward strand.
AAAAAATGGTAATGGGCTAATTAAAAAAAAAAAACAACTATGAAAATAAAAATAATATATAAAAAAAACTTTTATATGAAAGTCATAGCTATAAAATGCAATAATTATACTTTTCTTAAAATATAAAAACTTTACGAATTTTCTAAATGATTTGATTGAAAATATGTGCAAATATGTATTTAATACATAAACTTTGCATTAGTTCCATACTGTGTAATTAATTTACCTATATATCCTAATTAACGATTCTCAATAATCCCTTTTATATATCAACTTGTAAATATTGTTATAGTCCTCATTGGCCTTTGGGCCAAGATAGTCATTAATCAATGGAATTTCTAAACCTTATATATAGGTTTTACTTACTTTATATCCCTAGCAAATTATGCATATGGCGCACTGCCTTAAGGCATTAGTGTAATCTTTGGTTTTATTTATTTATTTATGTTTCTTTCATACTTACATTAATTTGCCTATCATAATTTTCTTATGCAGCTCTTGAGACTATGTTATTGATTTAATACAACTTTTGACCTTTTCTATATAAATGGTTTGCCTACCACATTTATATGTATTCATTGAAACTTTCTTATTGACCTAATTTTATGCTATCATTGATTTCTCTTGTATCTACTCTAAGGTGTAAATAAAGTTTTAATTTTGAAAGTAACATTACATTATGATTTAGCAATAATGCTTAATAAATAAGTACATAATCCAATGATTTTCTACTCGAGAGATTAAAAGACATCTGAACACAGGAAATAATAGTTAATTTGCAAGTCAAGAATCCTTAGCTTCTTGAATCCATCACTAGACCATTGCACTAAAGCAAAGAGGATAAAAGGCTTGATTATTTATGGTGTTACATTATTGCTTCTCACTTTAATATAGTCTCTTGTACCTTTTCTCAATATCAGCATTATTTTTTGTCATGTGATAATTATCATCTACAGAAATATTGTAATCCAGAAATTCACTTTATCTAAAAAAAATCTGAATGTAATATTTTGTATAATGAGTAAAATACTATAAAAATAATGCAGTACAAACAAATGATTTTAAATACAGTAAGTAATAACAAATTGCAAATGAAAAATCGTTGTTAGCTGAGAGGTCAGCACAGCCGTCTTGCAAGCCAGCAGTTTGTTGCAGACGGTTGTTGTGGGTTCGCTTCCTGGCCGATGCTATGACATATGGAAAAAAAAAAACACCAATCGAGCATTTTCACATGATCATAGTACATTACTATCCAATTATTCCAATTGACCTTTAGGCAAAAAATGTAACATATATATATATATTAATTTGATTATAAAATAATATTTCATTTATAAAGTACAGTAAAAAATAAAAAAAATAAAACACATTATTTTTTAATCTTCAAATAAACATTTTCTAGAATCAGACTTAAATTCATCTTAATGATGCAAAGTGTAGGATGTAAGTTTTAAAATTGACATGTTGACAAAGTAATAATAAATTATCATGGATCATAGATGATCGAATTTTAAGCTAGATAATCAGTATTAAATTGATCTGAATGACTTTATTTAATATGCAAACTAGGAGTCTAATCTTTTGGATTGCTTGAAGTTGGTTCATAATAAGAATCATATTTTATTTTGAGCATATGATATCTTAATACTGAATTCTAAATAGTCATAGCTAAAAAAGAAGAGAGCCACCTTTAATGACAGTATTTCATTCTTTTACACTCACATTTTTTTAAAATTAAATATATAATGGCTATGAGTAAAAAAGATATATATTTAAAGTCAATAAATTATCTTCAAGACTCATACAGATTAATAACATATGTGTATATAAGAGAAAAATCCACAAGAACGGTTAAAAAGAATTATTCGTATGTATAATACAAAATGATGATGGTATGTACTAATGACACACACACACATATATATATAGTGGAGTTAACATATTCACTGTCTTAACAATTACTCTACTTATACACAATCCCATCCCCACTCATCTCTAAAACATAAAAATTAAAATATTTTTTTTTAAAATTAATTAAAAAGATGTAAATATAATATTAATAAATATTTTTTCTAGTACAACCCCCCCCCCCCTCGTATTGCCATGCTTAAATCTCATGCTGCCAAATCTATGTTATTTTTTTTATAAACAAAACAAAAAAAAAAAAAAATGAAATTAATGAACATGTTTCTGTTTTTCACTTTTTGCTTTCAACAATGAAAACTTGCAGAAATGAGAGGGAGCCAAGGTTTCCAGTTCACTCTGTTACTGGTTCCCCATTCTAGTTACCTTAGTTATAATGGAGGAAATGATATTTCCCTAAACTGATTCCAATTGACAAGTGTTATCTGTCAGATCGGTCAGGTCTCTTTTCACACAAGAATTATGGCACCAACTGATAAACAACTAAGAAGGATAACTTTCTTTATAATGCTGTTAGAAGTAAATGGCAGCCATTCAAGTTTCTAGAGAATTCTATGGAAAATTTAATTTTCAAAAGGTATTTTGATTTAACTCAACTTTGCTGACTAAATGAGTGTCTGATTACTGGGAGAGTACCTGTGGACCTAAATCCTAGTTCTTTTATGGAATGGAGTTGGGAAGCGGCACTGTGAAGATCATTAACAAAAATTGGATAACTCATTTATTTGTTAGCAAGAATAACATTATTCATGGTGGTTTGATTACTCACATTATAAACCAGAGATTTTACTGAATTCAAGGAATACTTTGCCCAACAATGATTAGTTTTTAACTGGATTCAAATATCATTTTCAAGTGTTTCCTCAAACTTTCACCCATATATTCTCTATTGAATCTTTTAAATTGTCTCTCAAAACGCCATTCTATTTAAAATGCTCAACACCAAAATTAGCACTAAATTTAACAAGTAAGTTTCTAGAGAAGTCTATTGGAAAATTGGATTTGGAAGAAAAATTTAGATTTAACTCAACTTTGCTGATTGAATGAGTGTCTGGTTGTGGAAAGGGTCACTGGGGGCCTAAATCCTAGTCCCTATGCAGGTTGGGGCTGGGAGGAGGGTGCTGTGGGGATCATTACAAATTGGGATATCTCATTCAAGTTAATAGCAACAATAGTGTTATACATTGCGGTTCAGTTATTGTGTTATAAGCCATAGATTTTGTTTAATAAATTAATAAATTATTTGCTCAGCAGTGAATGTTAATGAACCTATTTGAACATTCAATTTCAAGTGTTACTCTGATTTTCACTCATACATTTTACATCGAATCTCTTACAGAGTCTCTCACGTCATTTTAATAACAGTGTGGAACTTCGCAAATCATCGCTTTTCGCATTTGACTATTAACAATAGTTAAGCACCTCATGCATTAGGGCTTTGGGTTTTCATAAGTTATTAGGGTACTCAAACATGATGGATGAAGTTAAATATGCTATTTTAATTTATACATTACTCTATGTAGATCAGCAATCACCTTGGAAAACTAATATGTCATTATGATGTCAATTAATCTTCAAAAATAATAATTATTTTTATATATTTTTTTAATAACTGTCATCTTGTATATCTAATTGACTAATAAATTCTAATTTAAAAAAAACACAATGAAAACTTTTATTTAAAATGACTGCAAAGTACTAGTTTACCACAGCTATACTACTAAGTCTGAAAGAATTCATCAAAATACTTCACATAAATGATAAAATCATAATTATTACTTTCATTATGAACAGAAAAATTTATGAAGTTATGCATTTATTAAATAAGAGAGAATAACAGGATCAATGTTATAACAATAAAAATACAGTATGCTAGAGTAAATAGAGGGATTTGAACTTAGTATTTTTAGTCTATATTGATCATCCGCTCCATCTCAAACAAGTGATACACATGACCACACACGTAAAAAAGATAAATGATTCCAAATATACATATTTTGTGCAAAACTAGCACTTACCAGTTGAGTCAATCATAATTTCCCACACATATATACAATCAGTGCTCGGCTTATATTAAGATGACAATTCCTTAAACTTTAAGGGACAGGCTTCAATCTTCTCACCCTACCAACAGTTCAATTGTCCATTTCATTGAAAAAGCAATGATAGAATGCTTAAAGCACTGGCCCAACTGATGAGTGCTGGTTCTGCACAAAATATGTATATTGAGATCATATATCTTTTTCACATGTGTGTGATCATGTATATCACTTGTTTGAGATGGAGTGAAGAATGAATATATACTGAATGAATAAGTTAAAAATGCAGTATGATTTTTTTTGTCTTTTTGAGAAAGTGTAATGGAATGAATAAATACACCCAACCTTCGTATATTGAAGTGGTAAATCTGATCAAGATTTATGCTTCACTGTCCAACAACCTGACTAATTACCAAGAAGGGTTCAAACTCATTCTTCTATGTGCCTGGAATATTAGTCAACATGCATATTCACATAACTCTTCATGACCTCCAACAATAATTTAAATATATTTTAACTATCAAATTTATAAAATTTATTATAGTTTAAAATCCCTAAATATCAAGAGTAATGTATGAGTGTTTATGTATATACAGTGGATGCTTACATGGGATATAAATATTAATATTACATTCGTTTTAATATTTTATTTTTATATTATTAGTTAATACAAAATAGTGATAGAAGCTGATGCAATGTTTGAGAAAGTACTGGAAGATGATTAGAGTAATGTAAATTTAGTGAACATTACTTAAATTTAATAAAATCACTCTATTCAATTAATTTTAGCTACAAATAGTTTAATGGAAATTATATCTATTCGAGTCTATTTCTAAACTAGAAATAGATTTGAGCAATGCTTTCAGGAACTTATCCATGAACAGGATTTTCTGTTCTGAAAAGACAAATGCACATTTCCTGCTGATATAGATCACACGAAGTAAGTTAGTATCCACATTGCATCAGATGATTCTTTAAAGCATTCCTAAGATAATATAACTAAGTATAAATAGGGCTCAATTTGACACAAGTAAAAAAAGAAGAATAAATTTTAAAGTTCAGATGCTAATATAATCTATTTCACTCAAAAGGTTGACATTATGACAGTCAAGTAGTGGGACCAAATTCACTTTTCCCTGATCTTTCCAAGATCATCTCCATGCCATGATGCTATGCTTATCCACTATAACTGATGGACTGCCTAACAAATAGAAAGTGATTTATGGAAAGGATGCTACCTGCTACATAATAAAAAAGATATCGTTTCCCATGCTGCCACTGAAAACTTCCTCTCAAGAACACGGATCCATCCAGCCAGCAAGATGACATGACATTGGAAGGTAATCATTCAATGCTGCCTTAAAGACCTTGCTAATTCTATTTCAATTAAGTATATGCCTTATTTAACCCTACCAATGTAATTCTCTATTAACATGCTGGTGGTGTCATATCAGTTATATTTTATTATATTTGATTTCTCATTTTAAGACTCTCTATAACTCTATAAATAAATCTGTAATTTCTTTCACTCAGTTCAGCATTATTTTATTTCTGTACTTGAGTGTGGTAAATCTTCTTAATTAACATTACTTTATATTTTATGTATTTTGTTTTGAATTTAAATTAATATGCCAATCTAACCCAAACTCATGAGCATTTTTATTAATCTAATAAATCCCACTATGGGAGGGAGGTTTAATTAATACATGTTAGTTTCATTATGAACGCACATACTTGCTGGGTTGAGTAATGATTATTTTATCTGTTTAATGGTAGATTGCTATAATATTGCTATATTCATTAGTAAGATCAATTTATTGTTAGTTATAGCTATCAATTAAATCATACTTTTAATATTTTAGAGTAACTTTGATGACCATCATTTCTTTGAGGGTAATAAATAATCACTTACTTGTAACGCCTTTTGAGTGTACAGTTCATGTAATATTTTATTGATTATTTTAAACATATGTAGGATTCATTTATAGACAGGAATCATATTTATTTCCATTATTATGACATTCAATAATTAGCCAAATAATATTTATTCTTATAAAATGATCTATATTCGGTCATGCCATTATGCTTGATATTAAATTTATTTAGGTTATAATTCATATTAACATCATTGACATACTAGATGCCAGCATTATTATATTTATATTGTTGCTTTGTCATTTAGGATCATCAGAACTCCGAGCCTACCTTGAATCGTATCTGTTTTAATCAAGGGTTATGTGTTACGTCCCAGAACATTTCAGGTTAGAGTTGCAAATGTTCTGCATGGGATGACCCTGGGAAAACTGGCCATTGTATCTTCCTTCATACATCAGCCCAAGATATCACTCCACCAAAGTGCTGACACACCCATTATTTTCTAATAAATGATGAAGCATCTCATTGGCCAGAAATGGCCCAAATCTTTTTTATTGCTGCCATCCATGCTAACACTGCCACTTCTGAATATTTAAATGTATACCTATTTACTATTTATAAGTCATTATCAGGTGATGATAATGGACCATTCGTTATTCATTAATATTAATTATATACGGAATATCACAGGTTAAGCTTAGATTGAGCCATTTACCCTTTTAAAATAAGTGACTCCCAACTCCGTTCGTAATTCTCTTTCTATTATTTAATATTGATAAATTCCATGAAAGTTGGATGAATAAAAAGCTTTTTCATTTAAATATGTGGGAACCATGTATTTATACCATTTATTGTAAATTATATTACTGTTTCTCATTATGTATAATTCACATATGCTAGAAATGGCATCGGTCGTATTATCTTCAATATTTTGATTCCTTTAAAATCTCTATTTTCTGCCAGTAACATATCTACATTTTTAACTTCATTTTTTCAACTTATCTTTTATCAACTCACAAACATAATAATTAATATTTTATCAAATCCTTTTTAACTTTTTATTAGTGGACTGTGAAAAACAATGGTGAAAATTCGTCAGAAAACTTCCTAGATAAAAGTGTCATATCAAAATGCATTATATATATATATATATATAGTTAATTGGCACTTAGAATAATGTTTGAATTAGAAATAATTATTAAATCAATGCTCTTAATATTTTAATAAATCAAATTCATATTATTATTGGGTGTCATTTAAAATTATATTAATTATTATTATTAAATGTTATAATACAACCAACTAATATTTAAATTCACCACACAAAGTAACATTTTGTATCTTTTTTTTACAAAAACAATTAGATGAGCATGTGAGGTGCAATGGAGTGGCCTCAACAAGTAAATGTTCCTGGTTCAATTCTCAGTTGAATAGAGTGAAAAATTAAAAAGACAATGAAAATATTGTACTCAACTTGCCACTTAAGGTTATCATCACATCACTTCCCAAGAAAATATCATATAATTATTAGTTTATATAGTAGCAATTAGCAAATTCAGATATTACACACACATTCACATGTATATATATATTGTTTTAAATCTGTGTAAATTAAAAAAATTATTATAATAAAAGAAAAAAAACTAGTGAGCATTTTTTTTTTAAAAAGTTTTTTTTATTTTAAATGTTCATTTCAATTTAAATATTTCTGAACAACTATTTACTTAAACTGTAAGAGTTAATTACAAATTCAGAACTCATACTGAGAGCAATAATTCATCACAGTTATGCAGAATTTGCTTTAAACCACTTAGTGAAATATATTCCATCTATCATAAAAATATTTGCCATGATTTCCAGCAGCAGGACAATCATAGTATGAGCACTAATTATTTCAAGAGTGGCAATTTATTCCATTGGTAATAATGTCTTGAATTGTAATGAAGCAGCTAAAGGATTCTCCTTCTTTTAATAAAATTTTCTTCTTCCATTTAGTTTCTTCAAGTGCAAGTAAAGAGTCACATAGAAATGCTCACAGAATAAAAATCAATTCTACAACCAAAGTGAAACTGAAATTTTAATTTACCCTCAAATAATTTCAACTGTAAGAATTATGCAATTCCGCTTCTTATTTATATCCACATAACTGATAAAATATTCAAAAGTAGCAATAATAAATACATTTAGAAATGAAATTTAAATTAAATACATTTACTCATTTTATATATGTGTGTAAAGTAAAAAAATACTTTTTAAGCATCTCACTTCATGTTATACTGCCCCCTATATAAAATTCTGTGCAAAATGCTAGAATACTATTTTTTTTCCCCCATATGTCATAGCATCTGCCGGGACGTGAACCCACACCCATCTGCAACCAACTACTTGCTTGCAAGGTGGGTGCGATGACCTCTCGGCTAACAAAGCTTAACAAAATTTCAAATATTACTAGATTTGCAAATACAACACCACCAGAAAATTAAAAGTATTGTTACAATGAGACTGTCACATTCATAAGATTTGGTTCCAAGACCCCTGTGGATAATAAAAATCTATGGATATCTAAAATATATACAAAAATACACACATATATGTAATAAAAACGTTTTAATTTTAAATAAATCTTAAAACATTTAAACCAGAAGAGGCATACATTAGGTTAAAATATCTTTATTCAGCACTCTTGATACTTTAAGTATCATAATCATAGCTTTATGAATTAATCTTGCTAATTTTGTTGTTATATGTCTTTGCTTGTTGTTTGTAAGATTTGTGTAAAGTTGAATTTCTTATTTTTATCCAAATTTATGTAAATGTTGTTAAAGAGATCATTTTTTTAGATAAAGGAATGCTGGCTTATTTTTTACTTGTAGTGCATTTGCCTTTGGCTATACTCCAACATTTTAATATATGTAGTAATATGCACATACCTATAATAAGTATTAATTTAAAAATTAATTAAAAACATTAAAAAAACAAAAATTAATATAAAAAATAGCAACTATATAATCCTTATAATTTTTAAGGTGTGTATTCTATTTGCTTATGTTTACAGTTGCTTATTTAGAATATTAAGTTTATGATGACATTTTAGCTGAATCACACCAACCATTGTCTGAGAGGCAAAAATTATTAACGAATGTAGTAGAAATACTCCAAAATCAAAATTAGTATAATGCTGATATGAACCTTTTCTAAGTTGATTCCAGATGCGATGGAAAAAAAACACTACTAATCATATTTTGTTTACAACAGAATCTGTCTGTGGCTACATTTACTTTGTCTTAGTCATTATACACTGTTTAACAATTTACTTTTAAAATGATAATGAATGTATAATTTATTTTTTATTTCTAAATTCAGGTATAATCAAGGATTCAAAAAAAGCTCTAAATTTAGTCATACTTATCAAGATGACATGTAAGTTTTTATTTATTTTGAAAGCTTATTTTTTCATTTCGAATATATTTATCTTTTTTTAATATTATAATTAATAAATATAAAAATATATATTTTATTTTTATAATTACTAATAGTTTTTTTATTTCTGCATATAATTTTAATATCATAACATTTTAACTTGTTCATAATTAAAAACAACATATTGTCCTTATTATGTATTTGCTCAACATGCAATTTTCAAACTAATCTAATCTTATGAGGATACATGGAAGCTATTAAACATTCACAGGAAATGTGTACAATCATCATTTTATAACAATTACACATTTTTCCTATTAATTTTTTTTTTCAGATGTCCCTAATACCAATTGTATTGGTCATATCTTGTCACCTAAGTTGCAAGTTATAACACATCTATTTTTTTTATTGGATGAATAAAGTTCATCATTGAATAAAAAACAACAACTTAATCTTATAGCTATTTAATATTTTTTAAAATAAATGAATGAAATTATGAATTCTTAATTTGGTTTGTATTTTATATATATGTCAAAGGAAAATAAAGAGTTTTTTTTTTTTTAACACTATTATATATATATATCCCAAAGAAATGTATTTATAATTATTTTTCAAATGTGTACATATTTGTAAGAAAGACCATATGTTTTCAAAATCTACTATAAAAAATGGTCAATTATTTCTTATTATTTATTAAAATCTTCTTCTTCTTCCACAGCTTGATTAATCCCTCATCAAGTGGGGTCGCTGGTGCGGATCAATCTTCTCCAGGCTACTCGATCTAAAGTCATTTCCTCCCTAAGTGACATCTCCTGCAAGTCCTTTCTCACTCGATCAATCCATCTGATCTTAGGTCTACCCCTGGGTCTTTTCCCCGGTGGTTCCATCTCCAAAATCTTCCTTCCAATGTAATTTTCTTCTCTTCTCTTAACATGACCAAACCACCTCAACCTTGATTCTTTCATTTTTTCACTGATCATTCTCACTCTCATATTTTCTCGAATTACTTCATTTTTCACTTTGTCCTTTCTTGTGAGGCCCGAGGCAAACCTAAGCATTCTCATTTCTGTTACACCTTGCTTGTCTTCTATTTTCTTAGTGATCGGCCATGTTTCTGCACCATACATCAGTGCCGGACGCACCACAGTTTTATATACTTTTCCTTTCAACCTTGCACCTATTCTCCTATCGCAGAGTATCCCAGAGACCCTTCTCCAATTATTCCAACCAGCTTGAGTTCTCCCAACAACTTCTCCATCCAGTGATCCATCTTTATTCATCCAGGCCCCGAGATATTTAAATTTTTCAGCCTCAGGCAACTTCTTTCCCCCTAACAAAATGCTTCCTCCACCATTACCACAGAAGAGCACTTCAGTTTTATTTCTGCTAATTCTCATTCCTCCTTCCTCCAGTGCTTTCCTCCACTCTTCTATCCTATCCTGAGCTTCCTTGATGTTTTGAGTTTGCAATCACTATATCATCAGCATACATCATGTTCCAGGGTGCTTCCCTACGAATATCCTCTGTTAGGACATCAATAACGATATTAAATAGTAGGGGACTCAGGGCTGATCCCTGATGCACACCCACTTTCACCTGAAATGAGTCTGTTTCTGCTGAACTACATCTCACACTGGTTTGACAGCCTTGATACATATCTTGAATCAGACGAATGTATTTTTCCTGAACCAGCTTTTTTCTTAGGCATCTCCAAAGTTCATCTCTAGGTACTCTATCAAATGCTTTTTCCAAATCAATGAATATTAGAACAATTTCTTGGTTGACTTCTCTATGTTTTTCTATAAGTTGCCGCAGTGCAAAAATTGCATTTGTGGTTCCTCTACCTGGCATAAAACCAAACTGTTCTTCACTGATGTCTATTTCCTGCCGTAGCCTATTTGCTATTATTCTCTCCCATATTTTCATTGTGTGGCTCATCAGCTTTATTCCTCGATAATTACTACATTCTAGAATATCTCCCTTATTCTTATAGATTGGAACCAAAATGCTTCTCATCCATTCATCTGGCATTTTCTCCATGATCATGATGTTATTAAAAAGTTTGGTCAGAAAGGTGATTCCCTCTTCTCCCATTACCTTCCATACCTCTACAGGGATGTTATCTGGACCCACCGATTTCCCACATTTCATTCTTCTGACTGCTTGTCTAACTTCTTCCCTACTGATCTTTAAAGCTGGGCCCAAATTTGGAGTCCCAAATCCCTTTGTCAATCGAAAGTTTTCTTCATTTAGTAGGTGCTCATAATATTGCTGCCATCTAGCTATGATTTCATTCTTGCCACACAACACCTTATTGTTAGAGTCTTTTATTCTATTTGCTTGGTAAGTATCTTTACCACTCTTATCTCGTTGTTTTGCAATATGAAAAATCTTCTTAACTCCTTCTTTCTCTAAACTTTCATATAAATCTGAGTATGCGTCAAACTTGGCTTTGGCAACAGCTTTCTTTGCTTCTTTCTTTGCTATATTATATTTGACCCTACTACTTTCCCCTCCGTCTTTGTCCCACTCCTTTTTGGCTATTTTCTTATTCCCAATTTTTTTCTGCACTTCTGCATTCCACCACCAAGTCTCTTTATTCTCTTTTATCACACCCGACGTTTGGCCAAGAACTTGATCCCCAATTACACAGATGTTGTTTGCAGTACTTGTCCAAAGATCTTCCCCTTCTTCTTTGTCTTCAACCTTCATCAATTCATCAACAAATTGCTTTCTGTAGGCATCAACCTCAAGTTTCCACCATTTGGTCTTGATGATACCTCTTCTAGGATTTATTTTAATTCCTGTAAGATTAGCATGACATAGTAAAAGTCTGTGCTGTTGACTTATAGCTTCTACTGGAATAACCTTGCAATCCTGTATATCTTTTAGGCCAATTAGTCTATACATAATATAGTCAATTTGGGATTCTCGTCCCCCACTCATGTAAGTTATCTTTTGATTTGGGGGTTTCTTGAAGAAGGTGTTCAATAATGCCATATCCATTGAAACAGCAATATCAATTATTCTATCTCCCTCTTTATTTCTTTCCCCAATTCCCTGATTTCCCAGGATTCTTTCCAACCCACCATTTTCTCTGCCCACATGTCCATTCAAATCTCCACAAAGGAAGACCTTATTTGTTTGTTGAATTGAGCCCCAAATATCATCCATCTCACCCCAAAACTTATCTTTCTCATCCTCATCACATCCCGACTGTGGAGCATATGCACTAATCACAGTAATCACACAACTCTCCAAGTCAATTCTCATTGAGATAATCCTGTCATTATACCGAGTAACTTCCAATACCCTATGTTTCAAATTTGAGCTCAGTATAATTCCAACCCCATTTCTTTTAGAATCACTACCACAATAGAACAACTTGAAGCCATTTCCCAGTTCCCTTGCCTTTTGGCCTTTCCACCTTGTTTCCTGAACTGCCACAATGTCCACTTTTCTTCTTACCATCATGTCCACAAGCTCACTACCTTTCCCAGTCATGGTGCCAACATTGAGAGTACCGACAGTCAACCTGACCGAACAACCCCTCATCCTTCCTTCACTACTCAACCTCCTTTTCCTTTGAGCAATCTTCTTTAACCGTATCCGCTCACGATATGGTAGCCCTTGTCCGCTTCTCGGTGGAGTCAGGCGAGGCCCCAACGCGTCGCTTACAGGGTACGCCCTAGCAAGATCTCTATCTGAATTTTTCCACATCATGTAGTTTGAGTGGCAAGATCCTGGTTTTATAGCCGCATGCCCTTGCTGCCACCAACCCATCATGGGCAACCCCAGATGGGAAACCAGCATCTTTCTAGGTATTTGCAGTGCTATGGCCATTAAAGATGCTGCATCCATGCCCATAGATCTCTGGAACCAAGCCATTCCGATATCTTCATCTTCTGCCTTGGGCCAGTAATGATAATGCTGCTTTCTCCATTACCATGGCCATGGCCTCTGGGTATGGCACCAGAAACTCGCCTTGGCACAATGTTATCATTGGGTTTATGTGGTATTTAGCTGGAAACATAAGGAGCCACCCTTATGATCCCCCACACCCTATTAACATTGCCGCTGTTGGTTCAGGACTGCTAATTTGCCTAAATGCTTATACACAGCTGACCCCCATATCTGGGGGCCATTCCCCTATCCACCACCTGGGGACCTGCCTGGTAGCAGTTAAAATGTGTTATTATAAATATTTATAATACTTTAAATACAAATATATTTTACATACCTGGAGTCTAGCTATAATATAGAGGATTTGAACACAGATTTTCAAGCTCCCTTCAGCCATCCACATTATCTCATACAACTGATATACATCACCACATACATATATGAAAAAGATAAATGATCTGCAATATATGTATTTCATGTTCAACCATCACTCATCAGTTGGTCCAGATTACCATCTCCTGTGCATATATATATAGTCAGTGCTTGATTTATATTAAGATAGAAAATTTCCACACTTTAATGGACAGGCTTCAGTCTACTTCACCCTCCAACTCTTCAGCCATTCATACCATTAAAAAAATCTGATAATGGAATACCCAAATACCTTGTTATCACCAATATTATAGTCATGCCCATGTTCCTTAAGTCATTCTGACCCTCATGTAAAGGACCTTGTCCATTTAAATACACATAAGGGTGATGGGCAGAATACAGGCTAAATACAAGTATATTTTATATACCTAGAGTCTAGCTGTAATATAGGAGATTTGAACACAGACTTTCAAGGACTCCCCTATCTCACACAACAAATATATTTATATAAATCAAATATTTTGAATCATATATATACAATTTCTAAAATATTGTATAAAAATATGATAAAAAGACAAAACATTTGAATTCTAACATTTTGTGGCAAGTTATGTCTTTCAAACTCTACAATAAAAAAAGGGGTGTCATTTTTTTCAAAATCTATGGTATAAAAAGAAGCTTCTTTTTACTGAAATATCTTTAAAAAAAACATAAAATTATATAACTTACCTCTCATAATGAATAAAAAAATACTGATTAAAAATGGATAATAACTACATTTGTATATTTCTCTTTCAATAAATGTAAAAGGAAAGTTAAAGAAAGTCCAGGGAAAATCAAATATCTCTTTAATTAAAACTGTCATCTACATCAAATTTCATGAACTAATATCTAAATACTATATGCATGTACTAAAATCAAAAAATGCAAACTTACATTGAATACTACTAAATAATATCAATGCAAATATCAAAACATATGGACGCATTGTGAACAAAATGATCTAGAAGGCGCAACAATGTAAATGTATGGTGAAAATTGCCCAAAGATTTTTAACAATGAATGCATCATAAAAAAAAATATTAAATGCTCATAAAAATAAAATGCCATAAAAAATAAGAAAGATAAGAAAATATAATAATTCATATAAAATAAAAATTACATTTAAATGTTCTAAAAAAAATTAATTTTAATATTATTCATAAATTGTACATTTAGATTTAATAGTTTTAAATTTATAAATTTTTTAAATGTACTAAATAATTCTGCACAAAAAAAACAGAAGAAAAAAAAAGAGAGTTATAATTATACTTACTGATTATTACTAATAAACACTTTTTTTCTTTTTCTGAAAATGAAAATCTTTTCATCATTCTGCAGAATTCTAGTTCTGGCTCTTCTTAAATATATTTAGGGCTTGAGGAATTGGAAATCCTCATTGTTTATAACTTACAAGCTTAAGAGAATAGGGTCATGTGATCTGACTCTTATTTTGATTATTAAGAATTTGTTTTTAATAACTTATTTTAAAAAATGATGTTTATAAAAGTGAAAAACAAAACTAAATTGAAGTGATTTATTCACATGCAAACATGTATACATTTACAAAATGGAAGATACTAAATGGAGATAATTCAGATTTATGTCTCAACAAGCTCTCCTGATGATGAAGAAGTAAAGAATTTTTATATGGATTTTACAAAATGCTTTTGGGTAGAAAAAAAGCATTTAAAAATTGTCATGAGAAATATTATCACTTGGGATTGGTAAGTGATTAAAAGATGTAGAGTGATGTGGGTAAATTTATAGTACCATATTCTACTGTTGATTATTATTTCCTTTCATGGAGAAATAAATACTCACACTAAATTCATGGACATGAAATAAAAAAAAATAGGCAAATGACTTTATTGCTCGAGAGTTCATAAGAAGTTTGGGTGCCAGACCTGCAAGTATCAGAAACGATCCTGGAATCTTCTGATCCCAAGTCAGATTCTCTACCAACTGCACCAAATTGCACAGAGCATGGGCCTGAAATAAAATATTACAATGATATACATTCCTGACATATAAGAATCCATTTCCTTTCAGGAATTATACTTGATATAAAAGACAAGTTAACTCATTAAAAAATGTACAAAAGGTTATTAAATATAACAGATTTTTGATAGCAAATCCTTCAAATAATAAAACAATTATGATACAAAAAATAAGCTTCATGCAACATAGCAAATATTTTTTTTCAAGTTGGACTGGAGTTTTAGCACTAAGTTCAGTTTTCCCTTTGATTATTGTACTTATTATTTCAGAAATAGAAATTAACAGCCTGTGCTGTGTCTTATGACCAGCAAGTAATAAATGGACAAAGGCAGAATTGAGATGGTAAGCTTATAGTTTAATATGAATAATTTTTAACTATATACATTGCCTATTATAAGGCATAATAAAATAATAAAAGGTCATAGTGATCTGCATACAATAACCCTAGTCCTGCTTTTGGACTTACAGAGGCAGGAGTCTCTGACTTACAATTAATACTCAGAACAAATAGATCAGGTTATGGAGGTTTATATATACCTCAAGACTTCTGAAGTCTCTTACATACCTAACCATATATGGTGTTTTCACATACATGTAGTATTTTTACATTTCTCACCATATATGGCATTTTATACAGTTTTCTGACCCTATAAGGTCAGCTTGGCTTTCTATGATTTAACAGCATTGCAAATTTAATGATAGTTATACATAATTACTATACTTATTATTCTTATTTTACATATTTATTATACATTACAAAGTATTAGTTTTATTCTACATTTATTATTGTACTCTTATTATTATACAATTATTATTCTTATTTTACATATTCACTATACATTGCAAGTTATTAGTTTTATTCTACATTTATTATTGTACTCTTATTATTATACAACTTACATATGTATATACCTTGCTTGACCTTGAATACTGCAGCCTGATTTATGTATTTGTGGTCAAAGATAAACTTCCTACTTGATGATGATCTAATTTATGTTTTAATGGAAAAATTGAGAGACGAAACCCATGAGAGAATTTACTTGGTGACTGAAATTTCTAGATTTCTTAACAATGATAATATTTAACTGTTTTTACCAAATGTTTGTACTTCTCTTTCATGTAGACAAACAACTTTTGATTATTTTTCTATCAAATATGGCCCCTGTGTTATTAATTTGTCACAACTACAAATATTTTCCACAGCGACCCAGTCTCCATCCCATATATATATAAATAAGCTAATCATCAACCCTAATCAAAAATTCCCCTCTCATTGGTTGATTTGTAATATAAGCTAATTTTAAGATCACATTCAAAATTCATCACAAAATGCAGATGATCTATTTAGAAAAATCAACTTTAAAACTATTCATTGAAGACAAATATTTATTAAATTATATCACCATCAAATATTATCAACAGGTTAATATTTTGGCATTATTAATCAAAAATTAAAATCCGCAATTGATTATTTTAAAGTAAATAATACAAAAGGAGAAGAGGAGGAGCTTTATCCCCCCCCCCCAAATACTAAAGGTTCTTCTAAATTGAATAAATATTCATTTTTTTTAAGAAGACAAATGTAAATCAATACAAGAATAGCTCCCAAACTAAAGTGATTTGTTACTTATTTTTAAGCACCCTACAAATTTTTTAAACATAACAATAAGTTAGTTGTGATTCAAACAATAGTTATATAAAAACCTTTCTACGACATTTATCAAATAGAATTCACAACTATGGACATTTAAAATACAATTTATCTTCAAATATTCACCAGACAATTTGTCTAGACAATAACTAAGAGAACAAAAACATAATTTACATCCATTTAAAATGATTTAACAAAAAAATCAGATGGCTTTGAAACACTTCGACTGGATTTAAAAGTGAGAGTGCATTTAATTAATTTTACATTTGCGTATTTGTACTATATATATAAAAAATTATTTTTCAAAGACAAAAGTCAGGTCTATTTATATACGTGTGTGCGTAAAAGATTATACAAAAAAGAGTTATAAATGTTTAAACTTGATCTATTTCTAAAACGTATATATTAAATATAGTTAAAGATGGACTCTTGATTAATACTTTTCAGATAACTAAAATATTTTTATTAAAAATGAATTGTATTTATAAAACTGCATCCTAAGAGCTTATTAATGTCTACGATGTTTAAAATTGAGATATTAAAAATGTGTAAAAAAAATAAATAAATTAAAATGTGTAAAAAGGATGGCAAATAATAGAAAATTACTAAATAATGTTCAAGTAAAGCATTATCGCTTAGCCATAGTATTCTACTATCTAATTATCCAATCGTCTTTGGACAGGCAATTTAACAAAATACAAACATACATATGTGCGTTAAAAGATAACTTGTATTTATTAATTTGCTTTACATAATAATAAAACTCAAATCATTTCTTTCATTTATACTCTATCCATCATTATATAAATATCTTTCTGTGAGAAAGCACTTCATTTTTAAATATTTCAAGAATAGTACCAAGGTTTTTGAATTCCACTTATTTTATACATCGAGTACTATTACTTGGTTTAATTATTTTATCGGGAGTTACAGACTTTTGACCATTTTGGAAAACTAAAATTATTTTCAGGCATTTATGTTTTACACATACTGTGTTTTTACGTTTATAAAATCAAATTAACGGTATGTTGATTTTTAAAAAAATCTGTGCACGAGTGTTTACAAAGTAGATGTAAAGTATATACTTGTATTAAAAATAGATGTTATATAAAGAAGATTTCACAATATAATTCTAAAAAATACGCTAAATATATTTTGATTTACTAAAGACCAATTTCTTTAATATGCATATTTTCGAAAGCAATATTTTTAGTTTGTATATGTACTTTCAAAAATATATCTTACAAGTTACTTGTAACTTTTATATTATTGAAATCCATCTCACAAGGACATTGTTGTTTTGTAAATGTTGGTGGCCTGAACTAGATATTATATTACTTCATCTCCCTTCATGTTCACGTGATTTGTCTCTTTATAAATATTTTATGTTCTCAAAAACTATTGCACACATATATATTACTTGATAATATCAACTATGTAGATAATATTTAAAATGCATGGATGTTTGATAATCTTTAGGGATAGTGTTATATATTGTCTAAAACTATAAAAGTAATAAAGTTGTACAAAAATAATAAATAATGTTGCTGTGAGGATAAATTTAGTCAATACTAAAAGACAATAAAAATTCACTCTAGAAAAAATTAGTATGCATAATAATTAAAATTATGTAAAGTTAAAATAAAATGACAAAAAAATCAATCAGATGTCACATGATCTAATTTAACAAGGTTGTATTACAAATGTTATATGTAGAGTTGGCAAATAAGCTCTTAACAAGCTTTGCAGAATATTCCCAACCCCAGATGGGTTTCTGCTACTGGCTTCCTCAGTGAGGTGCTAGGATATTCTAGCATTAGATTAAAAATACCAGGACAAGTCCAGCACTTTATCTAATGGATAACTATTAAATAGAAAATCTGAAATTTTCAGACATCCATATGTCTTCCAATCCAGCTATCTAACTTAATATATGGGGTATCTGAACTTAGTTCAGTCCCATATGCCTATTTAAGTTAGATAGCTGGATTGGAAAACATGGACGTCTGAAAATTTCAGATTTTCTACTTAATAGTTATTTTATTAGATAAAGTGTGGCTATTTATATTAGATAGCTGGATTGGAAGACATATGGATGTCTGAAAATTTCAGATTTTCTACTTAATAGTTATCCATTTGATAAAGTGCTGGGCTTTTCCTGGTATTTTTAATCTAATGCGTAAATATCCTAGCACCTCACTGAGGAAGCCAGTAACAGAAGTTGATCTAGGGTTAGGGATATTCTGCAAAGCTTGTTAAGAGCTTATTTGCCAGCTCTATATATAAAAGTTAAAATAATATAGATTTAGATATACTAACTTGCAAAGATTTAACAAAGACAGTAATTATGCAAATTAGATAAAGCAAAACAAAACTGCCAATCTAGATGTATGAGAGAGCAGTATCATACACAAATTGCAATGTGCGCAAACAGTTTAGCATGCCAAACAATGCATACAGTGCAGAATTAATAGTAAAGAAGTAACAAGCAATAAAGTACAATGAAACAAAATGCAGCATATAGTTCAATAGTATAAAGAACTGAGCATGCAAAAACTATAAATGAGAAAAGTACAAATTAATACAATTCTAGTAGAAATGCAAGAAGATTCCCTAATTTTATATGCAAAATAATCAGTAAGACACAAGTTGAAGTACTAACATTTGTTAATATTATATATTTAGAAAAATAAATTTAATTTGTTAAGTTAAAATGTGTACTTATTTACTAAAAATTTATTAATGAGTGTACAACTGACTTAGGTAAATCAGTTAACACAATCTCAACAACTTCTGTAAAAAATTTGTGTAAAGCATCAGTTGGTACAACATAGGCATACAATGTACTAATGGACAACAGCACAATAATATTGTTTGATGTAAACAACCCAGCACAGTGGCATATATATATATATATCTTATATCAAAAGACATGATAATAAACAACATTGTGGTCAATAAGCTGTATGTTGTTATTCAAAAGTGGATGTTGCTGAAGTTGCTTCAAAAGATAATTACGTGTGTGACTCAGAAATACATGAAGATACCTGCTGTGAAGAGTTGCTACAGACATTAAATGAACACTTCAAACCAGCAACTTCAAAATATGTAGATGCTATTACTTCCAAAACAGAGTTCAGTCACCAAGTGAAAGTATTTGAGTGTGATATTGTACTGTTAACAGAAAAAGAGTTTAAAGACCAGCTAGATGTTATGCTATTAGTCCAGCTATTGTGGGGCATGTGAGATAAAAAACTTAGACAAGTATTACTGAGTCAAAACTAACTTATACCACCACTATAGAAAGAGGAATAGTGTATAAACCTGTTCTGGAACATTCAATAGAATTTCAAAATATGGCATGTTATTAAAAGAACTACATTGGTGAACAAAATGAAGGTACAGATGATTGATAGAAATACTAAAGGGAATGTCTATATTTGTTACTGCTGCAGAAAGAAATAACACAAAGAAAATATGTAAATATAAAAAAATAGAATGCCATAATTGTGGACTGACAAATCATTTGTTATAAGTTTGTAAGAAAATAATTATGGAAATTTGTTGCAAGAAAATTACATTTGAGTTTAAAGGAGAATATTATAAACAACTAAAAGAGTTATTAATAGGAGGAGCATTAAGTGCAGTATTAAGTAATATATATATATATATATATATATATATATATATATATGGAGGATATGGAAGATTTAATGATGAATAATAAGAATGCGACAATATTTATGAAAAAATATGTGGATGATTATCTATTGATTTTTAACAAAAGCCAAAGGCAGATAATTTTTGTCCTTGAAGAAATAAATAAATTAGATACAAGCATAAAATTTACAATAGAAAAAGAAAATAAACTATCATATTTGGATATTCTATTAATAAAATCATATTTTTATGGTAGGTTAAAATAGAGTCATCAATATATAAAAAATAAATGTTGATAATAATATGGCTAATTGGAATTCAAATATAGATAAAAAATACAAAATAAATAATATTACTTCAAGAATGTATAGAGCTATAAATTACTGCTCGAATAAGGAGGATTATAATAAGCAAGTAGAATTAACAATAAAGAAATTTATAATAAATGATTACCCAATAAAGATTATAGAAGGTAATATAAGAATGTCAGAAGAAAAATTTGTTAGTGATGATAATAAAGGAAATAATCTTAAAAAAGATAACGGCAGTGAAATTAAATATACAGGTATAAAAACATATAATAATATTGTAAAAAATATAAATAAAATAATTTGGAGAATTAATAAAAAGTTTAATAAAGTGATAAAACTTAGAGTAATAAATAAAAAAAGAAAGAATATGCTTAATATATTAAATAATAAAAATATAGATAAATGGAGTATATAAAATAGAATTTAATTCATATCAAGATAAAAAATATTAGGAATAACTATGTAGGTAAAACAAAAAACTCAATTCACACAAGATTAAGCCAACACAAGTATGATAAAAGATCATCTGTTTATTTACATTCATTGGAGACAGGACATAAGTTTAAAAAAGGGAGTGTAAAAATGATAAATCATACTAAAAATGGAAGAGATAGAAAGATAAAAGAAGTTATATTGATTTGAAATATTAGGCCATCTCTTAATAAAGATTTGGGTTTGAAAACACTGATTTTGTAGAAATATATATATATACATATTGTTGATAAATAAGTTATATATAAAATATAGTTTCAAAAAGATGTCCATAGAGGGTGGGTGGAAGAGTGATGAGATAAAATTTAAAAGTTATTTCAGTTAGGAAAATGGTGTAGCTGTAATAAAGCTTAAAAGAGGTAAGGTTAATTAAAAATTAAGAAGAAGTAGAATGATATAAATATTATGTTAATATTATTATTGTTGTTGATAAAAAACATGTATAATATATAAAATAATTAAAATAGAAGAAATAAATAGGATTATTGAACAATTTTGAAATAATGGGGATAAAAATAAATGTTTAATTTTTTGAGTAAAATTTTTTATATGAACGAAATTAATTGATTATAAATATAGAATAAAAGAATATTAGTATTTTTTTTTAAAAGTTAAAAATTCATAGTTTTAAAATAAAAAAATGTCATTTATGATTTTTTATATATGTGAGTAAATATTTGGATATGTATGTACCAGTATATATATGTGTATGGTTAGGTATTAATTGTATATGTTTAAATATTGTAGCTCTGATGTGACTGCAGGATAGTTGAAACTGTAAGCAAGAAGAAATAAATCATATGTTAAAGTTGCATTGTTAAGTGTTAATTAAGGAGTATATGGTATATTGTATAAGTTTGTAAGAACAAACAAAAAAATTATTAAAGTGGATTTACCTGCCAATAGTAAACTGATAGGAAGAATATCTAAGAGTTTAACAAATAAAAAAAAAATGATAAAAGTAGAAGACAAATATAATCTATTATCAAAATAAAAATTGTTCATCACTCTAAAATATTGGATATCCATTAAAGGAAAATGGAATAAAAATATATCAATCAATAAGAAAAACTTGATTGCTACACATGTAAATGCAAACCCTATTGACATCAAGGAAATAATATCAGCACCAGTAAAAGTTAATAGGCAAATAAAAAATTTACTATTATATGTTGTAGCTAAAGATTTGAATCCTATATTGAGACAGAACTGGTTCTGATGACCTCTGGGAATAAATATTGAATGTATCAAGAGGGCCAAACTGAAATTTAAAACCCAGAACAAATTCCCACCATTGTTTAAGTCAAGTCTAAAGGCAGTTAATAATAAAGTCATAGCAAATGGATAAAAAACAATGTGAGATATCAGTTAGTAAAAAATTGAATCAAACAAGGCAGGTTAAAAGTGTGACCAAACTATGTAGTGCCACAAATCTGGAATATTCGTGAAAATTTTTCTGTGTGTAAAGAATAAATTCTCACTGACTAAGTTTTAATTTCGAATGACAGGTAAAAATGTGTGTCAGAGTTGCTATATGAAGGGCATCCCAGAATAGATCATATGAAAGAACAACTTAATTATAAGTCTGATGGCCTGACATGAATAATGATATTGAGAAAGCTGTAAACATATGCCAAATCTGTTATGCAACACCAAAATTACCTGCAAAAAAGTTACAACTATGATCTGAACTTATGAAACTATAACAAAGGACCAATCTTAACCATGCAGAAACATTCCATAGATGTATATTTCTTGTTGTTTTGCATTCCAAATGGAAGGAGTATGAATGGTCAAAAATAGCAACACAAAGAATATAATAAAAATACCAAATGAACTCTTTGCAACACATAGATATTCAGAGTTAATAGTTATGGACAATGATGCCATGTTTAGTTCAGTACAATTGGAGAATTTTTTTTGCTAAAAAGGGGATAAAGTATCTATTAACATAACTTTACCATCCCAAATCCAACAGACTACCAGAAACAGCCATTCAACAATTAAAATGTACACTGAATAAAATAGAATATGTTGATATTCAATTAGCACTCACTGCAGCAAAGTTTTATCAGCATTTCATACCTAATTTAATAGTAATCAAAAAAACACCAGCAGAACATTTAATGAAATACTGTTTCAAACATGTTCCTATATTTAAACTCTGATAAAACCAGAGAAAAGAAGATAAGATCTGAAAGTACTAAATTTAAAACAGGACAAATTATATGAATAAAAAACATTAAGTTATAACTAAACTACTGTCTAAGCAAATATTTATAATTGAAATAGAAGATAGTAGGAAAGTTAAAAGACATAAAAATCACTTAAAAATCCATTTTGTTAAACTAACAGATACAATAGAAAAAACAGCAAGTTCAGCTACTGCTTATATGGATGATTTACTAGAAAGCCATCAAAATATTAAAATGGATGTATCTACTATTACCCAGTTAAATGTAGAAGAAAAATTTTCAAGTCTAGACTCAGAAAATATATATGCTGAATTAAATAGTGAACTAGTAGTGAAAGAAGAAAGACCTGTATACCACTGAAAAGATTTAAAGTATACCTGGATCTCATTTTATGTGGTAGATATGTTCCTCAGAAAATGCAAACAAAAGAAATCGCACAAAAATAGACTTAACTTACCTTAAAAAATGGGGGATACATACTGTAATTTTTGAAAATCGCATAAAAGCAAAGCAACAACTTAAAATTACTTTAAAATTTGCATAAAAATAAAAAGAAATAAAATATGACTAATAAAAAATTTCAAGTTTGAAAAAAATTGATACAAGACAAACTTTTTTTACTTTTTTTTTTTTTATTAACTACAGTATTTAATTTTATTCAAAACAATATATTTTTATGCATAATTTACAGTATTTTACATTTTTTCATACATGCACAATATTTTAATCATTATCACTATTTGATGATATGCAAGTTCATTTGTGAACTAGTAAGACATCAGATTCATCACAAGAAGAAATACAACTAATGTCAACTTCATTTTTTTAATTGCTCTTATAGTACACTCACCCAAACTAAAATGATTCCAATTGCTGTTGATCCTTCCCATTTCACTAAGCAATCTAAAATTAAAATTTTTGTTTCCAAAGAAATTCATTTTCTTTGGTGTTTTTTCCTCTCCATTAGGGTAAATTAAAAGTTTAAAATAAAAACAAAAACTTAGACTTATGATAATAAAAAGACACTTACCTACTCACCACTATTGGGCAAAATTTAATTAATACTAAAAATTAAATTCTTATTTTTGTCTTTAATTTTCAATTCCATTTAAAAATCAAATTTCATTCTTTCGCATCACATTAATTTCAGATCACATTACATAATTTTTAAATTGTTAATTATAATTAAAAATTCAGATTTTAATTTTTAATTGTCAAATTTAATTGTGCCCACTGCTGTTACTCACCTTTTAAAAGTAAACTTGCAGACACTAAATGATTAATTGATTACATACTCTTTTTTTAAAAAGCAAAAATAGAATGTAATTTAAAATGCAAAAACAACAACATGCGTAGTATATGCATCTATAACTTATGGACAGATTTACATTATAATCTTGTAAAATTTAATGTGTGTATATCAAATGGGGAAATCCTGATTTTAAGTGAATTATGAACTTCTTTATTGCATAAAATCTATTACAGTACTATTATAAAATGCTGGAAATATTAAAATTATTAGATGGAAGTTGAACACCGATAATGCGCTACTACATTAAATATGACGTGTGAGTGCATGAAATTTATATTTAAAGTAATAGCGCATCATCGGAGCTCAACTTCTGATCTAATAATTTTTATCACATAAAAGAAAACTGCATACAAAGATATTAAGAAGAAACATGAATCATATAACTTCAAAATCACATTAAAAAAATCTGCATAAAATGAGACCCGGGTGTACAATGGAAACCTGCAAAATTATAAGATTACATTTGCAATTTCAAGAGTGAAAGGAAGTAATATTGTATACTGTATGCTATTAATATATAAAAATAGTAACATTGTATAGATGTGTGTGGATAAATTTAGTCAATAATAAAAGACATTAAAAATTCTCCCTGTGAATAATTTGTTTGTACAGTATAATAATTATACTTAACCAAAATTGAAAATAATATAGTAGGCTAATTTGCAATGATGTAACAAGAAAAATAATTACACATATTAAATAAAGCAAAACAAACCTGCCAATCTAGAGGTGTGTGTCTGAGTAGTACCATAATAGCAGCACAGCAATGCATGAACAGTTTACTATGCGAAGAATGTATATAGTGCAGAATTAACAATGCAGAATAAAGTACAGTGAAACAAAATGCAGCATATAGCTCAATACTACAAAAAACTGTGAGTGTGGGGATTATAAATGAGAAAAATACAAATAGTGCTATAAATATGACAAGAATTGTCAAAAGCACGCTAAGCAAATAATAAACAATTTTAAGCTATAGTACTTTTTCTGAATAAATATTTGAAACACTTACATGGGTATTAAAATTAGTACAACTGTAAATGAAATGCAAGAAGATTTCCTAATTATATATGCAAGTTAATTAAATGCAAAATGACCAGAAAGCCACTAGTGGAAGTAAATAACATTTACTAATATTTGTGAAGTTTAAATTTGAGTGTTATATACCAAAAATTTATTAATAAGTATACAGCTGACTTAGATAAATCTGGTCCCTATACACATCAGATAAGAAAAAAAAGTCTCAGGTGAATGAATTCTATGGCAAAGAGAAAGCCAGCTTTTTGTGACATAACTGTTAGCATATCTACCTGTCCTAAGATTGAATTTGAGCTGAATAAATCATGGGAATTTTTTTCTGATCAAAATAAGGCTTAAGATTAATTTTTCAGGTAGTTGTTTCAAAATAGCAACTCAAGCTGGCCATTCAATATTGGATGATAAAAAGATAACTACCTATTGTGATGTAGAGATCTTTATCCTCGGTCAAGTTGGATTGGTGAGATGAATATCAACACATGGATTACACAAACAAAAAATACAACTATAAAAAAATGCAGATTTCATTTCTAGTAGGGGAGGGACAGAGATATATGCAAAAGATAGGTGCACAGTATAACTATGTATTAAAATAAAAGTCATTTGCCTAAATATATCTGTGCATAAGTGAAAGAAAAACCCAAAGTTGTGCAGCTGAAAAATAATTAAAAGTTAGATTCTTTATTCCAAAATTATCTCCCATAATCAAATAAAATGATGTACATTACTTATAAAAGAAATGATTCTAGAACTATAATTATCATCTCTTCTTTGTGATATATCTTTATGTATTTAATATTATTCATATATAATCAAAAATGCTTAGTAAAAAAAAAAGTTTTCATTTGTAATTTTGTTTACTTTTTGCTATACATATTTTAAAATAACATTTAATATTCAAAGTTTAGGTTTTACATTCACATGTATTATAAGAAATAGAGCTTTGTGGTGCAGAGGTAATATATCTGCCTGCCATGTCTACAAATTAGGAGTTGAAAACAGGCTATGAAAAATTATTTCAAGGAAATAATGATTTTTTTTTTTTTTTTTTGTTCAGGCAGTTGGACCATAGCCAGTAACAATTAAACACTGCTCAGTAAATTGATATTTAGATATTTTGGAAGATATAGTAAGATGAAAAACTGCTCAAACCTTCACCACATAGCAAGTTAACAAGCATGTGTATGACCTTCTTCAGAGTTCTTCTATGAAGAACTGTTGGAGAGTCTTTTGTCTTGCAGAATTTTTTAAAAACTGTTTGCCCATTTTTTAAACTTTGAGATAAAATGTAATTTATTAAATGTCTTAACTTTTAGTGTAAGTATTATTTAATATATATATATATTAAATATAGTAAGTACTTAAATATATTAAACGAGTTCAATATATTTTTATTTTTACATCTATGTAATCAATTTTATTTTAGCTGATAACAAATATCCTGCTGCATTTTCATATTCTTGAAGAGGTTTATCTTCACTAAGCTGCACAAACAGAATATCAGTAATAGCTTATACCTATATTTCCAGATTGGAAGTTTAAATTCTTCATTAATCATAAAAAATTTTAATTACCAAAAAGACTAAGTTAAATCTTGCTATTTGAAAGAGAATGAAAAGGAAACTTAAAATCATTAATAGAAAAAATAGAAAAATGAAATGAATACTATGCAATTAATAATATATAAAAGAATTACTATTCTACTTTCTTGATAAATTAAATATATATTTACAGAGGAATATCTAAAAATCAATGTGCAAAAAATCTATCTGATTTTACATTGCCTATAAAAGTTTCATTACTTCTAGTAATATTTCAGTGATAGGAGGCTTACAAACTTTAAACAATTATGGTTAACAATGGCCTAAAATCTTTCTATAAATCAGATTTTGTAATTATTCTATTACTATATAAATTTTAATATATTACTAGGAATTCAAACAAACACACACACACACACATATATATATATATATTCACAAGAGAACTTGTTATAGTCATCAGTGAAAGTTTACATATATAAATTGATAACTTGAATATAGAATTGTCCCAAGTCTTAACATGGTTGACAAAAAAATGAATATTGGAAGAATATTTCACCTACATGACTTATCACAATGATCGGGAACTAACATTGAGTTAGTCAGATAACTAATAAATTTTGCCTGCAAAAATTTTATTTAATATTTATATATAAAAAATCTTGGCCATTCTACACTTATTTATTAAACATGATTCAATTCATATAATTAAAATTCAAGTTTCAACAACCATTTACTTAAAAAAAACTTCCATTTATTGCTCATTGATTCACAAAAACAAATATTACATGATCACCATTTGTATGCATAAACATACAGTAGTGACACCCGGTGCAACCCAATGTAATCAATGGATGCAAGAAAGTTTGTGCATCAAAATTCCTATCTAGTACCTACTCATCCAATATCCCCAACCTAGTTCCTAGTTTGTGGCCTAGGAGGGTTACCTAGTGCACTCAAATCCAAGGTTCTTCATCAAAGATCAAAGCTAAAAACTAGTCTGGGGATATTGGATGTGTAAGCACTAGATAGGAATTTTCGTGCCCAAATCTTCTAGCATCCATTGATTTCTATGGCTTGCACTGGGTGGCACAATTTTATGGAGAGAGCTATTATAAAAACAATTATTATGGAGACAAAACATTAAAATTATTTCCCCCCTCTATTTTTGTTTTTAGAGTTTAAACAAATACAAGACATTACTACAAATGTCTGGAAAACAATAGGGGAAAATGACAAAAATATAAATAATATAACTTTGTTTTTTAATAAAATTTTATAATAAAACAAATCATGTGCATAATAAGTCCAATAACTAAATATTAAATGTGAGTCTAATGATTAATAGTTTTTTACAATTTGTTTACCATACTCTAACTTTTTGACTGTCTATCTGCATCACTCTTGTACCTCAATTTTTATTTTATTTCCCAATTTCAGATCTCAGTGAAACTAGGCATTCTTGATGACAATAGTTGTCTTTTTTAAAAAAAAAAGTTTGCAATAAAAAAATTATAAAAAATGTAAATTTTTAATTTTATATGAAATTCTGAACTATTCACAGCATTTAGCAATATTAAATTATATATATATTTCATTCCTAATTTTTGGAGCTATATAAAACTAGAAATAGAAAGAAGAAAAAAACTACAGAAGAAAAATTAAAGAAATGCTTTTGTTCACATAAATAGATTAAATGGTCCAAAAAAAATGGGGGGGGGGTACTATAAAGTAAAAAATGTTTTCTTCAGTTTTCATATTATTCTTGGTATTATACATTTAAATAAAAAGTGTTAATATTTAGAAATAAAACTTATGTGAATAAAAGCATTTCTTTAATTTTTTATTTATATATATATAAAATACTCAATCTAATATTTATATATAAACATGCAATATATAAAAACTATTAGGCTACAAGTAAAAATGATTTATAACTATAACAAACAAACAAAAAAAAAAGCTTTAAATTCTCAAATAGATAATTATATGGATATTATTAAGTAACCTCTGTAAAAATTTGCAATAATTGGCTTTAAATCTATTACTTGATTTAGTGCAGTGATAGAATGTCAAACTCTGGAGTATAAAATCATCAGATCGATTCAGTTCTGTGATTTCTGATGTTTTATATTTTAATGTATTATAAATTTTCAAATAAGGTTTTTAATAAAATGAGCATATATTATATTTTATCTGTCATATTTGTATTTTAAAACAATTTTATAGACAGCCATATGATTAACTCACATGTGTTTCTAAGTAGCACTCAATTAACTACTTAAATTGTAGAGGATGAGAGCTGGAAAGAGATAGAGAAAAAAGGCAAAGTCAATGAAAAGCAATATAAATAAAAAATAGTTTAGAGTTATGTATTAATTATATATAAAAAATAAAATAATAAGAGCGCTAATAGGTCTAATCAAGCTTTATCGATAAATGCAACAATAGAAAGCATTTAAAATCTTTATCTAAAAACATCCTCAGCCCAAAAACGGTTTCAAGCTATTGGCTATCCTCAGTGAGGTGTTAGGTGTCTGACATATTCTAGCACCATATTGAGGATAGCCAATAGCTTGAAACCAGTTTGTGGGGTGGAGATGTTTCTAGATAGAGATTTTAAATGCTTTCTCTTGCAGCATTTATTGATAAAGCTTGATTAGAGATATTAGCACACTCATTATTTTATTTTATAAAATACAAGCTTATCAAGTTAAGTCATATGATGTATGACTTGATTTTATTTACTATTATAATTTTGCGTTTAAGTCTTAAGTGATGTTATATTGCTAAGGCTATTAACATATGGTGAGACTGAATGGTTTTCAGACCCATATAGTTATTTAAGTAAGATAGCTGGATTTGAAAACATATAGGTGTCTGACAATTTCACATTTTCTATTTAATAATTAAATATTAGATAAGTGCTGGCTTTGAGTTGGGTATTTTGGATCTAGTGTCCTAGCACCTCACTGAGGACAGCCAATAGCTTGAAATCAGTTTAGGGATGGAGATTTTTCTAGATAGAGATTTTAAATGCTTTCTCTTGGGGCATTTATTGATAAAGCTTGGGAAAAGCTATTAGCATGTTCATTATTTTATTTTATAAAATACAAGCTTATCAAGTTAAGTCATGTGATGTATAACTTGATTTTATTTACTATTATATATATTGTATAAAAGGATATATGATAATTCTAATGAAAGATTTTATTATTTGGTTGCAAGCTCAGGATGTCTTGATATCAATGAAATAATGATAAAAATGAAATTAAAATTTTTAACTCTAAATGTGATTTATGTGGAATCTGAAATGAAAGTATCAACATTTACTTTCACAGTGTAGAAAATTGAACATCTATCAAGATAAATTGTATAAAGAATGAGACAAATACAGAGATAAATGGAATGAAAAAGGTAATGATTTTTTTGTTTGGGTCTTATTATGATGAGAATAAGGATAATATATCAGTATACTAAAATATAAAAGAGGGGGGAGGGTGTTAATTCTGAGATAATGATATAATAGTTGTAAATTAGAAGAAAGATTATGGTAGAAGATGTGGATTGCTTTTGGCATAAAGAAATTTCAGAAAAAGAAGGAATGTTAATTTGACTAACAAGATCTATGGTATATAACCTATGTAGAAAACTTAAGGCTTGGACTAAAGAGAACCATTTTACATCATACACTTATAACCATAAATAAATATTTTAAAACATCACAAATTACTATTTGCACTCAAGTAAAACTTCAGGTACAATTTATTATTCATATTTTTAAAAATAAACAATCAATTTGAAAAAATAGTTGACAATTTTTCAAATTATAAAATCTTTACTTTGGATCCAATACTGTTATTTCCTGTTTATGCAACTGTGACAACATATTATAGGTGAGTGTGTTAAAAGACACTAAACATGCACTCATTCAAACTACTCAGCCAGTAAATGGGAGTAAAAATAGCTTAAAAATTAACATTTAAAAAAAAAAGATCCAGCCTCATAGCATTTCTAAAGATAGATTCAAATACACAAATTATGTCTGTAGATCTAATTTATTAAATTTAAACAAAAGCTTCGCCCTATTTCTTCGTTCTGCAGCTCACAGTACCGCTATGAATATGAAGCAAAAGGCCTCGAAAGTGCTTAGCTTGTAATAATTTCTGTGTATCTTGATAGCTTCACATTCAAGTGTGTCATACGCTTTGTTAATTTTGTATATTAAATTATCGAATGAGAAGTTTTAAAATCTTTAATATTTTACAAAAGTAAACTAAATTCATCTTCCTAATAAACTGTTAAATTGATAGTGACATTCATTATATATTTGAAAGGCTGGAAAAAATGTAATTTGTTTAAGCATATTATGATAATGCATAAAATATTGTTATGAAAAACCAAATTTTCAAAAAATGAAATATATAAAATTATAAAATATTTAAATTGAATTCATTATTGTGTACCATACCATCATTAGTTTACATCTCATTACTGATCCATTTAATTAATAGTTGTCCACCATCAATAAATAATTTCAAGAACAAATAAAATAAATATTGAATTATCCTACAATCTGTTTTATATTTTTAAATCGTTACAATTAAAAACACACATATTTCTTTATTGTTTTCTTTTTTGTGCTAGCAAAATTTATAAAAAAAATGTAACAAAGTTTATTAATAATTTTTATTAGTTATTCAATGAATTAGAAATTATCCATTTAATGAATAATATTTCTATAACTTAATGAATGACTAATAAAAATTATTAATATAGCAAGGTTATTTGTGCTTTCATATTCTTATTTTAAAAACCTGACTTTTGTTAGCCATCAGAAAAATGTGGAAATATATGACACAGTATATAACAATAGAACTGACAATAGATTGGTATTATCTGAACAACAGTGTCAGTCTATTTCAATCCTAGCATTTACCCTTTCTTCAATGAAGATAGTTAGCAGGATTACTTGCTCGATGCATTATTGTATTTCAATTCAAGATGCTACTCTTCCTTAGGAACAGTGACAACAAAATGATCTGCCCAATGTTTTATTACTTCTCTTCCCTCTTCAAATTTCCAAATTAGAATAATCAGAATTTTTTTTTTCATAATCTATATCTTTCATAGTTGCATATTGTAAAAACCAATTCAGATGTAAATAATTTTATAAACATTTTCGTTGATTAATTAATATTTATTCATTATAACTTATCCTCATTTGCTATATCATGATGAAATAATGCTGATTTGTAAAATGTAATATATTATTTGCATTCATGAAATATATATAGGATAAATTTTTAAATTTATATAAGTATTATAAAGTAAGCTGTTCTAGTTAAATATTCTTAATAGAGTTAAAAATAAATGCATGCACACACATGCATGTGTACACACATAAATTACTAAAACTGTCAATAAAAGACATGTACACACACCATGCCAAACATATAGATATTTCCTCTCCCCTTCACACAAAATTTTCTACATTATATAGAAATGAATATACAAAAGCACAAATTGCTAAATAAATTTTAATTAGATATTAACCAAAATGTAACCAGAAAAATTTCTTCTACTTAAGGAATGACATCAAGAGAAAAATTAAGGAAGTTTATTTTATCACCAGTGATGTCAAATCAATTAATAGAAAGGATACTTGTTTTGCCATTTCCAGAAAATGGATAGTATAAGAAATAATTTTGCATACATTTGCATATAATAACATTAACAATATAGAGACTATGATTACGGAGCAACAAGGGCTCTGAAAGTGCTTAGCTGTAGAAATTATAATATAAAAAAAGCCTACAAATTATTATATAAAAGTTTCACTGCAACGCAGCACCGTATTATTAATTACTTATAAAGTTTTAAGTTTGCTTTGAACTTAAACAATACAATAATATATAAAATACTGTCATTACATGACAGCCTGATTAAATAACCTAATAATCCAGTCATTTTTCATCACCACTTAGTGACATCCAGAGGAATGTGATATTCTCAATATATATTAAGTGAATGAATACAGATGCATGCTAGAGTATTTCAACAGTACTATCTATATTTAAAAACACAAAATCTGAATCAAACAACATAGGTAAAATGAGTCTCTTACCTATTAAGCTGCAAATTGATAAATATATTGATTTCAGGACTATTCTAAACACAAGTGCAAATTTACATAAGCTTAGATCTTAAAAGCTAATGTTCAAACATATTTCATGTTCCATATGCAAAGCACAATTAATAAATAATCACTTTACACTTTTCTTGTGCTTTAAAATAGTCTTGAAATCAATATACTTATCAACTTTCAATCTTAATAGATAAGAGATTCTTTCATCTATGTTGCTTGATTCAGAACCTTTATGTTTCTAAATACGGTAGCCCTATTGAAATATTCTAGCATTGATTTGTATTCATTTACTATATTTGAGTTTCAATTAGTGTTATGCAATTACTGATTTACTCTAACACACATGTAAGTTTTGGGTATTATTATTCATTGGCTAGGGTAACTTATACACATATATTATTAGACTCATGTTAGCTAAGTCAGCAACTGGTATGTAAATAATTACAAATCACTTTGACACAAAAATCAAGGGAAATATTTTGCATTCAGAAATCATGAAAAAACTGTCTCAGAAGTAGTTTATATGTATATACTAAAATGGTAAATCATTAAAAATTGAAATGCATATATATATATCTGAATAGATATTACATTCAACCAACTCTTTTTTTCATTATGTTAACTCAAATATATTCTAAAAAGTAGCTCTAAGTAGAACAATTTTTTTTAATAATATATGCATAAATGATAACTTAGACAGGCATAATAATATAACTGTAAAAACATTCATTTACCCTTGGCTTATCCTAATATTCAAGGTTAGCATAAATTTTGTCTTTTCTTTACTTTTTTAAACTTGTGTTTAAAATGTGGAAGGAGTATAGTTTAGAAAAACAATTTCAATTTGACATTTATCAGTTTTCAATATCATTTTTTCAGACCTCATAAATAAAAGTGAAAAAATTTCAATGTATCATATTTTTATGAATATACAATATCAAGATTAAAAAACAATTAGTATGTTCCTCAGCTTTTTGGATGTGATGATAATGAACTTATTATTCTAAGGGCACATTTTATTTATCCTGTGTAGTATTTTAATATTGCAAAGACTAATGGATTCAAGAGCAAAATATTCCTGCATCAAAATTCAGCCTATCATTTTTAATAATCAAACAATACACGATCCAGTGAACATCCAATCATTGCTTTCCTTAGAAGCAAATCGCTAAAAACAGAGAGAGAGAGAGAGACAGAGACAGAGAGAGATTCAATTAGATAAGGTGTTCAAGTCTTTCAAAAAAATAAAAGTTTTCTTATGATAACATTGCAAAATGTTGTTAAGTAAATGGAATTTGGCCTAAGCATGATATATGTGGACATACTTCATAAATTGTTTTGTATCATGATTATCATCATTATTTTCAATCCACTGCTGTATAAAGTTTCTCCAATTTTATTGCAGTGTCTCTAACTCATAGCATTTTTCGCCTCATTCCACCAGCAAATTTTCTCATTTTATTTATCCCTTTCATATCTGGGTGTTTGATCCCATTTAAAACTTCAACTGTCCAATTCTTATCATATTTTCTGGCAATACATTCCCACTCCATTTCCCATTTTAATCCCTTAGTTCTTTCAATGATTTCAGTGACCCTTGTTTTCCCATCCATGTATTTAGTTTTCAATCTCTTCTCATTAATCCTAACATACACTTCTTCATTTGAACAGTAAGAAGTTTCTATTCGCTAAGTATCCAATCTCAATGTAAGTAAAAACTGATAAAATACATATATTAAAAACCTACCCTTACAAAACGTATTAACTTTTATTTCTCTTTTATTTATTTTGGAGTTAATGACTACTATAATCTTAATAACTTATTGTAACGAAGCATGCAGAAGAAACTGAAATAAATGTTACCAATGACAGTGTTTGCATGTGTTTAAAACGGATCAAAATAAAGTAGCCCGCAAGATGGTATTAGTAAAGTACCTCCAAACACTCAGTTATTAGAGATTTGGCAATATAGTCAGAATACACAAGTTCATAAAAATTCTTCTACATATACATTTTTTTAAAATGCCACATAAACTAGTTGAACTGCTAAAAGTTATATATCAGTCCGTGCTGTGTCATAAAAAAGCGTCAGTAAATGTTTAAATATGATGACATTTATATTTAAATTTCAAAAGCTTTACACTCTTGAGAGTTAAATGCACCAGAAGCCAACAATTCCTAGGAGGTATCTTAACCACACCACACGGCTTTTAATTAAAAAAGAAAAAGAAGAAAAAAATATTTACAGAAAAAAGATAGAGGAAAGAATTAGTGGAGCAAAATTCTATTCACATTTACTTTTAAAATGTTGCATCACTCCCTTCCCTTATTATGTTTATTCCTTTCTGAATTTGGTGAAGTGTGTGTGAGTACTTAAGCAGAGGAAAAAATATATTACTGGTGACAATCTAGCTTAGATCTTAACATCTTGAAGCAACCGATTTAACAAGGATGGAAAAAAAAATTAAATTGATTTTGCAAGATGAAATGCCCACAGCTACAGAAAGAGTGACCTATGATCCAGACCAATCACAAATAAATCAACACGGCCTGTGTGTGTGAGTGTTAGGTGTGATCAAGTGCCCTCTACAACTTCTTAATGTGTTTCAATACTCCCTCTCCCCTCAATCAATCACTCCCTGCCACAGATTTAATTTAGACTGTTAAACAAAATGCCAAAATAAAAAGAAAAAAATCTTGTGGAACAAAAAAAAAAAATGAGAAAGAAAATTTTTTAAACATGTCTAGAAAAACAAGACTCTGGCTGAATATTAAACAAGAATTCATTTATTCAAAAGCAAAACATCTTAACTAACATGCTGATAAAGAAAGAGAGCAAAATAAATTATTGAATATCTATTACTTCTATATGTAAACACATTTACGATATTATTATAGAAAAAATGAGGGGAAAAACTTTCGACTATATAACCCTGCAGCAATTAGATTAATATAAGATTTCAAGATATTGAAATCAGCGCTCAAAAAGTACATTAAAAAAAGCATAAAGGAGACGCAGGATCCATGCATAATAAATAAATCATATTACATTCTACATACATGTATATTTATACGTTTTAACACACACACATATATTTACATTTTTTAATAAATGTTTAAATACGTGAGTGTATGTGACATCATCAATGAAACATATTTTCAATATCTATGCAAGCTGTGGCTAAATTTTAATGATAGTGTCAAAATAAACAAGATAATCAATTTGACACTTGGTATATCTTTCGGTTATTATTTGAGACATATTTCTTTTTACTTTTTGTAGTTAAAAACTGTTTAAGACTATTTGTTGGCAATCTTTTTTTTTTTCTGGCATGGGTAATATCTAGCTATGACACAAATGATATATCTTCAGCTTACCACTGGAATTATTATTATTTTTTATTATCTTTACCTTTAATACATTGTACAGGCTTAAACCTGCATTTATATATGTAATATATGCGGGGTTCGAACTCAGACTTTCAAACTTTGAACGTTTCGTCATCAGATTTTCAATGAAATGGAAGGCTAAAGAATTGTGGGTTGGAGTAGATTTGAAGCCTGTCCATTAAAGTATGAGTATTATCTATCTTAAAATAAAGCTGAACACTGATTGTATATATGTGTGGAGATGGTAATCTGGACCAACTGATGAGTGCTGGTTTAGCACGAAATACGAATATTGGTGATTATTTATCTTCTCAACATGTGTGTGGTCAGGTGGAGATGGCACTGAGAGTAGTGGGTCGTGTGAAAGTCTGAGTTTGTATCTTTACTTTTATAAATATGCCACAGTTATTACAACTGGTTTGCATTAATAGCACTGTTTTTAAGAAAACTTAGTAGGTGGGATTTTTCCATAGCAATTATTATCAAAATATTGGATATAGATGTTTCAACTTTTATGCCGTAATGTTCTATGCTATCATAAAAAAATAAAGCACTAACATTACTTGTAAAATTGATATTTTGGCCCTGTGAAATATTTTAAATAATAACAGGATTGCAATTAATTACAAAAGATAATTGATGGCAATTTGTGTTATAGCTTGTTCTTATTTTTTCACTTATTCATAAAATAGAAAATTATTCAACAACTAACTGAAGAAAAATATTATATATTTTAGTCAAAGATGAAACATAGATTTAGATAATGTAGGGGGAGGGGGTTTGAAGAGATAAAGATGTCTCTCTAAAAAAGATTAGTAAAAATAAGATGAATGAATATTGTTTGAAATATCAAGAAAAATGAAAAAAAAAATTTTAAATAAATAAAAAAAAAAACACTGGGCTATCCATGGCACTTACTGATAAAGTTACAGGAGACTGTAGAAGGTAAAAAAAAACAAAGATGGAAAAAAGTTTAGCATTACTTACATTTCAACACTTATATGTATGTAATCTTTCCAAAATGTCCCTTTCTTGTATAATAAATAATATCTCAGTTTTCTGAATTCTATGAACTACATAAAAGAATTAAATATAATTTAAACCAGATAAAACATTAAGATAAAAAAAATAATTATAATAAATATAAACCAATGAAATGATATTTCAATAAAATATTCAAAACATTCCAGCAACATATTTTATACTAGTGAAAAAAAATAAATCAAAACATTCACCTTAATATTTTATTTAAAATGTTTTTCTTACATATTCACTCTATCTGTATTTCTTTTATAATTTATTAAACTAAACAGTGGTAATAATTTTTATGGCCAACTATCATCCCTTGATACACCTCATTTAAATCACTAATGTATTTTTAATATAAGACTGTAGTGGTTTTATGAAACAATATATGAATTGTGAACATAAATCTTAATTTTCATTCATTCATCATACATTAATATAAAGTTATGATGGAGATCCTAGAAGGCTTTCACAAATCTTTTTGAAATATTATCATATTGACCCACTAAAGATTATATAGTAGACACAAAATAAATTGTATCAAAACAAAGTGATTGTGTTGTTAGTGGTGTAGCTATATAATACATATAGCGTTTTGAAATGTACTACATTATGCCTATGTCTAGAAGTTTGTTACAAACAATATATATTATAAAATCCTTTGAAATGCAGCAAATGATGGTTTATTCATACAAATATCACTGAGATTACATATAAAACAGAAAACAGTCTCAAAACAAAGCAAAAACACTGCCAAGAATGTAACTATATGCTGCATATTTGACATTACAATACAGTGAACTATAGGTATATTAAAACATATATATATTGCTTTTTGCAGTCATTTATTAATGCAATTTTATATAATTTAATTCTTCATTAAAAAGCAGTCAACACTTAGACATTCTCAATATCAATAACAATTTCAAACTGTTGCCAAGGCAACATCCTTTTAACAATAAAGGTGGAATCCCCTTTAATTCTTAATTCTTGTATTGTGATTTGTAATATATAATATGCTATATTTAAATAAATTTATGATGAAGCTGATGAAATATAATCCTATTGTAAATTGAGATATGCTTGTGTGTATAAGTATAAGTGAAGAAAACATTTCATTGTTGGCTTCAATTTTTGTCTAATAAAAATAAAGTAAAAATAAAATTAATTTTAATTAAAAGATGTAACAGACTATTTTAATTTACAACTATTCCCTAAAATATTATGATAAAGATTAAATATGTATACTATGGTGATATATTAGTAATAATAAATAAATTCAAAACTTCTCTGATTTGCTAGAAAAACGTTATAATGACCTAATAGGAGACCATCTTTCTTCCTTGCAGGATATGCAAAGAAAAAATAAATCTCTGCACTACTGGAAAATTAATCAGAAAAGATATAAACAAAATGCACTTAATTTAATAATATTAAAAAAAAATCAATTAAAAATAAAAAATATTTTAAGTTAGTACATACTACAGAAGAAAAAAAATATCGTCAATAGTTAAGATTTTATAAATATATTTTTAAATAGGAGCCTCAAACTATAATTATAATTTGTTCCATGCCCTCCTCACTTACAAACATATAATAGCTGACATTTTGTTGATAACATTGATTAGAATGAATATATTGTTTACTGAACTGTAAGTATTACAACCTTCACACACACACTGCACTTTTATATATATAGTACACATATAAATTAAAATATAAACAATTTTTTTTTAAAAAAACTAGTATATAAATTAATAATAAATTGAGGAGACATGTTTACTGTTTTTACTGAAGATGTGTTCACTCATCCACTCTATGAAAAATGAAAAATAAAAAAAAACATATTGTAGCATATTTTTATTCTTTAAAAAAAGTAAATAATGAAATGTCTGTCATTCAGGAAAATTAAATATACTCTGGATAATTTTATATAGAAACATAATAGAGCAGTCTTTCATCAAGTAATTATGATCTCTCTAATCGTTTTAATGTTTTAAAGTCAATATTAGTGTAAGTATGTGCTAAAATTTTAATATGTTTTTTTTGTTTGTTTGTTTACACTTGTTTTTGGAAGGCGTATAAATGAACTCATTTACTTTGATACAACATAGTTTGTGGGCTTCATTGTAAAAAAATTATTTCAGTTTGCTAATTAATCTATTTATTTTCATAATAAAATATATGATTTTTTAATTAAGAAAAAAGAACAAACCATTACTAGATTTTAAAAAATTGAAAGATATTATCAATACTTAATTTTCTGGTTTGGAATTTTATAGTACATTTTGTTCACCTAATGAAGATTTTGTATATTTGTTATGTATATGATTACTCAATAACACAATTTATTAATATATTTATAAAAATACGTTTTAACGTATTTTTATTATATATAACATTTGATATATATATAAAGTGGAATGAATGAATTATTTATTTTATTTGATATAAAGTAAACAGAAAGCATATTGTATGCATGAACTTCACAAATTCTTACATCTTCAATACTTCAAAATATATATATATAAAGATATAAATGTCATTTATATTTTTAATAACAATTAAACATTTTGGAAATTTTTTTTTAATGTACTAATTGTAGCAACAAAAAAAAAAGGTGCAATAAACAGAAGATATTAGATTTTTGGTACTAATTTAGTTTGCACTCATGGCCATTTTGAATTATAAAGACAAGACAAAACCACTGCTGACACATCCAACTGATAAATGACATAAATATTGAATAAAAAAGACTTAAATAATTTGCTGCAAAGAAAAGGCTTCTCCTGCATTTCTCTACAACAACAACAACAGAAAAAAACAGATAAAGGAGTTGATAATATGCACAAGGCTATTCAAATAACAGATATTCAGATTTTACATTTTCAATCCTTTTTGTAGTCTCTCTTTAATGCATAGTTGTATGATATAGTTTTGGATTAGACTATTTAATATATATCATACTGTGACAAGTTATAACCAAATGAATTTACAATGCTTGCGCTTAATAAATAATATTTACATACGCTACTGTCAATTCATAAGTTCTGAAAAATTATCTCATAGTAAATCAAAAGATTTCGTGTTGTTGATTTATAAATAATATGCAGTGAGTTAAATGTGAAGATGCTTAAAGCTTCATCCTCTAAAATCAAAATGCTTCAGACTGGCTTATATACATAGAAATTTAAGAAAAGAGAAAAGTGGAACCACCTTTTTCTTATAAAATCTCTGTCTTGTGTTGCGATTTATGAGTTCCCTATGCAGTCATCATTACATCTAATTGGCTGTCATATAAGGATTCTAAAAGTGCATGTAACTGGTTTTCAGCCTTTCACATTAATAATGAAGCAGAAAGAAGAAAATATCGTTAAAAATCAAGGTGTATAACTAGATACCCATTTACAAATCAACGATTACAAATTAACTAGTAAATATATGAACTGGCTACTTGAAATAAAAAAATCATAATATTGTTTAGAGATTAAAAAACTCTCATAGTTTTTTGAACTCAAATTATTGCCATGGTGCATGTATACTCTAACTAAAATATGATGAGATGTTTTGTAACAATTCACTATGTGTATATACTGTATGTATAAAAACAGAACCAACTTCTGTAAAATTCAAATGCCACGACTTAAAATTTTAATTGAAAAATAAATAAATTTGAAATAACATTTGAAATAGATGCTAATAATAAAAACTTTTTGATGATTTAAATTTAAATTAAACTGCAAAAATGCTTATATGTATTCAGAAAAGATACTATAATAGATTATATAATTTAATATCTAGTTTAGTAAATCCAGTAAACATATTTTCAACCTATTAGCATCCTATTCATGGTTATTAAAATTATAACACCTCAAGAGTTAATCAACATCTAAAAAATCTATTTTTTATTTATATGAAATGTTCTGATTCATCGAATACTTTTTGTGTAATAAACAATGCTTCTTTGATTTTTCTCTTTCTATTATTTCTTTCTTCCAACTACATTCATTAAAATAAATATTAAATTATGTATTCTGTTGACGTCTTTTATACTAATGATAAAGTTAACACTATCATATATATTGTGATGATGATACAGTGAATCACAATACCCTAATATATATTTGAATTTAAAATAGTATAAAACTATTGCTAGGTTTTAGGATAGAAAAAGAACTTACTAATAAAGGCTTCAATGAGCGAAATGTAGATAAAATAAATATACATGTAAAGTTATGTAAATCTACATGTTCCTAAATGCACGTAGCATTGAATTAGTTCTGCTCCTCATGTATTTGATTACTTAGAACATTTTGATTCTATAAGAAATATTGACAATATTTGTGTAAATGACTTCTGGAATTATTCATAATCAAGATTGAAATAATTTTAATATTTAATATTTATCTTACACAAGCATTACAAACTCTGAAAATTTTATAGTGTATGTTTACAAAAGACAACAGAGAAAAAATTCTATCTTTTGTTATAATGAATAGGTGATGGGTCATCCTTTGTAAACAAAACCTTAATTTGGTCAGTTACAAACATAATTATCAAAGATGTATGTTTAAAAACATTTTACCTGACAATGTAAATAATAATTAATGGGCTGAATTTATTGCAGAAAGCTCTGATATATATCAATATTTCAAAATTACAAATTTTTAAGTTGTGTAGAATTAAAAATATTAAAAGCTATAATTTGGTAACTAATTCATATCCATGGAGGCCACAAGTAATTAAGGATTTGGAAATTAAGCTGAAAAGATCAAAGTGCACAGATGTGCTGATTAGTTTTTGAGTTGAGAAGAATGTGCTTTTGGTACAACAAGTGGTTAGCAGCTAGAACAGTAAGTTATTTCAAAGAAAAATTTTGACAGATTACAGATTTCAAACTTCAGAAGTCCAACTTCAAAGAAAATTTAACCAATTAATCATTCAGAAATTGCTCCAGATAGTAAAGTTAATAATAACAAAAAATATATTAGCAACATTTCTTGTCTGATTCTAAAGTAAATCAAAATTAATACACACAGATAAATAAAAATACTTTTCAGTGTATTCACATTGCACTGATGATAAACTAATTTATGTGTAGTTTTCTCAAGATGACCACCTAAGGGTAGAATGCCTTGGATCATCATTGATGAGCCATGTAGTGCTTAGAAAAATAGGATAAATAGCTATAACCTAATATAGAGTGTTAAATTGTACCCTAATTACCTGCCTAGAAAAATAGGATAAATAGCTATAACCTAATATAGAGTGTTAAATTGTACCCTAATTACCTGCTGCACAAAAGGATGTGTTAATCTTGTCCAGAAATAAGCTGCTTTGATCAATTGAGATTCAAAAATAGCAACCACTTGTAAAACTGACCTGAAAGGTTACTGACGAATAAGTTATGCATGGATTTAAGAAGAACTGTGTGGGAATAATAAAATAAACATAAAAAAAGAAGCAATAAATGAATAATATGAGCATAGAAAATGAGCAAAAAAATCAGCATCAGATAACAGTAAATGATAAACAAAGTATGACCAGCAATAATAATCAAGAATTAACAGTCATTCTTTATGGCTGGCTTTAAAAGAGGTACAAGATAAAAATCTTAGGCAAATTATTATCTAGCCAATGCCAAACTTAAGGCATAATGTTACAAAAGCAATTATCAATATTTCATTTACATGCATATACTCAAGTGCCAAAAAATCCAACAATAA
The DNA here is from genome assembly GCA_028023455.1 of Epiperipatus broadwayi. Lineage (NCBI taxonomy): Eukaryota > Metazoa > Onychophora > Udeonychophora > Euonychophora > Peripatidae > Epiperipatus > Epiperipatus broadwayi. The sequence continues at coordinate 441,706 of JAQFVV010006528.1, forward strand.
ACATATCAAAGGAATGTAGAGATCATTATATCAAAGCTAATCATCATCAATGCTCAGGGTCATCAGATGCCATAAATGTACTGGGCATCGGTGAATTAAAAATTATCATCATAACATCTATACAGTAAAGTAAATTAACAATAAAAGTGGGCTTTAATGATCTTGAAGCCATCTAAATAGTTCTGCAGAAAACTATTTCAAACATATATAAATGTATTCTGTATATCATTAGGCTGAACTAGCTTTAGGAACACAAGGACCCTAGACACTGTGAACAAGAGAAAATATACAATCTTTTATAAAATAATTAAATTTCATATAAATATTCCATTAAATTATCTGAATAATTATTAATCTATGTATATAAAAAATTACTTCTTGATTTAACTTAAAATGCATATAATTTAGAAATATAAACTAATTCATACTAAGAATCCAAATATTAAAATGTGAAATAAAAGAAAAAGTTTATTTGAAATTTATACCAAAGTTCACCAAAGTTTATAAACTTCAAAATGACTTTAATAAGATTGAAAACAAGTCTGGCATTCTATAATTGCAAGTCAGCATATAACAATTTCCACAGTAATAAGATTTACTTATATATATATATATATATATATATATATATATATATATATATATATATATATATATATATATATATATATATATATATATATATATATATATATATATATTCAAGCTCTATGTTCAAATGAAGATGGTTTCTGTATCTTATGAATGATCCTTGATTTTTTTTTAAAGTAAAATTATTGATGTAGATAATACAACTGAATTTAAGTCAAAGTTGATATTTCTAAAAACTTTGGAATATTTGTTCATTCTTTTCACCATGGTTGATATTCAAATAGACAGTCATTAGTTCATAATTAAGTTGCTCTCTGAACTCATTCTATCTGAAGCTGGATTTCTGTCTAAGGTAAACCTAATACTGACTATCATGTACTGGAAAGCATCCCAGTTTTAAGTTTTTTAGTCTTAATGTTCAATAGTGCAAGCAGCAAATGACTTATTAAGCTAGGCTATTTATATCAAATTTCACTTGAAAGAATGTTAATTCCCAATGATCTGCACAAATTACATTGTAAATTCCTTAGAATCAATCCAATAATAGAGACAAACATCAGAACAAAGAAAAAATACTTTTAACTAAAAAAACAACAATGTAAAACAACACAGTAAAACTAGTTAAAAATTCTGCATAATAAGATTATAAATATTATATCAAATTTAATCCATTTCTTCTGAAACTGATAATGCAATACAATAAGGAGTTTTTTACTATAGGTAAAAAATTTGAGGCAATTGAAATGAAAGTATACAAGAATGTGTAGTTCCTCCAACTTTGTTTTCAACTTTTATGTAGAACTCTTTAAAAATGTTTATAGTCAGCTTAATAAAATTAGGAACCAAGATGCTATGCAATTTGATAGAAATATTTTTAATATAAATTGTGAAAGTATGAGTTTCATATTTTGGATTCTAGATTATTGTGTTATCTTTATTAATTCCAAAAGTACCAACTATAGAATGTGCTTAATGTTTTAAATGCAACATACATTTTGCAATTAATGTTCAAAAAACTAAACTCTTTACAAGTTAGAGATTAACCTAGATAGTCGATTGACTTGAAAATGTAACCAATTTTAATATCTGGGTTCCTTTTTCAGTAAAAAAAATTGACTTGTATGTTGAAGTACAATTTTAATGTATTGCTATTGCTTTTAACAAGTTAAAAGAGTATTTTCTCACAGAAAATTGACTATTACAATTAATTAGAAATAAAATTTGAATATCCCAATGACATAACATAAAGGTATTCTTCAGTAGTTCACTACTGTAAAATCACATTTTCATTGGATTGCATATATAATAATAATAATAAATAACAATACAAGAGTTTTTACAAAATATAATGAATATGAACATGGTTTTATATGGGATATGTATATTCCTATTTACATTATAAAGACTAACTTAAAGACATTCTATAGAAGGGCAACAAGATTGTTTTCATTACAAAAATATGACTAAAAATAAAATCCATTGGACATCTATAATGAAACATGATATTGAAATATAGACAGTATCACAAAATATCAAATAAACAGAATGGACTAGCGTGTTATATATGTGGATGGATGTTTGAGTCAAATTTGGATTGATTTGGTCCTTGCAAAACTTGTGTCTAAATTATAATTATTACTCTTTTTTTTTATTTTGGTTAGCCATACTCTTTTGTGAGGGCTGCTGTTTTCAGGCATATATTTAACATATGTATATTAATTTATTTTCTGAAATAGATTTAGATTACCATTGATAGTTCATTGTCATTGCCTTAAGCCAAACTAAAAAGCCCCCCCCCCCCTCATCACCAATAAATTATTATTTACGAAACTTAAAACCTCTTAAGACTTTAGCTTACAGCATTTTGCAATTTATTACAACTCAATTACAAGTTTATAATAAATATTTGAAAACCACGCACTCTTCACAAACCTGGAGCTTAATTGTAAATATAGGGGATTTGAACTCAGACTTCTATGTCTTTAAATGGATAATACCCTATGCATGAGGATCAGAGTGACTTCGGATCAACATTAGCATGACAATAATATTGGCATCAGCATGGGATTTGGGCTTTCCATCATCAGATTTTCAATGATATGGATGGCTGAAAAGTTGGAGGTTGGAATAGATTGAGGCCTATCCATTAAAGTGTGAAGACTGGCTATCTTAATATAAACTGAATACTGATTATATATATATATATAATAATCTGGACCAACTGATGAGAGCTAGTTTAGCACGAAATACGTCTATTGGTGATTATTTATCTTTTCTACATATGTGTGGTCATGTATATCAATTGTATGAGATAGTGGGAATAGTTGGTGGGTGCTTGAAAGTTTGAGTTCAAATCCTCCATAAGTTTATAATATTAATTAAGCAAGAATTAATTATACTAACCATGTTGTTTTTTAAATTAAATTTCTAGTCCCCCAAAAAATAAAAAAACCATCAATATATAAAAATTACTACAAAATTAAACATGTATAATTTTTATATATGGCTATATTTAGAAATTGCTAAATTTATTAATCAAATTAGAACTTTTTGTATATATTTAATTCAAGAGTTCTAAATTGTAATACTTTTATAATTATAAAACGAAATTAGAAAAATCCACTAATATTGAGCTTTCAATCATATTTGTTTGAAAGACAAGTTAAAAAAGAAAAGAACTGTTTAAAAAAAAAGGGGGGGGGGATTCCTTCGATAAAATTAAATTAAAATGGAGTACTCGAAACAATAGTATAATATATCAGATATTAGGCAATTTTATTACTTAAAAATAATACATATATAAATAACATAATATTCAAAGTAAATCATCAATAAAATAGATGTTTTACAGTCAGGATAAATATATGAGAAAACACTTAAAACTAAGTTCAGACTTATACAAGTCAACTTTTTTTAATTTAAGCTTGAATAAAATAAATAAATAAATACACATTTAAAAAATAAATCACTAGAACCGAGAAATGAAATCATAAGCAGTAAATATATGATAACTATGTTGTTGTTTTTTTATCAACTTCAAAATAAATATATACAAAATATATATAAAAAAAGCTTGGTTTAATATTTTAATAGCATGGCGCAAATCAAGGAAATACAACAGGATTTACTTACAGTTTCATTAAAATGGAGAATAGGAAATGAAGATAGTCTAATATTCTGCAAGAATATACTCAATTAAATTGTAAAATGTTATTCAAACCCATTCAAGTGCAAGGGGTTATACATTCTCAATCATTAGCTCCTAAAGCTCATAAATGTGCCGGCCTCAAAGTATTTTTATGTAGAAACTATAATCTTTGTAAATTTGATTCTGATCGAAAAATTAATATTGGAACATATATCTATGATTTACATAACATCGGATACAAAGATTTAGCTCTCATTCAAATTGTTAAAAGGTTTTATGCTAAAATTAGGCACAGACATATTTAAGCTAAAGAAAAATCTTGAATATAACTTCCATATATATCTGAGGCTACACACTATACAAACAAAATCTGCACTGCAACATATGCAATTGGTTTTCACACTCCACATTATTAACAATACAAAAGACAAGCTGTCTCCAGAGAAGAATTCCCCAAGTTGTATACAAAGTTATGTGCAATCACACAACTGCCATGCTGTTTATTATAGGTAAACACATGCCAATTTGTCTAAGAAAATTGCACAGCACAGATACCAATATGATCGAGCTAAGACCAATACTGAGGTCAAATCCATTTTCCTCAAACATGAGTCTAAACATGGTCACACCTTCAAACCTACATCTGCCAGCATTGTCTGCTCCAAAAGAAATGATGCTAAATGTAAAGTTAAGGAAGCTTGGCATATTGCCAAAAATATGCAATCAACAAAAAAGAATCCTGCATCCCCTTTTTAAAAAAGTGGCTCGAGTAAATTAACTTATTTACATCCTATATTCAAATTGTATGTAAATCTCCATTCTTGTTTTTTTCTTTTATAGAAGTCACAACCTTCTTGCATAACTATCACTATGAATATGACTACTAGTTAATTAAAAGCATGCTTAGCATACCATCCTGTTAACAAGGTTTTCTTTATATACATTCTGTATGTATTTATTTTGAATTTTATTTTTCTGAGAAAAGTTTTTAAAAGATTGAATTGTTTTATCAACTGTGTGATTTTTATTTTTCCAACAAAATGTAATTTTAAAACGACTGGAAATATTTTATCCACTAATTTTTTAAAATATATTTAGGTCAAGTATATATTGTTATATAAACAAATAGCCTGCTATAGGGCAAAGCCTCTCAAATATTTTTTTTCAAAAAGATACACTGAAAAAAAAACAATACTTCACCAAGTGGATCAACTTCCATGTAATAAAGAATTTGAAGAACTTGCCTGGTTTTGACCCCTAGTCAGGAATAGATCAATATCCATAAACCAATCAATAATTGGATAGCTATCTAAATTAGCTATGAATTAAAAACCTGAAAAATAAACTCTCAATTTGCTTACAATGTGAATTTTTTTTTACCCATCTGAATATGAACGCACAACTAATGGGTATAAAAAGCTCTAACTACTACATCACATAGCTGTTTATCAAAATATTTTTAAAAACATCACAAATCTTACTGTAGGATGCATTAAAAAACATTTATTTGCTAAATATTGTTTTGTTGGTTTAAACTTTGTCAGATGGAAAAAAAAACTAATCAAAAATTATCATTATTAAATAATATTTATTATAAAAATGAAATTGATGTGTATAAATGTTTAATATAACATAAATAAGGTTTTGTAAATGTACATCCAAAAAATATTAAGATTAAAAATCATTGCTATTATTTGACATTTACATTTAATCTATCTGTTTCCCAGTTGTTATGAAACATTTCTTGTTTATTTCTAAAGAGTGTCATTGTTCTGTGGTTTTAAAATGCTGCATTAATGTTATCATAAGTGATAATGATCAACAGTTTTTTTATAATATGATTTTTCCCTTAATGCTTTTATTAACATTTTATGTAAAAAAAATCTGAATTGGTCAGTATGTTATAGATATTTAGTTTAGATCTAAGGGACAGTTAGATTACATCTAAAGAATATTGCATTATTGGATACAGAAGAAAATACCTTATGGGCATTATACTTTCTGCTCAAGTTTTCATGCAAAGATTTTGGTATAAATGAAACATTATTTTTAGACATTGATTGGTTGATTATTATTTAAAACAAAAAAATATACACATGTAAAATTTCAATTTATTCATTTATCTTTTATTTTTATTAGAAATAAAAGTTAATAAACTTGACCATAATATAATGAAAAAAAAAGCAATAGCATCTATTATATCATTATTTATTAGTATCAATATGGTGTTAAAAAAATTTCAATATTATAATTATTATAAAGAAAATATCAGATTTTAAAACAGAACTTGATAGATCTGTCTTCATTCATTCACATTAAAATGAAACAACTTAAAAACATTTTGTTTGTGTTCTGAAATAACTTGTTTGATGGTGATTGTTCAATTTACAAATCAGTTTTTAAATATGTAAAAATGTCAAATGTGATTTTTTAGATTATTCATTTATAAAATTAAATTAAAAAGAAATCAAGTCAAATTTATTGCCTTTTAGCATAAAGAGGAATAAAGGTGAGCATTTCCAAAAACTCTCACTAGATGAAACAAAAAAAAATGTCAAATTATTAATCAGTTAAAAAAGTGAAAGAAAAAAATCTTATTGGTAAATTATTATTATTTGCTATAAAAATATTGTGTTTAATATAATAAAAAGAACAGATTTATTAATGTATATTTAAGTGACATTAAAATTAATCACTATTATTATTTAATACTTGTATTTACATTTAATATTTGATTAAGCTGTATGATAAAATTATAATGATATGGATGCCATACCACTGAAGATTTGAATAGTTAACAGCTAAGCTTTGAAAATATAAGTAGAAGTTTTGAAAAAGATTGCTGGGACAATCAAAACTGTCAATAGTGCTTTAAAATTATATAAAGCATTATAAAAGTAATAAAAAAAGTGAATAGTTAACATTTAAGCTTTGAAAGTATAAGTAGAAGAAGATTGCCGGGGCAATCGAAACTGTCAGTAGTGGGTTACAATTATATAAAGCATTGTAAAAGTAATAAAGAAAGTAAATGATATTAATATTACATGATATGGAGCCACTATAATCCTAAGTCTGTGTTCAAATCCCTTCTAATTACATTAGGTTCATTATAGACAATATAATTTAAATACTCTTCATGTAATAAAGATATATATAGGAGCTGTTGATCTGGCCCAACTGATGAGTGCTGGTTCAGCACGAAATACATCTTGGGGTTTATTTGTCTTTTATTGTATCTTTATTTATATGAAATTATTTATGAAATAAAAAAGAATGGAGAAATATGGAAGTTGTCTATCTATAAAAAAAATATTAAGCATGGGAGAAAGAGAAACATAAATAGGCATGTGTGTGTGTGTGCTGAAAATCAGATATATTAATCTTTAACTTGGATTAAAGTTTAGTTTAATAAATGATTAGTAATGATTGTGTTTATCAAAAAGTTGATAACATAAAAGTTGGGAGAGGAGTAAATTGACGCTTGAAAATAAAAATGAGACAATTTGCTCTACATAAATACTTACTCTTCATGTAATAAAGATATATATGAGAGGGCCTAACTGATGAGTGTTGGTTCAGCATGAAATGCATCTTAGGGGTTATTTGTCTTTTATTGTATCTTTATTTATATGAAATTATTTATGAAATAAAAAAGAATGGAGAAATATAGAAGTTGTCTGTCTATAAAAAAAATATAGACAATATACTTGTATTAAATATGACTACCTTAAATACAAGAAGGCTTGTGAATCAAAACTTCTGGATTAATCATATTCTAGCCAAAGTATAGAAATTATTCTTGTAAAACTAAAACAAACATTTAATAAATATAGTTTTAAAATGAAAATATTAAAATTGGGTATAGTAACTACTCAATCTTGTTTCAGTACTCATTATCTTTCAAAAGGAAAATTTATTCACAAACCATAAGAATCATTTACAAAGAAAAGGACATTTATATATCAATCTCAAGGAGACCAATTAACAAAATCGGAGGTTAGGCTTGTATACATAGAAAAAACAATTGATTTCATATCAATTACATTAAGACATGATGATAAATATCATGATAATAGTTAAAAAAAAAATAAGAGAAGCATATATCTATTTTAATTTCTTTGTTTGTTCGTATTATCAAATAAATAAATGTACCAAATAACGAAAAAAGATTTTTAATTAATTTGCAATATAAAAAAAAAACATAGTTGTAATGTTTTTTGCATAACTGAACAAAGAAAAATAATAATTTACAAATTCAATTTAACTTATATAAAGGCACTCGAACAATATCACAGAGAAAATAATCGAAAACAATTAAGCGATGCATAAATCTGACAATTAATTTATGTCAATTTTTTATGCACATATACATACGGCACACATATTCAAATTTAGATTTTTACGAATTGATTTATTATTTCATTCTTCATGAATATTTTATTTGATGTTAAATTAAATGATCATGTCATTTCCAAATTAAAAAGAAATATTGATTTAATTCCCACCTCCTTTTTCATCGCATAAATGTTGAAAATAATAATTATGTTGCAAATGGACTAAAATACCAATTATCCAAATCATAAAGGAAAAAAAAAAGATGAGAATGATTTTAAAACAACAATAATTAACTAACACTTAAAAAAATTATAAATATACAAGCAATTTGTAAAATCAATATTACGATGTCTTTAAATATATATCCAAGAATAAATCTCACCATATAACAATATTCTATATATTTAAATTTTTTGAAAGCCATGACATTTTATATACTCACATATATGTAAATTCAGCTATGCTCCTCAGTGAACATGCTTTATACATTAGACAAGAGAATTTGAGCTATCAAGTTATCGTACATATACAAATTAAATTTTCTATCAGTATTTGATTATTTTACTAAGAATATCTATTATCGATTTTGAAGGGCATGATATCAAATTAGAAATATATTATAAAAGCCGCAGAAATTGTAAATTATTAATAAAAAAATTATGCAGACTAGCAGATTTATATCAACTATTGAAACTCCTTAAAGCTTTCCACTAATGCATACATTCATGACTAAGAAATAGAACTCAAGTATCAGAATTTCCTTATCTACAATGTTATATAAACAACAAATCCATATGTTTATAATATTTTAAGCCTTAACTAAGTGTAAAATAGGAATAAATTACTATTCCAAAATATAATACATAGTCATCAATAACGATGATGGAAATAACAACAGATATTTAACAAATGAATACTAAATGCTATCACCTAAACATATATAGTAGTATTTTAAATAAAATAATAATTGGAAAAATAGAGGAGGGAAAGAAGCAAAGTTATTTAATCCGTTTTGTGTTTGTTAGTCAACGAAAATACATACCACAGACACAATAAAAAAACAGAATTATTAGACCATGTGAAACAATCATTTTACATTAACAACCAATAGTATCAATAAAAGCATATAATCAATCAATTCATACAATTACTAGCATTGTCATGACTCTGTATAATATATGCAAAACAATGACAAATTAATCAAACATTATGATCAACAAATTAATACACATTGTATATCTTCAACTGCAAGGTCAAAAGAAGATATACAAGTGATTTAATTATATATTATCATACAGAAAATAGACTCTTGTAAATAATAACCAGTATTCTAACTTTAGAAGAAAAAGAAATTAAAGATAAGTTTATAATGACCTCACAAACCAAACATAAAACACAAATATATATTTATATATCATGTGCTAATCATTTAATTAGTTTATTCATTATAATTATAAATTTATTAAATGCACATTGATTACGTAAGTAATATTTACTGAGGCTATTCCCCTCTTTTCTTCCATAGCGTAAGCTTGTGGTTAAACACCTGTAGAGGTCCCTACTATTGCATTTTACACGCATATTCTTGAGGTTATAGCCTCTGTAAATATTTATTCGTTATGTTATGATAATGTCTTTTGACCTCTTCTGTATCAAACACACTTTCAAAAATAAATTCAGCTGTAGCTATCTATCAAGTTCTAATTGCAATCATTGATATTGTACATCTTTAGTATAACTTGAAAATCTTTATACTATAAAATATTCAATTAATCCATTAACCAGATGTTTAACATTTGATGAGGGCATAAAACCTCATGCCAAAAAAAGGCTTTTAATTTATAATTATAAAAAATATATTTTCTATAATAACTATTATCTTACACATATAAATGTTCAAACATTTGTAAAATAAATAAATAAAAGGTAGATGTATGTAGTTATAAAAACTGACTTTATCCATGCTAGGTAAGCTTTTAATGTGTTATATATCATAATCATGGCTTAGCATGAATAAAGTCAATTTTTAAAACCATCTAAGTCTATTTTTTTATTATTATAAATGTCTAAACAGATATTTATATTCTAACATTACAATTGAAAGAAAAGAGATAATTCATTGAATAAATCATATACTGTTATATACTGATATTTTAATTATTTTTTATAATTTATATGAAAAAAAACAGCATAATGAACTATTTTTATTTACATTTTTTGATAATCTTTATACTATATTTTGAATTTGCTTGTCTTTGCTCAATTTAAAAAAAAATACTTTTTAAAATCAGTTTTTGATTTACATGCATTTCATCATAAGTATGATGTTATAAAAATGTAGCCATATAAATGTATATTCAATGTTTTTTTATTATAGATATATGTCAAAGCGTTGACCGGAAACCGAACCTGGGCTATCTGCTTGGAAGACAGCTACGCTAACTGCTAGGCCACCAATGCTTGACGATGTTTTCATTCAGTAAACTGAAGACTATACTAATTATTCTATAATACATGATTAAAATAAACGTTAAGTGAATTTTAACTATTTAACAGTAAGAATCAAAAAGAACAAATTGAAAATATAGAATCCAATAATAAAATAAAAGTAAAATCAAATGATTAAAAATGAAGGTACCATAACACTACAACAAGAATAAAATAAAACCATTCAAATATTTTAAAAAGATTTTAATTTAAACATTAGTAAATTTAATTATCAAGTCATTTCAAAACCCAATCAATAATCACATTAACTACAAGATTGAATTTTCTTTTGTTGCATCAACATTAGCTTGATACTAACTCTTTTATATATTTTATAAAAAGTATGGTGCAAATGTGTATAGAAATATGCTAATTACTATTACTAAATTAAAATACTCCAGTCTTTATAATTGTTCAAAGAGACTAGATATTTTATTATGAGCAATTGCATAAGAAGCATTATTATGAAGTAAAAAGTTGAAATATGCAGACTGAAATCACTCAAATATACATACATTAAATTAAGAATTATATAAATGACATAAAACAGTATAGTTTATACTTACAATGTATGAGTTGTTAAAGTTCTTAGTAGTTAACATCAGCAAATCTATTTCACTAAATTCACATTTTAAAATTAGTAGCAGTTTTTCCATAAATGTTTTAGAATTTTATAGTACTCCTTCTTCTTAGGAATAGGACAGTACTAGAAGGTTTAAAACATTATAACCATAATAAAAGCATGTAATTGTCTAGGAAGAAAACAAAGATATATTCAGAATTCTGTCCCTTGAGAATCACAGGTATAAATAAATAAACCATCCTCTTTCCCTAGTTTTTTTTTTTTTTTTTTGGGGGGGGGGGTAATTTTTTTTCTTCTATGTGATCCAATGGTAAATAAATATAATATCAAGTTAATTTTATTTATAGTTCTAAACACATTTGAAACACTGTTCAATTAACATAAAGATTTTTTTTCTTTAATGCTAACATCCAATGCCTTATGGTACTTTAAAACACTCTGTAATTAAAATCTTCTATCTGTCATATTATATAGTATTTTCTATCTTACAACATTAATCTGTGTCAGATGTTTTAATTACTTTCAAGATAATTATCATACTAATTTGTGAATTACTTATCTAGATGTTTTCAAGTTTTACAAGTACTTATTTTAGTTATTATTTGCAGAAGACTGCTCAATGATTGAGCTTAAAAGTTCCCAGAATTTGTTAACAACTCTTCCCTTCAAATTTCTTAGAAAACAAAAACTTATCAAAGGATAAAAAAAATACTGAAAGTACATTCTTCTAAAAATTTTAAACACCAGATAGTGACATATAATAATAGATTACTTTCTTACTTTCTTCTGGTGGAAACACCCCAACTATCTAACTATGATATGCATCACAGAACATTCTTATAAATAACTTAGTAAAATGACTGACAAAAAGTTAATAGCAATTTCAAAACAAATATTTATCATATCTTTGAAGCAATTTTTCAACTAAGCTTATGTAGATATACACCTGGGTCTCATTTTACGCGATAGATAGGTTCTTCAGAAAACACGCGCAAACAAAATCGCGCAAAAATAGATGTAACTTGACAAAATTGTGCAAAAATAGACATAACTTACATTGAAAAAGGGGGGATGCGGTCTGTGATTTTTCAAAATTCGCGCAAAAAAAAAATAAGGAAATAAAATATGACTAATAAAAAATTCCAAATTTGAAAAAAATTGATACAAGACAAACTTTTTTTAACTATAATATTGAATTTTATTCAAAATAATATTTTTTTATGCATAATTTACAGTACGGTAATTTACATTTTTTATACACGTTTTAATTATTATCACTATTTGCCGAAACACATGTTCGTTTGCACTCTCATGTTGTGTTAATGGTTTTCTGTTGACAACATAATTAGTAATTAATCTTTGAGACAATGATTTGATTAATTGTTTATGAACTTAGACTTATGATAATAAAAAGACATTTATTCACCACTGCTGGGAAAAATTTAATTAAGACTAACAACTAAAAATTAAATTCTTATTTTTGTCTTTAATTTTCAATTCCATTTAAAAATCAAATTTCACATAACATTATTTCAAGTGGCCGTAAGTAATTTTTAAATTGTTAATTACAATTAAAAATCAGATTTTAATTTTTAATTGTCAAATTTAATTGTGCCGCCTGCTATTACTGACCTTTTAAAAATAAACTTGTGGACACTAAATGATTAATAATTGATTACGTTCTTTTTTAAAAAGCAAAAACAGAATGTGATTTAAAATGCAAAATTAACATGCACAATGTTTGAACAAATTTACATTATAATCTTGTAAAATTTAATGTGTGTATCCATAAAATGTGGAAATCATGATTTTAATTTCATTATTGCATAAAATCTTACTATTATAAAGCACTGAAAATATTGAAATTACTAAGTTGAAAGTCGAATTCCAATAATGTGCTATTACTTTCAATATAACGTAAGTGCATGAAATTTATTATTTAAAGTAATAGCGCAATATAGGAGTTCGACTTCCGGTGAAACACGAATCGCGTAACTTCAAAATCATGTTAAATAAGTCCGCGTAAAAAGAGACCCAGGTGTATATGTAATCAATGTTACTACACACTGTACTGAATTAAAATTTATGATACAAAGTTCAAATACATTTAATAGCATTTTGATCTCCATACTCCAAAATTGTTTTCTTGCCAATTTGTTATTAAAGTATTTTTATTTTTTCATGCAAATTTAAGAATAACATAGTTAAATTCTAAAAATTATATATTTTATAGTTAAAGAGTCAATTGAAACTTCATTAAAAAACAACAACAACAACAACAACAAACAAATTGCTTTATTTCTAACTACAAATACAAACTAAAATAGGACAAACTCGTATTTTTTTTAAAAAATAAAAAAGATAATTGATGAACAAAATTTTAAATATTCTCCAGACACATTTCTTTTTTTTTTTTTAATTTACAAAAATAATTAAACATATATAACGAGTCATTTATTTATATAGCACTATGTTTTTAATATCGTAAATTGTAAAAATTTCACAAGCGCCATTCATTAAAATATAGTAAAAAGAAATTGAAAGTGATTAATACCTTCCCGTTCTCATTTCGAAATGCTTAAGATTTGCCTATACATATACGTTTAGGTTAAAGAAGATAGAATGATTCATTCAATCTTTTTAAAATATTTTATCTTGTGTTTGGAAAGGAAAGTATTCATTAAATGTTTAAATCTATTTAGCGCAGTGTAGTGGAATGATCCCTAATTATTATTAAAAATAATGAAAAATCTAAAACAATAAAATATTCATGCTATGCTAAAGTTGGGTTTAGATTTAGATTTGACTCTGTGTGGATCAATATATTGCTGGAAGAATGTATTTAAAAGTTGAAAGACCCTGGATTGCAGCTCAATTTTGACATTTCAGGTGCTCAAACATCATATAAATTCCTGAGCAAGAAACTATCCATTATTTTAATTTTTGTTTTCAAAATTCCCACTGACCTATTAATCTAATTATTATTCAGAATATGGATCTCTAGTTAATAAGAAATCATAGTCACCTTTTATAAAAAGTTGGGTCAGCTATATTTGCAAATGATTCATACTATCGTGGCCATATGGATTAACTCTTGGTATAAAATACATTGTTAGAAAAGTAAATATTATGATATTTATTTTCTCCCTGATATATTTATAGATCTTAATGATTTCTGATACTGTTTTGTAAAGAAAAATCTCAAGAATTGGAATCTGGGTCATATAACACCTTAAAATGTTCTCAAATCCCAAGCATAACCCACTTATGCCATAAATTATTAGTCAGTAAATGAATATCTAGCTATACCTAACTAAAGAGTAAACTTAGTGAATAATATTTTCTTCTTTAATGGTTTTTGTGGACTGCCATAAGCTGCAAGAGCTGCTTTTTCTAATGAGAATGTTCATTATCGGGTTGAACGGTTGTAACACGTCAGATGCTGGTGGCAACTGATTCATTGAAATTTTATTTCCTTTTTAAAATTACATGAAAACTATAAGCATAACATCAATAAGAAATCCCAGCATTATGTTGCTGTTTGAATTCCTCTTTAAAATGGCATATCACAAGTTGAAATCAGACAAAATTTGAATTTTTTATTAATAGGTTCATTTAATTTTTTCTTTTTTTCATTGTTTACTAGATTTCATGAAGAAAACAAAAGCAGAATTTTTTTTATTAGTCAGATTGTTACTAAAATGAATTAAAAATGCACCAGTGATTCATATTTCAAGGCCTTCATCCTGATAAAAACATAATCAGAATATTGTATGTAAATATTCAATTTTAATTTTTTAATTATTTGAATAGTATTTTAAAAAATTTTAATTGATAATTTATTAATGTTTGCATTTGTGTGTCTGTGTAGTATGTAAATTATATATTAAATCATTTATGCTCTTTATTATACAATATATAAATTTGTATTCAAATATAATAAAAGTGGTTTATGTACAATGTACTTTTGGAGCTCTGATCCAAGTTTGAGACAACCTTATTTTATAGACATAATGATTCTCAAAAGATTTAATAATTTATTAGTGTGTTTATATTTGTATTTGTGTTTTCACATGCATGTCTGCATTTCTATAATAAGTAATGATTTACATATATAAAATTAAGGTATTATAGAACAGTGCAATGTAAATTTTAAGACTGATTATCAGCTATACAGAAAGATTGCAGTTGATAAAGCAATCACAAAATTTACTGAGCATATAAACACTTAAAACCAATAAAGAAAGATTTGAAATGGTATGTGTGGTGATAGCCACAATGGTTATGTATATACCACATGTATGCATGATAAGAATCAAGTGCTGTGGAGTCAGTAAATTTGCCACATCTTGTATCACATTATTTTCAATTCTACAGCTAGAAAATGAGCTATATAAAAATAAATTATATCTCTGTGGGACAATAAATATAACAAAATAGCATCACTAGTTTGCATAAAGACTATAAACATCACTGGTATACACAAAAATAAAATAAAATGAAGAGATAAAACTCATTTTATTATTGATGAAGACAGTAGCCTACAATTTTTAGTTTTAGACAGACAAGAAGCCAATTTCTATGATAACAAATGTATATCCACCTTCTGGAAATGATTTGTTTTGTATCTTTTATTAGGATGAATCATTTTCTTATAGATGCCTTGAGCTTTGTTAACTTTTGGGGTACAAGATAAAAATGAAGAATTCTTGTGATTAATTTTTGTGAAGCTATGGATTATCTCAGGTAAGAAGTATTATTTATATATGGTTTGAATGAAAATTTTGTGAGATATACAAAGAAATTGTCAATGAAGATGCAATTTAAACTTAATTAATGATAAATTAGAAATTATCAACAAACAATAAAGTAATAATTATTTCGGATGTTGAAATGTATTTTTTTCCCCATATTTTTTAAATGGTAATCACTATTTGTCTTAGCCTTATTGTTTTCCTTAGTTTTTTTAGTTTCTATCAATTTAAAGCTTTTTTCTCTAACATTATTAAAACTGAAGTTATTGTGAAAATTGTCTCAAGTCAGTTTTTTAAAAATTCAATATGGCGACAGGACAATAAACTAGTCACTGCAGTTTCAATGTAAAGCATTTAACACATAATAGGATAAAAAATGCAAAGGGAATGACAAATAATATCAGACATCCCATTAATGATGAGCAAGTGATACATTTTAATCAGGTAGCTGAATAATAACAATAACAACAAATAATTGGTTGAGGTCATTTATTTTTAGTACAGATGTGGTCAAATTCTTATTATTTGCAATATATAAAATTTATATTAAAAACACAAGAAGACTTATTTATAAGATTTAGCAAACGTACGTCTATGCGTGTATATCTATATATTACATAATTAAATTCTATCACAACTGGGTGGCATGCATCCATCAGAGAATTTATAGTGACAGGATTGAATTCATTTTAAGAATTAATGTTCCGCTAATTAGTTAATCATATTTTTTATTACTCTGATTAATTAGAATGATAACATTTTGTATGATATCATCAAAGAACTACTTCTCAGACCACATCAAAAGTTTTTTTTTTTTTTAATTTTGCAAACTATCCTAAGAATAAAATTAATTATTAATGCATGATAGGCCCCAGGTAGAAGCGACAAGGGCAAAGAAGGAAAAAAATCTAAAAAAAAAAAAGAACGAAAGTAAGTGGAAGAAGAGATTTTTATTATTAATTGCCATCTCAGCTGGAAAGCCAAGGCCTACATTAACAATAATTAACGATTTGAAAATTAGCAATCTGTATTATTAAAAGTTTCAGGAAATTAGGAAGCGGTAGCTGACATTCTGAGAAAGTCAAAAAGGAAAGACTCTCATTTTGTAATTTAAAAAAGTAGATCTATCCTGCAGTAATTAATTTTATGGACTATTCCAGTCAAAATGATGCATAATCATGCATGGAAGTTACTAGTGAAACAACTTAGACGAAAGGAAGTATGACACAACTTATTATTATACGACTACACAAAAAAAGTCAAATGTCAAAATAAATAACGACTAGGTAAATTAAAGCTTAGATTTTAATACAGACTAAAATGCTACATTTTAATTAACTCATACGTATATAATCACTTTCTTAAAATATTAATATACAATAAACATATTAAAATACAAAATAAATTCTACAAAAAAATGCATTCTAAATCATAATTAAAAAAAAAAAAGTAATTTAAATTTTTAAAAATTACCAATATGTATAGAATAACGTTTTTCAAAAATGTATTCGGATAGAGTATATATTTCTTTAGATAATTTAATATATCCAGCACACAGTTCTTCTTTTCAAAATAGTTCATATATATCTAATATAGAAATAAAACAAACTAACTCCTTCTTTTTAAAACTTGATTTATTATGACTATAATCATGAAAAAGAAATCCTACGTTTCGACTATTTTTTATAGTCTTTTTCAAGGCACACTAAAATAAAATATATATACACAATAAATATCACATATTCCCAAAAAAATGAAATTAATTAAAAATTACAAAATATAAAATATATCCATAACCAAAATTTTCCTTTTTTTTTACCTTATCTCACTCCCCTTTTCTATTACAATCACAACTTAAACACAACTAATTCCTTTTTAGAAATTCTCACAACTTAAACACAACTAATTCCTTTTTAAAAATCTATATATATATCAAATAAAAACGTTTTAATTAAAAACCTATTATTTAATTATTTAAATAATAGGTTTTTAATTAAAAAGTTTTTATTTGATATATATAGAATTTTTAAAAAGGAATTAGTTGTGTTTAAGTTGTGATTGTAATAGGAAAGGGGAGTGAGATAAGGTAAAAAAAAGAAAATTTTGGTTATGGATATATTTTATATTTTGTAATTTTTAATTAATTTAATTTTTTTTTGAATATGTGATATTTATTGTGTATATATATTTTATTTTAGTGTGCCTTGAAAAAGACTATAAAAAATAGTCGAAACGTCTGATTTCTTTTTCGTGATTATAGTCATAATAAATCAAGTTTTAAAAAGAAGGAGTTAGTTTGTTTTATTTCTATATTTCTTTAGATATATACTGCACATAATATTATTTGTATGAAACTGATACTCCTAATAGAAATATTTTTATATGCTTTCATATTTAAATCAATTCCTATTGCAAACTCAGTGATTTACAACCAGATAAGGTTTTCAATTTTTGATTAGGTATGAAATTCATCTTAAACTATAACATCCCAATAATAAAATTTAAGAAGCATCTCACAGTTTAAAACCAGAAATGTATCTGTAAATTCCCTTATACATAGTATTTGTAAATCTATTTTAATTATCATCATTACAGCAAAGACCATGCACCGTTTAGCAAAATAGTCCAACAAGAGTTCACAAACCAAATTGCAATCGAATTCGTAAAACAGAAATTAAGTGGAACTGTTGTGTTTAGCCTACCATTTTGAGACTCAAATTTTACAAGACTTCATGAGCAATAGATCATACAATTAGTTTTTACTACTGTAAAAATATGTTACAGTGAAAACTATTAGATTTTTTTAAAGCATAAATTAGAGGAGATTTGAACCTAGACATTCAAGCTCCCTTTAGATGTTGTGTCACCTGATCTTAAAATGCTTTTATTATTCAATTTATAAAAATAAAGATTATTTAAAAAAAATGGTCAAAAATTATCATGGAATACCACTGCTATCCACTACATTAAATATTCATTTAAGGATTTTGTTTTAAAAAACTGTACCTATGATAGATTGAGACTAAATGTGAGTTTTAAAGAAACAAGAAGCACTCTAGAAATAGTTTGTTGTTGTGCAAATGATAGAAAAGTGTCAGGAATGAATAATTGTGTGATTTGTATATTTCTTTTATTGATCTATGATAAATTTATTTCATTCAAAGTAATTAATCAAAATATTTTGTAACAATGTTTACAATTGGCTGATCCTCTATTGATGTTTATTCATATTATAATGTTTAAATATAATGGACAAAGAGAATATTCATTATTACAGTTGAAAATCTTACATGTCTAAAATGAAAAATTGCTATTAAACAAGGATGTGTACATGATTCAATTTATTTTCCTTTTCTTTTAAATTTTTTTATAGTAGCCTCTGAATTCATGACGCTGACATCATTATGTGATATAAGACTGATGGCACAGCTTTTAATTTGAAATGACTAAAATTAGCTTATGAAAAACAAAACATCATCATCTTTTTTGGCTTCTAGATCTACAGTAAGCTCAAAAGTGTGCTATTTCCCTGCCAATTTAAGAGACAATCTTTAAATTGTTCTTAATAAAGTGTACAAAAACTTTAGTTTAATAATTAATGTTCAAAAACTCAATTTCATTATCTGTCAATAAAAAGTAAAAAAAAAAAATCACCAAATTTTATATTGGATCATCACACGATTAGGAAAGTGAATTAACTTATCTTAGTACTTTTTTTTGGTTTGTTTGTTTTACTAAAAAAAAGGATTTTGATGCAGATGTCAACAAAGATTTCAATAGGCTCTAGATGTATTTAGTGACTTGAAAAACAAGTTATTTCACTATAACAATAGTTGCAATGTTAATGTTCCCAATTTAGTATATGAAATAAAACATAATATTATAATCTAACGACATTAAAAAAAATTTCATTCAAAGATACTCTTCAAAATTCCAAAAATATAATGGCAAGATTAAAAAGATGAATCACTATATTCTTTAGCTTGTTGGATAAGATGTTATCAAATAAACTATTGTAAAGCCACATATTTATGATATAGTTATACAAAAGACTGAAAGATAACAGATTTTCATGGCAGATCCATTTACATAAAAAATAATTTCTCAAAGATCCTATACAGAAATTCTGTATTATTTTCGTTGGGAAAACATGACTAGGCATAGAATACAATGAAAAGCTTCAAAGGGGCAAGGTATTGAAGTCTTATCAGCGCTGTAAAATGTCCAATAAACCAATCAAAACAACAGTATTCAAACTTGTAATTCATGGATTGATTTGTATAATCATGGAAAATTCACCTTTCACACTTTATTTTTAATGTTTTCTATATGTATATTTTAATTCTGAGATTAGAATAATCCCATTTCTGTCAAGTAGCTGCTAATAATGATCACAATTATAAAAATATTACACAATGTTCAACAAATAACAAATAGATACTACAAATAATTGTAATATATTAGAACACTAACTCAGAGAAAAATCTTGGTGGGGAATGATTAATTGTATTATCAACTAGTATCATAAGCTGGATTTTAGATCTAAAGTGTAGCTAGAATAGTTTTGTCAACAGCCAATTTTGGTTTATAAATAGACATCTAACAATTTTAAATCAAAAATTAAGTCCCTGATCAATTTGTTTTATCAGACGATTTCTAAAAAAACAATGATTTAAAATACAATCTTCACCAATAATGAAAATTACTTTTTATATATGATGTTTACATTCAAAATACAGCAAAACTCTCCATATAGTAGTGCCATCTTGTGCTCCTCACTGATGAAGGCCACAAGCCAGAAACTAGTCTGGGGATATTGGATGAGTAGGCACTAGATAGGGATTTTATGCACAAGCCTTCTGGCATCCATTGATTGCTCTTGTTAGCACAAGATGGCACTACTATATGGAGAGTTTTGCTGTATTTTGAATTGTTTAATAACAATTATTGTGCTAGTATGAGATAGTGATCATGTGATGTTTACATTCAGTACTATTCAATTAAAAAGACAATAATTTATATTACTCTTAGCAGACAGCAGTAGTAGTAGTATCATAATCAGCAGTAGCAGTAGTAATAAATTAATGAAAAAATGTAATGTTCTTCCAAAAAAATAATTTGCAAATACTACAATATTGTACAGATTTTTAAAAATATGTACATCTTCATAAACATTGTTGGAATTAATTGGAAGATTGTCACATATTACACAATAAAATTATGGATAGATTCAATAGAAATTCTCTGAAGCTAAGAAACTATTTTCAAAAAAATGGTAAATCTATTTGATAAAAATTCAAATACATCATAAGTTCATTTATATCACCATCATCCCTAAAGTTATTTGTTGTTCATAGGATGTTTTTAGAATTATTATATTTGAATTCTGGGCAGAGTGGCTATACACCCTGTGAAGGCTGATTATTCCAAATAACATTTTATTTTTACTATCATTCTATATTTGAAAAGTTGCCCTAATTTTCATTATATATATATATTTTTAAAAATTACATCCTCTGATTATTTATTTATGACTTTTGTGTTTATGTTAGTCATAAGATCATTCTGTAGAAATTTCTCTATACTCTATATTTATTACTTGCTGGTATCCACAATTCATCATCATAAAATATAGTGCTAAATATAAATATCACATGATTACTATTTCTTATGTCTGCTCTTAACTGTTATTAAAACAGGCAAAACTCTCAATATGTATTGCCACTCAATGCAAGCCAGAGTAATCAATGGATGCCAGAAGGCTTGTGCATAAAATCCCCATCTAGTGTCTACTCATCCAATATCCTCAGACTAGTTTCTGGCTTGTGGCCTTCATCAGTGAGGATCCTTGGATCTGAGAGCACTGCACCTCACTGGTGAAGGCCACAAGCCAGAAACTAGTCTGAAGATATTGGATGAGTAGGCACTAGATGGGCCTTCTGGCATTCATTGATTACTCTAGCTTTTACTGAGTGGCAAGATGTATAGAGAATTTTGCCTGTTTTATTGCTAAATATTCTCACTATATTTAATTCTGACAATTTGTGGCATAGTAGTTAGTAAATCCATCTCCATGCACATGACTTGGAGTTTAAACTTGAGCCAAAAAATCTTGAATTTTTTCCCCCAAACTCACAACTACATGGGAGTCCTAAAATAATCTTGGTTGGTCAACTAAAAATGTCAAATGCTGATTGTAATATGATGCAACATTCCCCACTGATAAGGTAGACATCATAATTATATAGATATGGAGGCTACAACTGACCACTATCCCCTCCCCTCTTTACATTGATTTATTATAATTCTAAATTTTATCCATAATCTACTCTGAAAGCATTTTTTAAATTGTTATGCAAATTGCAGAGGTAAATTTATTTACATTCTCCAAATGAATACTACTCAAAATTACTTCACTTTAAATATTTTTCCCTACCAAAGTCACTAATTATTAATCTATGCAATGTGACATCTTTATGAATGGATTAGATCTTACCGAAACTTTGCCCATAATAAACACTGTAAATAAAATCAGATAATCCTGTTTTATAATCCAAATTAGTATTAAACCATGACCACTCTCACTACATACTTTGGTCATTGCCTGCCCATGAAACGTTAAGTCAACTTGATATCCATTACTTAATTCCAAAGTGATCATCTGATTAATGCCAAACAATTTCTAAAAATCTATATTTTTACAGTAAATTATCTCTGGTAAAACATAAAAATAATTAAAAAAATAAAATAAAACAAGATGTCACATTACATATCTATCCTGTCTGTTTGTCTCTAAGATGTTTGCATTTTCTTTTTCACTCTTTCTATTAATAACATATCATAATCATTTCTTTGATGATTAATCACAGCGACTGATGGTTGCTATATTCTAGATTTTATCTTTTCTTATAGAATATATTTCATACTTATCTGCTGCAAGCTATATTATACGAATGATTGGTTATTTTATCACTTTCTCAAATCCATTCCTTAATATTTATTGCTTTATTTTAAATGATTTTTATAGTTTGAATAAAAAAGATATAAGTTGATAATATAGATTTTATTTATCTGAAGTAAGAAAAAATTAATTTATAGCTGGAGAAGTATTACAAGAACATAAAATCTTTTAATAGATACTAATTGTAATTCTCTTTTACATTAAAATTAGTCAAAACATTTTATCAAGTTAACCGTAACTTTTTTTTATTGATTGATTTCCTAAAATTACTAGGAATAAACAAACAGCTTTCCTTCTGTATCGCTTGAAACAGTAATACTTTTTATAATTATTAACCGATTACTATAAAGTACTTTAAAATAATAAGACTTTTATATTTATTAAAATCTATGCTAAATAAAATGACTAGCCTCAAGTTACAGTACAATATCAGACAGTAAAAATATTCAATTATCTAAATCGTCTTATTATTGCAGAGAAGAAACGATAAAAAATAAAAATGAAATTGAAAACATAAATACCAAAATTCATTTCCATTTTATAATGTACAATCATAAAACCTTTTTCTATTTCTTTTTTTTTTTTAAGATTACATAATTTGATTCAAATACTTAATTTTCATATGCGAAAATCTTTTAATATAAATAAATATATGTACAAAAATCTTTTTATATAAAACAAATCTTGAAATATATAAAAAGCAATGTATACAGAAAAATATAATAGAGTGAATTTGCATATAGATATTTTTTTTATCACAATATTCACTCTTTATATATAATTAGTTATAATTATAGCTATAATAAAAATAAATTAGAATAAAATTCAATTAGGTTACATTTTAACAGAGTTGATTTTGAGGCAGAATCAAGAATCCAAGTGCACTTGTAGGAACTGACATAGATACATAGATTCTGATCTTAATTTAATGGGGATAGCATTGAGAGTCTCTTAAAAATAAAAATCTAAAATAAAGACTTTGAATAATTAAAACATAATGTTAAGGGAAAAAATTCAGATTTGTTAGACAATAAAATCATGTTGCAGCAAAATCATAAATTAGAAAGAAATACAATTCTAAGCAAAACCATCCCGAGGTTAGCCATAAGGAAATGAAAATGCTAATACTGAATTCTTTAAAAGATAGACCTATGTATATTAAATGCTAAGAAATATAGAAAAATTAAAAGTAAAGGGACAACAAAATAATAGGAATGAACAAAATTTAAGACAGAAATAATATATATACTATCTGCCTCGAAAATAATAATAAAAAACTAAAAATAAAAGAAGCTTGGCATATTATCAACTCCCAAACCTCTAAAAACATAACAGCCAATGGGATTCCTTTTAGTAAACACTGGTCATTTAATATGATGACATAGTCTGAAGCTTTCTGCATGTAATTATGCAGATTTATAATACTTAGTGGCCAGTTTAATTTATATTTTATACACAGATAGATATTGTTAAAATTTTGCTAATTTTATTTCTTGATCGTACTTTGATAAAAATACACCTGTATTGAAAACATGACCTAGCAAATAATAAAGTTTTAAACTTAAATTTATTACCGTATTTATGTTTCACTTTTCTTACATATTATCCATGGTTTTTGCACACAATCTTGTTTATATATATATATTGAAGAGATAAAAAAATAATAATGCAGTCAATTTTTTTATTTATATTAATCGTAAGCACTTTAAAGAAATTTATATGGTAAAAGTAATTTATAAAGTCAGACATTTTAGAATATGATTGATGAAAGAGGTTTAAAGGCCATTATAAAGCACTTAGTTGATATAGAATTAAAGTTTAATGAATATTTTATATTTTCTCAGACCAAAAATTAATTTTAATAATAAGTAGAACATTGTTCAAAATATAAATATTGTATTCTATATTTATCAATAAACAATTATTAATTTGTGTGCTATAAGTATCAAAAAAATTTCTAAACAATATAATAATTCATTGAACTGGGATTCATAATAAATTCAAGTAATGAAAATCACAGAATTGGAAATTGTCATCCAAGGATTTTAAGTTCTATAGTTATCACTCTGCCATTGCGAAAAAGAAACTGCTTAATTGCTCAAAAATTCATATGAAATGTGAGTGTCAGAGTGACAAGTTGAAATCATAATATATGGCCCGTGGTCTCTAGAATCCATTATTTACCATCACTATACTAAACCTAAACTATAAAAATTATTCTAAGAATTTAAAAAAATTGATTGCATTATTTGGTATATCATCCCTAGCAAAAATCGATTCACTTATCATTATCTTTTTTATAAAATTAAAAAATCAAAAAAAATCTTATCAGATTATAGTACTTAATTAATTGGTCCAAAATCTTGTTTATTAAATTATCATATTTAAAAAAAAAAAATAGAGCTCTTTCATTGGCATTAACACACTGATATTATGTTTTGCAAGCAATGTTTTGTACTAGACTATACATTAGCATATTATCTATTTAACGTACACTTTTTTATGATAGTGAATACATTATCAATATATATACATATCATTAAAACCATACAACATTTAGACAATCCAAAGTATTTGGTAATTATTACCAAAATATTAATTTAGTTTTTGTGTTAATTATTCCAAAGCAGTGATAAGCTTGAAGACTCAAAAACAAGAATTTGTGTAACAATTCATAGTTAAATTAAAAAAATTTTAAATCTCACTTTGGGACAAGGGAATAGATCAGCTGTATTCAGTATGTCATTTAATTTCTAAAACATCATTTGATCTCCAAAGAAAATATCCATAGGGTAATGTATTTTTTTTAAGTGTCATAGCATCATCCGGGATGCAAACCCGCAACCCGGGCAACTGCCTGCAAGTGCAAGGCAGTTGCGCTGACCTGTCGACCACCAATGCAAGACAGATGTATTTATTTTTTGTCTTTAAATATCTTGAAAATACAAAAAATGGTGTGATCAGTAAAACAAATAAATAATCAAACAATTAGTTGTTCTGATCATATGATGTCAGTACCAGAAATCACAGAATGAACTTCAGTAGAAAGCATAAGCACTTATGTCACCCTACCATTATAATAAACTACACAGGCATGTATAATAATAATCCATAAGAAAGTTAACAGAATGTTTGTAATTTTGCTTATTGGTTTGACCTATACTGCCTAATAGTTAAATTATTTATCAAATAAGTAGCAAATGAATGTTTTTTTACTTAATACCACATATGCATTTGTATCTATAAAGCAACTTATATCTATGATAAAGTTACAACATAAATACAATATAAAGTGTGAGCCATTTACCATAAAGCATGTGTTACATAATCTATATTTTTTGCTCATGTTCTTTTGCATATTATAATAGTAACTTTAAATGTTCATATGTTTAATTTCTAGTTAATGAATAAGTGATGGCCAACCTGTAATAAATTTAAAATACACAAAGTAGTTCAAATTTAATTTACATTTATGATTTTTAACTTGCATTAATATTACATTAAGCTAAATAAAATTATAATGTATTTTTAAATATTGACTGATAAAACGAATTGTTATAAGAAAGGTATAAGTAATGACAAATTAAGTATTCAGTTGCTTAATTTTAATACCTTATTAGCTATTTTCTTTCACTTATCTAATAAGAAATATACAATATAGTTAAACAAAACTTTTCATTAATATACACTTATGTAAACATGTATGTAAAACATCATATTATGATTTTTTTTATCCTATCATTACAGTCTATTTTTTCTTTATTGTATCCAGAAAACAAGTTGTTTATAATGAATTGAACCTTGAAGATTGTAAATACTGAAGTGGTAAATACTATAAGTCAAATTCCTATAAAATGTTAATGGGAAATTGAGTTAAAACAAATTAAAGCTTCAGAAAATGATATAAATATATACCTACATAATATACATACAGCAACAATTTGTAAATGAATACAGACATTTCAACTTTAAGAGAAAAAAATACTCTAGGAATGAGTTTGTGATTACTATGCAAACCAATTTTTGTGATTATTATGCAAATCAGTCTGTGAACCATAAATATTTCCAATGCAAAACATGCTGGTCCTGTTTAATTTCTTCTGTACATAAATTTTCTTTTTGAAATGTTTTACTACCATGTTTAATTGTAGCTCCCTGATGTGTTCTACTCTCTGGTATATCTTCTAACGGAAACAATTAATAATACCCTTCTTAAAATATAAAAAATATTATTTGAAGAAAATAATAACTTTAAGAATGAAAACAAAATCCTTAAAAAAAAACACACACAATAAAAATATTCTCATTGATTGATTCATTCCTTTGTAAGTCATTTTGAAACCATTTCAAGATAAATTTTGGATTAATAAAATGTTACTTTTTTTGCTAAGTTTGTAAAAATTCATGATTATTTTTACAGAAAGATTACATAATAATTATTAAAAATCAAAATTATACATTATTATGCTGTTAATTTATATGTATATGTTTTATTTAAAAAAAAAAACAGAAGAAAATATCTTATAGTGTAACATTAACAAAGAAATGCATAGCATTTTGATCACTCCATCTTATGAAAATATTAGCTAATACATCATTGCAGACACTGTATTAGAATAACTTGAGATATCATAAAAATTAGAAAACAAAATTGTAATATTTTAAAACATAAAAAGATAAATATTTTTCCATTTGAGATATCATAAAAATTAGAAAACAAAATTGTAATATTTTAAAACATAAAAAGATAAATATTTTTCCATCCACATTTTAAATACAAATTACAAAAAATATTTTATTCCTTTTCTGAAATTATGGCTGCTCTATCAACCATGGAATGATGACAATATGATTTTGTTATCATTACAATCTGTTTTTCAATATTTGCAAAGTTCAAATATGGATTTTAATTTTTTTGTCTTTACAAATGTATATTATGATTGAATCAAGTTAAATTTATTGAATTCTTAAATGGCTTAATAGTAAAATCAAAAATTGAAACTTTACAAAAAGTCTCACCAGAGAGAACAATTAAATCTGTCACAATACTGGAAGGTTTAAAAAAAACTAGCTTCTTTGTCTTATTGATGAATCTTCTTTAATATATAAGCATCAAAAGAAGCCTATTTTCATCCCGATTAGAGCTGTCATCTAGAAACAATAACTAATACTAAAATACAAATGTCACATGGTAGATATAACCATACATCAGATAAAAATTCTGACAGCAAAAAAAAAAGCCAAAATAAGAGTTTCACATACAGCAATTGTGATGGGCACTAGAAATGACTGTTTACAAGTTGGAATCATAACAGAAACTACTACTTTTCCCACAAGTTTTCTGGTTTTATTTTTATAACTGATTTCATCATTGCTAAAAATTTCATGTTATTTTTAGCTAGAAACATTTTTCACAATGATGTTCTCAGTTGATAATATGAATCAAGTTCACACTTAAGTACAAAAAAATTCTGTCACCCTTAAATTTCCTTAGCATTTTCATTATCTTCTTAGATTGATAGATTTTTCTTTCACTTTCATTTTTATCACTATCCATGATAAAGAATAGGAAAATATTTTGAGGGAAAATAATCTCCATATATTTAAAAATGAAACACATCAATTAAAATTAAATTACTATTTACATCAATTAAATAATTCATTATCAGATCAATCATTGGTAATGATTTTTTAAAATTTGAATTAGGCTAATGATTTAATTTTCAATTGGTATATTCAGTTTATGGTATTGACTAGTTAAGTTTATAATACTTTGGTATTTTATATGTATTTAAATGTGTTGGAGTTGTGCATACAAAAAATTGTCTGCAATTATAAATTAAATAACAAAATTTCATTTTTTAAATTTCAGTGGGCACTATTGTAATCATATATCATGAGTGTTATTTTTAAACACCAAGAAGGATAGACATAAGTCATAATATAAAGTTATCCCCTTAATAATGTTTAAATTGTGAAGTCAATGTTCCCTGATAAAAAACATTTGTGGTACTATTAACAATTCCATTTACGAGAACGCAGATTATTCAATAATATCTATATATATATAAACATTGAAATTAATACTCCAATATTGGTCTATTAAATAAACGAAATACTCTCAATCCAAAGCACAATATAAAACTTTTTTTAAAAAAAATATCAATTAAAACAATATAAGCAATTTGAAATATAGATTTAATCAAGTCATATGATTGATTTAAAATTTCCATACTTTCTCTCCAAAATTCTTAAGATCAGCCTCTATGTATAAAAACTGAAGTAAAGTCTAAAGATGGTCCAATTTTTCTGATCTTTTCCCTAAGAAAATGTTACCTTGTGCTTTGGATTGAGAGTATTTCATTTACTTAATAGACCAATGTTGGAGTATTAATCTCAATGTATTATATTGAAGAAGCATTGAAAAAGATAGAGATGAGTTATAATTCTTATATCCTGACACCTAGAATTTGCCACTTTATCACTGGATTAGACCATTAAGCTTGAATGGGTTAAAAGTAGTATCAATAGGAAAATTTTTTTTAATTATTTACCACCAAACATAGTCTAAGAATTAATACATAAGCAAATAATAAAAACACGTATTAATAATTTTAATGAGAATTCACTGTGTATTTTTAAAATAAATTTCAGCTACAATCCAATTAAAAATCAGTGCTCCCAAAATGAAATCATATCACTTAGTATAATACTTATCAGACTAAAGTTGAACCATTTTTGGTTGACATTGTAATTATTTTCAAAATCAATAAAATTGTCCTGTAAAAAAAATTATTTAATAATTAGAAGGTTTTCATGTCATTTTAAATGTAGATGATAATCATATTATAGCAGATTCTTTGTATTTATATATTTTTATCTACAAAGTAACTAATCAAAGTACCAATTAAAAATTGGCATTGCCAGCTGAAATCACACCACCATGAAATAGTATTTATTGGTCCCAGTTTTAAACCAAACATTAAACTGATTCTAATTTATACCATAGATTATTTAAGGAAAGTAGATTACTTCAATTTTTAATTGATATTTTTCTAGTTACATCATAAGTAAAATTTATTTAAAAGATACATAATAACTGAAACACACAGGCTTATTATATACCTGTGTATATATATGTAATATATAGGGTATATGAGCACAGATTATCTCATAACACTGATACACTCGAACACATATATGTTGAAAAATAAATAATCACCAATATACGTATTTCATGCTAAACCAGCAATCATCAGTTGGTCCAGACTATCATCTTTACACACATATATAGTATAAGTGCTCAGATATATATTAAGATAGCCAAACCTCATACTTTAACAGACAGGCTTCAATCTACTCCACACTCCAACTCTTCAACTGTACATCCAATTGAAAATCTGATGATGGAATGCTCAAAGACCACCCTGAGGCCGAGATTCTTATCACACCCATGTTGACCTAAAGTCAATCTGACCCCTCTTGTACAGGACATAATCCATTTAATACATACACAAGGGATGGGCAGACATCTCTACTATGTAATAACTGAAACACACAGGCATATTATATACCTGTGATAAAAGATATATAGAGAATTTCCATTGAAATGATCAATATTTACATTTAAAAGTCCATGAAAATCTAATTATTTATCTCCAACTTTTTACAGGAGTCTTGTTTAGATAGAAAGTATTTAGAAAATTATATTTCCAGTTTTCACACATATAAAGTGTTAATATCAGACCTACTTGTCTTTTATATAAACTAAGATATAAAACACAATTATGATTCTTACTGTAAACAAATTTGTATATATAATCTGACATATTGACTGACCTATAATCTTTTTTTTTTTTGTATTTTAATTTTATCTGTATTTTGTTCTGGTTATTTCTTCTTTACATTATTCATTTGGTTTTATTTATTAATGTATCATAGTTCTAAAAAGACTGCAGGACAGATGAAATGACAAGATTACATAATAAATTTTTTTAGTAAAGTGTTTAAAATAAGGAATATAATAGTATTTTTTTATATATATATTTTTTTATTATTTTATTATATAATCGTATTTATAAGAAGAAAACATAGATCTATTACTAAAAGAAGAGATGACAACATGAAATGTGGAAAAATTCTATGAAGAATTATATAGCAATAACGAATTAAAAAAACAAAGTATCTCTTACAATCTTCATGTTTACCAGCATTTAAAATGAAGAAGTGAGGCATGTAATTAAATCTATAAAGAAACAGAAAAGCTCCAGAAAATGACAGAATTATAATTGATAACTTAAAAAAAGAATTGAAGAAATAAAAAAAATTGTTAAATGTCAAAGAAGTACTAATTGATTGGAAAAATGCAGTAATAATGCTAATATCTAAGAAAGCTGATAAAAAGATATTAGAAATTATAAACATATCAATCTTTTATCAGTTATATACAAATTTTTTATCAAGACAATTTAATTACAAGCCTTCAGCAAACTTTTGCAATTTTAATCAACCAAAAAACAAGCTGAATTTAGAAGTGGTTTTAACACAGTAGATCACATTCAAGTATTGGGATAAGTTATTGAAAGATGTAATAAATATGAAATACCATCATGCTTTGGATTTATAAGTTATGAAAGGATTTTATTCTGTAAGCATTTTTATGGTGATTAAATCATTTATCAACAAGATATAGACCAGAATATTGTCATATTCTTAATGCAACAATAAAGATTAGATTGCATAGAGATACTAAAAAAATTAGCATTGAAAATGGTGTATAACAGAGTATCTCCACCTTTTACAGGTGTTTTGCAAGAAATATTTTCTGGATTAGAATGAGAAACTAAGAGAGTAAAAGTAAATAGAAATTATTAAGTCATCTAGGTATTGTAGATGAAGTGGGTTTTTTTTTTCAAATAATGCTTCAAGAATTTCAGAAAATGTTGCAAGAATTATCAGACAAAAGTAAGAAAATAGGACTAAAAACATATGCTAAAAAGACTAAAGTAATGTTCAATGGATATTTTCAAAAGAAAATAAAGATTGATAATGATAAATTAGAAGAAATTAATGACTACAGATTATTAATATAGGGAAAACATAATGAATAAAATTATTCCCAGAATTAAAATTTGTTGGAATACTTTTAATATATATATATGCCTACATTTTTTTAAAAGAAAGATTTTTAATAAACATGTTTTTACAAGTTCTTACTTATGGATCTAAGATTTGATACAAAAAATCAATAAAGGGACTTCATACCAATCAGTAAAGTAAGACTATTTAACAAGTAAAGAGAGGTGTAAGTTAGATGTAACAAGAAAAGATTGAAAAATGAAATACATCAGTGAGAGATTAAACAGATATAGCTGGCATCATTGAAAAAATTAAGATTAAAACCCGAGTTGAGATAGATAAATTGTTAGAAGAGATAATAATAATACACGAAATAATTCAGATTTAAAATATAATACCAAGAGATTATAAAAAACCTAGATAAAAAAACTAGCATGAGATGGCTGGATCAAATTAAAAGTTTGCTAGTGTGATGTGGAAAAGAGAGATTAGAGATCGGAGAAACTGGATTACTAAACTTGGAGAGGACCATCATCCTGTAGTGGATTGATAGTTGTTGAAAATGATATTTATTTCAATTACAATATATAAAATAGATAAATAAATTGTGTAATAAAACCAAGAAAACAAATTACTATATATAAATTAAAAATAACAAAAACTTTAATTCTTCAACTCTTTCAATACAAGATATACAAATAATACACAATGGTAAAATCTGTTATACTGAGATATTTTAATATATATATTATTAAAAAAAATAACTTCATAATTTTATTATATAGGGAAATTTTTAATTTTATATTTATTAAAGCATTTAGTTGGGGGGAAAAAACCTCAATAAAAACGTGTCTTTTATCTAATTCGAAATGGATTTGACCATTAATCATTCAAAATCCAAGTACATATCTTAATATATATCATAAAAAAAAAACGTCTTCACTCTAATAAGTAAGAACACAACAAAAAGATTTGAAAAGAATAGTTTTTAAATATTTATAAATAATAATATCATAATCAAAACTCTAGATTTATTAGCATTTTGTTAGATAGAATGCCTTTTACAACATTAAACAGGAAATTTCAAACTAAAAACTAAATTTAATTATACAGTTTTCTAAATCATATTTATGTAGCTGTAAAATGCTAGTGGAATCTTATTAAACAAATGGTTACCTACTTCATTACGTTTTCAATCAAATTAAAAACATTATTGCAACATACATATAGAAAACATATGCAGATATATATATATATAGTAACCAATATTTAAATAAAATAAGACTTGCATCATTAAATTACTAAATTGGAGCATTACAATTTAAACCTGAATTCTATTTATTATTAATAAATGAAATTATAATGATTAGAAGAGAAAGCAGATGTAAAGAAAATGAGTCACATTATTTTCTGGTGTCATTTTCATCATTTAAATTGTCCAGACAAATAATTTCCACTTCACTGCTTTTAAACCATAAAAAATGATAGCAGTTAACATACACTAGGAAATTATTTTACAATGATATATAATAATTGTTTGTGCTAAATAAATTTCCATTACAGACTTATCTTTCTAAATGAACCGATATATATATTGTTAACATTCACTTAAACCATTAAAATAATAATCAAAAATTATATTTTAGACAATAGTTTATACATAACAATTAACAATTTTCATTAATTGTAAAATAAAAAAAAGATTTTAAATATTCAAACACATGTATATTTAAAATTGAATCCTCTACTCACTTTATAAAGTTGTTATTGAAATATGAATCGTCTCTCAGATGAAGATTTCAGATAGGATCAAACTTACTAGACACATAAAATACGTGTAAATAATAAAACAGAATCATGTTATAACAAGCTGCATATTAGGTCACTAATAAGATACAACGCTGATGAAGATATATCATGATAAAAATTCTCTAATAATGCAGGATCACCAATACGGTCTGTTCCCACAATTTTACTGCATTTCTAAGTATTCAAGAGAATGCAAAATAATTCAGCAACATCCGATAATGATTGATGGTTAAGAAATTTTTAAGAATTAAAAGAAGCATTAATTTTTTTTTGTAAATATGGTTGAAAAATGCTGGCAATGTATAATCATGTGAAATCCTATTAGCAATGGTCATAAAATTACTATTCACAAAAACAATATTATGGTAGTAGAATTTTTTCATATAGAAGCAACTTAAAGAGAAGTAAGTTATTAATAAAAAGTAAAATTATTAATTAGTTACATAATTTTAAAATATAAGATTATAATAGCAATAAGTACTTTTTTTTTTAAAAAAAACTGGCACTATGATGAATTTTTTTATATAATATAGATCTTAAGAAAATAAATTAATAAATATTTATGATTTATTCCATAATGTAGAGATGTGACTTTACTGCAAATATCCTTCATTACAAAAAGAACAGTATACTATATAAGTTAGGATTGTAAAAGATTTGCTATAACTCTTGAAGTAATGATTTTTTAAAAAACAATAAAAGTAAACCATAGAGGCAGTACAACAATCATGTTATTGTTTTTACTTACTGAATTGTCACTTAAATTTTGAATGATTAACTCAAAAATATTTCAATTTTTAGATAATAATAATAATAATAATAACTAAATAGCCATTTTAATAATCAATTTTGGAGGGCTAATTGATTTTGAGTATGGGCTACCCACTGAGGAAGGCGGTTATTATTTGGAATGATATGGTGATATAGATAGATTTTTCTTAAAATAGGAAACATTTTATTTCAAAAATGATATATATTTAGGATAGTTAAATAAATAAAAAGGGGAAGGAAAGCTTTTGAGACAGTGAAATCATTTTATTAATGAACATTTGAAAAATTGAAACTTTATCATTTACTTTCTTTATTACTTTTACAATGCTTCATATAATTATAACCACTATTGATGGTTTTGATTGCTCCAGCAATCTTCTTCAGAACTATAACAAACACATTACAAATACATAAATACAAATATAAATGAATATATAATTTTACATTCTTTAATATATATATATATATTCTATCTTATAAACAATATTCATATACTTACATATATTTTATATACCTCTCTGTATATAATTATTACCTCTTTATATATAATACATTATAGCCTTTTTTATATTTTATATTTATCAATCAATATTTCCCATAAATATATATATATATTATTTTTATTTCACTTATTTTATATTATTTTATTCTTTTTTATTATTCTTAAAACTATATAGTTAAAAATTTAAATAAAGTTATAGGTAAAATTAATAATATAATAAATGTTAGAATAGTTAATAAAAAATAAAAAAATATGATTAATATTTTAGAAAATAACTATATTAGTAATTATAAAAAAAAATCAGATAATGAAGTAAATGCAATATATGAAATTCATTATAAAAAGTATGAAATTAATAATACAAAAGTAAATTATGTAGGAAAAACAAAAAATTCAATATATAGAAGTCCATTATATCATAAATATGATAGAACTTCATTGATAAATTTACATGCATGAGTTTTGAAAGGATTGTATAAAAATGATACAATTTACAAATAATAAAAGAGAAAGAAAAATAACAGAAGCTATTCATATTAATAACATTAAGCCATTATTAAATAAAAATTTGAGCCTAAAAAAAATTTTGACTAAAAAAAAAAAAAAATATATTAATAGGGATTTAAAATACGAATAGATTTAATTATATAACAAATAGAAAGAGGAAGCTACTAAGTATAACTGAAAAAATTAATAATAAAAATAATTCAACTAAAAATAATTATAATAATAATTATAATTTTATAATAATAAAATTATTTTTAATTAATTTTTTAATTTTATTATAATAATTATAATAAAAATAATTAATTTTTAATTAATAATTAAAAATCAATTATTAATTATTAATGATTGTGTTAGGGGGATTGTTGAGTGTTATAATGGTAAGGAATGGGATAAAAGAATAGATACATTAATAAAGAATAGGGAGTTAGAAAGATGGAGAACTAGTATGGAGAGTAAAAAGAGTTTAAATATATATAGAAGTAAACAGAACATTAGATACGAGTTAATGTATGATAATAGGAAGGGAACTAGTTTATTGTTTAAGGCTCAAACGGGATCTTTAGCAATAAGAGAATATACATGTAAGTGGAAAAATATGGGTGATTTAGTCTATAAATTGTGTAAGGAAGGAATAGAAAATACACCTGGGTCTCATTTTATGCAGATTATTTTAATGCAATTTTGAAGTTATGCGACTCATGTTTCTTTTTAATATCTTTTATATTTCATTATATTTATTAGATATCAAGAAATTTAAATTATTAATAACTTATTTTGATTTAAAATACTTTTTTTTCTCAAAAATATAATGTTATATTAGCAGCTAATATGAATATGTCCTGAAGTTGTATTTAGAATCTTTGCGTCTATGTAAATAACCTATTTATACTAATGAGTAAATAATAATAATAGATTTACATATACATATAAAAATATTGCAATAAATATTCAAAAATTTTAAACCTTTAAAATATATTTTGTTAGATATAACAGAAATAAATATTTTTTTAGATTTTTAAAATAAATAATAATGAAGATTTTATTGATTTTATAAACTGAAAATAATCTTTCTAATGATAATGTATAATCTTTTTGTTTTGATTGCGATCTCATTTTTTTAATATAGAAACAGAAATCCATTAACACAGCACATGAATCTGATTTCTTACCAATTCACAAACAAATACATATTGTCAAATAGCGGTAATGATTAAAATATGTATGAAAAAATGTAAAATTAAATACTGTAGTTAATAAAAAAAAGTTTGTCTTGTATTAATTTTTTTCAAATATTTGAAATTTTTTATTAGTCATACTTTATTTGCTTATTTTTTTTTAATGTGAATTTTAAAGTAATTTTTCCTTGTTGCTTTGCTTTTATGCCTATTTCTGAAAATTACAGAACCAGTTTATTTTTGTGCGATTTCTTTTGTGTGAGTTTTCTGAGGAACCTATCTACCACATAAAATGAGACCTAATATGTATTAGGCAGCTGTTTATTGAATGTAAATGCTTGAAAATAGAAAGGATACAAATAATGAAGTTATGGAAGAATAAATATGAAAAAAATGATTATAAAGAAAGTGGGTTATTAGTTTTTATGCTGGGTTTGGGAAAAGATAAGGGAAATTTAAATATAAACGCCATAGAGTTGACAAAGATTATGTTGTGGAAATAGAATGGAGCAGAATATGGAAAAACTTAGAGTGGTGTATGGAAGGTAAAGTGGCTAACAGGTTTCTCTGGGCATAGTTGCTAAGAGATTCCTGACTCCGTTAAAGGAGAAATCACAGTGCATCACATCACAATTAAGTTTGAAGAGTTAATTATTGTTAAGCTTTGAAGATATAAGTAGAAGGTAGGTATAAAATATGTTAAAAAGTAATACAAAATAGGTTAAAATAATTAATAATAAAAAGAAATAATACTATAGGTTAAAGAAAGTTATACATATTTAATGTTAATATAATGAATAATAATGTAAAATATTTTAATTAAAAAACAATAAGAATAAAAAAATGAAATAAAATTTATATATATATATATATGATTATAGGAAGTATTGATATATATATATAAGGGTTAAAATGTATTATATATAAGGGTTAAAATGTATTATATATAAAGAGGAAATAATTATATGTCGAGAGGTATATAAAGATATATGAATATGCTTGCTCTTAATTGTTATTAAAACAGGCAAAACTCTCTATATACGTATTGCCACTCAATGCAAGCCAGAGTAATCAATGGATGCCAGAAGGCTTATGCATAAAATCCCCCATCTAGTGCCTACTCATCCAATATCCCCAGACTAGTTTCTATATACGTATATATATAAAATGTAAAATTATATGTGCATGTATATTTGGATTCATGTATTTGTAATGTGTTTGTTATAGTTCTAAAGGAGATGTTGAGGCAAACGAAACCGTCAATAGTGGGTTATAATTATTGTAAAAGTAATAAAGAAACTAAATAATATTAACATTTAAAAAATAAAAATTAAGACAAAAAAATTATACCTATACATTTATAAGAAATGGAAACAATGTATAATGCTATCTGAAATCTATATAAAATATTTGAAACTCCCCATACCTATATTGTTTCAGCCACATTCCCCCTTTAAATAAAGAATCATCATCATCATCATTATCAACCATTATCAATCCACTGCAGGATGAAGGTCTCTCCAAGTTTAATCCATCTTCTCCGATCTTTAGCTTCTCTTCTCCACATCACCCCTACACATTTTCTTATTTCATCCATCCATCTTACATGTGGTTTCCTTCTGGGTCTTTTACAATCTCTTGGAATCCAGTTTAAAATTTCAATTGTCCATCTATTATAATCTCTTCTAGCAATATGTCCAGCCCAACTCCACTTCAATCTTTTAATTTTTTCAATGAGGTCAGTAACACCTGTTTGTTCTCTTACCCATACATTGTGTTTTCGATCTCTTCTTGTTACTCCCAACATACATCTCTCCATACTTCTTTGAGTGGTCTGAAGTCTCTGTATTGATCTTCTATTAAGTGTCCAAGTCTCAGATCCATAAGTAAGAACTGGTAAAACACATTTGTTAAAAACCTTTCTTTTCAAACACATAGGCATATTTCCTTTTAATATCAAGTTATTTCTACCAAAAGCACTCCAACCAAGTTTAATTCTATGATTAATTTCCTCTATTATGTTTCCATCTGTATTAATAATCTGACCAAGGTATTTGTAACTCTTAACTTCTTCTAATTCATCATAATCAATCTTTATTTTCACATTTTGAGCAAATCGATTAAACATTACTTTAGTCTTTTTAACATTTATCTTTAGTCCTACTTTCCTATCTGATAACTCCTGCAACATTTCCTGCAGCTCGGAAGCATTATTTGCAAAAACAACTACATTATCTGCGAAATCTAAATGACTTAAATAATCTCCATTTACTTTCACTCCTTTAGTTTCCCATTTTAATCCACAAAATACTTCTTGCAGCACTGCTGTAAAAAGTTTTGGAGATATGGAGTCACCTTGTCTTACACCTTTCTCAATGTTGACTTTCCCAGTATCATTATGTAATCTAATTGTTGCTGTTGCATTTTTATAAATATTCTTTAAAATATGACAATATCCTGGATCTATACCTTGATGATCCAATGCTTTAATCACTGAAGAAATGTTTATAGAATCAAATGCCTTTTCATAATCTACAAATCCAAAACATAATGACAACTCATATTCATTTGTCCTTTCTATAACTTCTCTCAATACTTGAATATGATCTACTGTACTAAAACCACTTTTAAATCCAGCTTGTTCTCTTGGTTGGTGAAAATCCAAGGTTCTCTGTAGACGAGTTGTAATTATCTTGGTAAAAATTTTATATAAAACTGATAAAAGGCTGATAGGTCTGTAATTTCTAATATCTTCTTTATCACCTTTTTAAAATATTAATATTATTACTGCATTCTTCCAATCATCCGGTACATTTTTATCATTTAGACATTTGGTATATAATTTTGCTAATATTTTTTCTGTTTCTTCACCTGCTTCTTTTAATATATCAATTATAATTCCATCATTACCTGGAGCCTTTCCTTTTTTCATACATTTAATTGCATTTCTCACTTCTTCATTTAAAATTCTGGGCAATTCGGAAGATGTAATAGATATAGGAGGTACTTGTTCTTTATTACTATATAATTCTTGATAAAAATCTTAAATGAAGAATAGCCTGTATTTTTTCAGCTATTGCTATTCCTTATTTAAAGGTGAAACGTAACTGAAACAATATAGTTATAGGGCGTTTTAAATATTTTATATACTATACATTTATATATGCTCAATACATTTTCGAATTTGTAAATAGAGCAAAAAAAAAACTAATATATTTTTAGATGCTTAAATTAACTCTTAAAAAAAGAAAGAATAAATCTGTTAATAGATGACAAAAAAATCATTACGAAATTTAGTCTAACTAATAATCTATTAAATAAATAATCGAACGGTTTATTTCCCGGGATTTCATAAATCTTATGAAGGTTGGAGCCCGAGGATGATGCAGTGGAGCCGGGAATCATGGACCTTGATCTTGAGTGCCTGCCATTCTACCCACTACTCTAAACTGAATTTGGAAACAAACAATGTTAGGCATAGAAAAACTATAGAAAATATATAAATAAATAGAACAATTATATAAAAAATAAAATTAATTTCCATATAATAAAAATAAATGTCAATGGTTATATATATATATGTTAAAAAGAAATTAATGGAAAATTAATAACAAAAAAATATAAAGATTATGACATTTTCCCCCTCTTTTACTTAAGAATAAATTATTTAATTTTTTTTTTTTGCAAAAATGAATATAGAGGATATGATATAAGGGAGCTGAAAATATGATGTTGGATTGCATTAAAATGTAGAAAGAAGCTGATTTAACTCATTTAGTACATTACTCCAAAACATTGCCTCGCGCGATTTGGGTCGAGAGGTAGGGCGCAATTGGCAGCACAGACCATGGAAATGTTTAAACATAAATAAAAAAAATGCTAACTTTTACTTAGAGTTTATCACATTTTTAAATGAAAAACAATTTATTTTTATTTCACTTTGACACATTAAGTACTTTTTTTTTCTTTCAATTGTTCAATTTTTTAATTAAAGATTATTCTTAAAAGTTTTTCATAATAAAAAAGTGAATTAAATTATTTTGATAAACAGTGATTAAAAGCAA
The DNA here is from genome assembly GCA_028023455.1 of Epiperipatus broadwayi. Classification (NCBI taxonomy): domain Eukaryota; kingdom Metazoa; phylum Onychophora; class Udeonychophora; order Euonychophora; family Peripatidae; genus Epiperipatus; species Epiperipatus broadwayi. The sequence goes on from JAQFVV010006528.1 coordinate 482,471, forward strand.
TAGAAAACACTAAACTATTCTTTAGCTAACAAATAATAAAAAGGAAATAAGCCACTCCTTACTTTTAGAAGCTAATATTCTGCAAATATTATTTCTGGATAATCAATGGTGATTTGGAAAAACAATAAGACTTAGCATTGTTATATATATCTTTTTTTTTTTTGTTGATACTTAGCATTGTTTATTACCAATAGTAGTATTCTTTCGTCAAAAATTTACCTTCTAGAGTTAACTTGTAACTGCTAGTATTACAATATATAGTTACTAAATATATATATACAATATATAGTTACTGTCTATTGTCAGATTTATATAATTATATAAGCAAAGCACACAGTTCAGTAATTAAAACTTCAAGTCATTAGCTTAAAAGTAAATTCAGTTTTTGATTAATGAAAAACGCCTAGAAGGTCAAAATTGTCGAATGGATGTGATTTCTACTAACTAGTGTTTAATAATTCCACTCAATAGCTCCATTATGTTTTTAGAATTAACTCAATAGTTTATATAAAGTAATATTTTTAAAATATATCAATATTATTAAGGAATATATTATTAGTGATATATTGCAAGTAATAATTTTTAAATAACTTTAAATATTATATATAACAAAATAACTGAAGACTTAAATTAAAGGTGAGCGCCATAAATTGTTAATAAGGTATATAGAAAGAAACCAAATGTGAGAAAGATGGAAGATGTAAAAAGTTCCTTAAAGTGATTTAGTAAAGTTATACACTAAAGAAATTGGATTAAGCTTAAAGATACAAATGGAGAAAGGTTCATCCTTTAGTAGTGTATGTTATAACCATGTTTTGGGTTCAAATCCCTCCTGGATAAAAATTAAAAAAATACTGTTTTCAATTAGTCTTAAAATTTTTCTTTCAGGAAATGAACCATCTAGATAAGCATTCAACAAGTAAATAGATATCTTCTTAGCTAGAGAATAAAACAATAATGAAAAACATGCAGTTTCCCCGCTAGAAAGCAGCTGGTCAACACTAAAAGTAATGATTTCTCCTTCATTGAAGAAATATTTATTTTATTATATATATGTTACGGTCATTGTAATAAATCTGATAAATATTAATAATTATTGGTTATTATTAATAATTATCGGATCTTTGGGTCAAAATGATAAATAATACATATAAATCACATTGACGGGGTAATTATTAATAATTATCAGTGAAGCTTGGTAAATGTAATAAAAATATATTGTATAATATTAGTTGTTTATTATTTTAATATTTAGTGATTTTTTAAATTTATCGTTGTATTATTTATCAAATTATGATAAAATTATACAAATAAGGAAAACTTTAATTAGATAAAAGTTTTACATTTTATAAAATTATAAACTATTTATATATAAAATGACATTGCAAAATTGTTTATTTTTGCAGAATTACAAAGGATTTTTGATTTTTTATATTTGCAGCAATTTGAGTTACAATCGCCTGTGCAATTGCAATGTTGTCATCCTTCATCACCTAAATTGGAATTTCGGCGAATACAATCTCATAAATTTATTTCCATATCTGGAAACTATAAATTCATTCATTCCTGGTATAGAATTGCTAACTGTATTGAAATTTATTAAATTTTACGGTTGACCGGGAATTATTAATAACTACCAGTAATTATTAATTCAAACCGACTTATCACTTCAACCGTACAAATATGTATCAACATTTCCATAATATATGTATTAACATTTCCATCACAAATTTTGAAATGTATAAATAAAGACATCTGGAAAAAATTCCCAAAATATAGTCAATCCAGTATATTTCAGTTAGCTCAGGTCAATTTCTTACATACGTCTTCTCATTTATTTAGTATTTACCAATATCAAATTATTATAATTTATGAATGTCAAACGTCCCACATTCACATCTTTATCATCATTCACTTTAGTCCAGATGTAAACTTTCAACCCGTTTAAAAATTAACATATCTGTTTTTATAAGTATTTAATACTAGTAACCCAATTTCACCCCCCCCCCCCCATAGACATGATCTATTTAAAACTTTCTTCTACATAATATTAAACATATGACTTATTGGAATGAGATGACTCATAAAATGCATTTCATAATGAACCAGCACTATTGAATTGGCCCAAGTCACAATCTTTTACATTTTTCTGTACTAACAACTTTGAACATCATTTATTTCACATAAATGCATTAGTAATTATTTATTATAATAATTTGATATTGATAGATGCTGAATTAATAATGAAAATATGGAAAAGATTATGACCTAGACCAACTGAAGTGTTGGTTCCGCATGAAATGCATCTTGGCAGTCCTTTATTTTTATTAGATGCCTTGATTCACATTTCAAGAAAATGTAGTGATTAAAAAGATAAATAAATATGAAATAAAAAATAAAATTGAATTAAAAATACTACGCTGTTATGTTTTTTTTTTTTTTTTTTTAAGAAAAAGAAACATATATCTAGTGTCTGAACCTACCCTGACACCTCTCTAAAGAGTGCCAAAGCACGAAACCATGGTCAGGGGTTTGAGGAGGGGTTCCTGACAGATATTTTAAGTGCTGGCTCTGGCTAAGCATTTATCATAAAGCTTGTAGAGGAATTGGCAATCCTCATTGTTTATAACTTACAAGCTTAAGAGATAGGGTCATGTGATCTATGACTCTTATTTTGACTATATACTATATTAATCTTTAACTAGTCTTAATGTTTACTAGGAATGACAGGATAATCTCTGACATAATAAATAATTATTAAGAATCATTAATGTATTTATCTAAACTGGATGATGTTGAAAATGTAAATGTATGAAGTTTTATATTTTTAGATCAAATTATAACAATAATCATAAATATATTCGTATTCACTTTTTTATACATATATATATATATTTCTTTACATATATATTTATATACAGAGATTAAACCATTTAAAAACATTTATTTACAAACATAAAATCATATATAAATAAGAGTTTCTTTGTTGGAAACAATGAGGATTGCCAATTCCCTTCTTTGTTGTTGTTGTTGTTGTTTTTTTTAGCAGTCAGAATGCAACCTTAACCTATATTGTTTTGTAATAATAGGTAGAAAACAAAACTTAATATTTATTTAATGCTTTTATTATCACTTAAAAGTGATCCCTTCCACTGAGAAACACCACTTACCTAGACAAAGCAAGACCATTAATTCAACTTTCCATAACAACATTGTTTAGTATACAAAGATTAAGTCTTCATCTAGGAGGTGTGATGGGAAAAAACTGCCCCCTCCCCTCTATCACTTCTTGCACTTCAAAATCCACATCTTTTTTTTTTTTTTACATATAATTAAAAATGTTGCAGTAATTTTTTCTCTTTAAAGAGAGAACAAAAATCTCCCTGGTGTTTTATCTGGATTTTATGCAAATGTTTGGTACTATAATTTCATATTGAATTAATTTATTCTTCATTATCATATTTGGTTTTACCCATGACAGTTAAAATTTTATAATTTTTATTTTTGAAAAAGAAATATTCACGTCGTATGAATATTCATGAATCTCATTATGTGTTTGAAATGTTTTGGATGGTAAATAATTACTTCAACCAAGCGGTTAGAACCAAATTGCTCTTGTCAAATTAATTTCTTATGATTCATCTAATAAACTGTTAATTAAGCTTCAGCAAAGCATCATTTGCATACACGCATAAATTTACTTATTAAAAGATTTGTCTTATGTGCTTATAAAATAAAATAAAAAAGAGTTATAATTGCATATTTTGCTTTTTATTTATTTTATTTCAATTAGTAAACTGTACAATGAGTTTTTATTATGTATGAAATAATAAGTTTGGAAATTAAATATCTTTGATAAATTATAATGATTATTATGATTATTTTTTACTTTCGACTCTTTTTTCAATTTTTTTTTTTTCAAAGTAACTTAAAAAAAGTATTATATAAGTCATGGACACCTGTCTATAATCCCAGTGCGATATTTAATAAAGATCAGCATATATAAATGTATATGCATACTTTAGTTTTCTTTCTCATCTAACATTAGTAATGGAGCCCAGACTTAACTACTCCTTAATATTAGTTACCAATATATAACAGATCAGAGTTGACCACAGCACATAAACAATACACAACGATAAATAAATAATATTTTATTTAATTAAAAGTCCTATAATCTGGAATTTGTAAATCAATCAAACTAATTATTCAATATTGATCTATAAATATATTTAGATATTCTCGCTTTAGTTTCTCATCACACAAGAATAATAAGCTACATTTTCTGCATTGTTTCTCTATGAAAAAAAAAAAAAAGGGGGGGGGACTATTGAAGGGTTCATTCTAAAATAAGCTATTTAACAGGCTGTTTCATTTTTTGCCCATTGAGATCATACACATACATACTTCACTGGGTATAAAATATTTAAAATGAATTTCTATAGAATGAAAATGTGTCCACGTTCAGTCACAGCACCCTAAAGACAAATGTAGCCAAGTTTGAATACGATTTTCAACAGCTGAAAATCAAAACAATTCTTGGTTTTAAAAAAGCAAATTATAAAATCAAGAGATATGTAAGATTTTAATACCTAAAGTGATTGTTGAAGCTGGTGGAGAGGATTTTGCCCTACATAGAGACAATTTTACCTATCATTGTGCTTAATTTGTTACACAACTCTGGCCTACTACACACTGACAACTAATATCAAGTAGTATTTATATTTTAGTTTCTCTCATTAAAACTCTGTAAGAAAAACAATGATATAAACATAAATATATGCATTTAATCTTTGATAAAATGCACACTGTCACAGATTTGAATACAAAAATAAATGTACTGTACTTAAGATCTTCTATAATATTAATGAAAAGATATATTGATTCATAAAAATTGAACCAAATTACAAACATTTTAACTAATTAATACATTTATTGATTTCTCAGATAGGTAATAAAAAAAAGCTATTACAGTTATTTTCATAATTGTCAGCACATCACAGAAAAATATCTCAATAATAAAATTGATCAAATGTTTTGTGCGCAAAAAGTCATATAAAGTAGGAATAAGATAGCTTAGATGCTATCAGTGGATCTTTAATTCTTGAATTTGCCACTCTATCACTACACTAAACTATATAAGTATACCTTAACAGTCATATAAAAAGACAGGTTATATTGGATTATATTAATAAGACATTATTTTTGCATGGGAATTTTTTATTTTAGTTGACAATTCAAGTAGCTCATATCTTAAAATTCAGATTAAAAAAATTTAAGATGAAATCCAATGATAACCAAAGACAATATACATAAAATGTTTATATAATAGTAAAGTAACAAATAATACCATTACTATATCTGTAAAGTGTACATAACAAAACATATATCCTTATTATCATCATATCATTGTGATGAATTCCTGATGATATCTATATATGAAAGCACTCCTAAACAATACACTGATAAAAAATAACAGTTTTGATTATTCTTAAAAATGGACTTCTATATTAGTAATAAGGATGGTATTAAATATTAAATGTAGACTACAATTTTAAAATATGCAAAGCCCATGCATATATTATTTTGATTCAGTACTCATGAGTAGTAATTGTTACATCTCTTTAAAATAATATAAATTCAAATTAATATTCTTATAGTCATCAAATCAATTTCATAAATTGTCTGACTTAAACATATCTTTTATTCTGGAGAAAACATGAGAAATTCACCTATAATCAATACAAGCATGCCATCAAACCAAAATAGTATGAAAAAAATATCTTGATTTGATTGATTTCGAAGATATATGCAGAAAATAAATGAACATTTATCAAACTTTGTTAAGACACAATAATACAAACAAAAAGAATAATAATAATAAAATATCAAGACTAGTAATTAAATAAAAAAAATAAACCCAAAAATATATAACAATTATTTGAAAAGCAAAAAAAAAAAAGCTCTTTAGAGTGTAATCATAAAGGTTTAACCAAATAAAAAATCAAAGAATAAACAGATACAGTTGATAGAAAAAAAACTATATACAATAAAATTACAAAAAAGAATCTAATATATAGGGTATATGAGCACAGACTTTCACATGACCCACCACTCTATCTCATAACACTGATACACTTAAACACGTATATGTTGAAAAGATAAATAATCACAATATTCACATTTCATGCTAAACCAGCAATCATCAGTTGATCCAGATTACCATCTCTACACATATATGCTATAAATGCTCAGATATATATTAAGATAGCCAATCCTCATGCTTAAATGGACAGGCTTCAATCTACTTCACACTTCAACCGTCCATCCAATTGAAAATCTGATGATAGAATGCTCAAATGCCACTCTGACGCTGAGATTCTTGTCACATCCACGTTGACTTAAGGTCAATCTGACCCCTCATGTACAGGACATAATCCATTTAATACATATACAAGGGATGGGTAGACATCTCTACTATGAATTAACTGAAACACACAGGCTTATATATATATATATATAAATCTCAGCCTCAGGATGGCCCCTGAGCATTCTGTCATCAGATTTTCAATTGGATGGATGGTTGAAGAGTTGGAGTGTGGAGTAGATTGAAGTCTGTCCATTAAATTATGAGGATTGTCTATCTTAATATATATCTGAGCATTTATAGCATATATGTGTAGAGATGGTAATCTGGACCAACTGATGATTTCTGGTTTAGCATGAAATACGTATATCGGTGATTATTTATCTTTTCAACATATATGTGTTCAAGTGTATTAGTGTTATGAGATAGAGTGGAGAGTGGTGGGTCATGTGAAAGTCTGTGCTCATATACTCTATATATTACATATATAGACACAGGTATATATATATATATAAAAAAATAAAAAAAAAAAAAAAAAAAAAAAAAAATATATATATAGTACTACTAATATGCCATTTAAATCTCAATAAGTGATTTCTACTTGTATATCCGGGGTAATTAAAAGGGGTTGTTTTAGATTATAACTGAGTGAAAGTAAAAGCTTATAGAAGTGATTTTGAGACAGATAAACCGCTTTTAAACTAATGTAAGTAAATTGTTCTCTTAAAACACGCACACATGTATCATAAAAGGTGTGAATAAGTATGAAATTTTTCTAACTGAGATTGTAATAGAGATTGCATAAACCAAGATTTCCCAAGCAATGGATTGAGTGGACATTACGAGGACATGGACCCCAACGACAACTCAAAGAATATTGAACTCTGTGGAGATTCGATCCTCAGATAAAACCAACCCATATAAATAGAACTAAATCTGAAGAAGGAGCTTTTACTTTTCTTTTTCACTTTTTTCTGCTATAGTTTTTAAAATCCTCCGGAGCACAACAGAACTTTCTTTCATCGGTTTATCCAAATGACACGGAAAAACATTTGGCGCGATCGTCATGAGGCAGAAAACCCTCAGGATCCGACCCCCCCCAGACATCTCCCAGCTAGAAGACACACACCCCGACAAGGCCCAACAGCAGACGGTCCGTTAAACAAGAACCCACACTACGCGAACTAGGAAAGAAACCAGATTATGAAACACATCACAGGTCAACCGCACCAAACAGAACACAGAAGACGCAAAACCAAACATTTTTTTCCCCATCTTCTTCACAAAACAACCAAAAATAAATCGACCGAACAAAAAAAAGACCCAACTCTCATATATAAACTATTATTTTAATCTCAACTTTCAAAAAAACAGACCAACCATCAATTTAAATCTCTTTCCAGTAGACTTTGATCCAATTATTATTTTCTTTCCAGAAAACCACACCCTACTTTCAAAATGTAATAAGAGGAAAATATTTTATCAGCCATGTTTATTATCAAATATGTTCTTTTCGCGGAGAACACGATGCCAAAAAAGCTATTAATCAATGTTTCATTTTTATAATCAATAAATTTTTTTATTTATTTAAACTATCGCATCCCAATCATTTTTCTTAATTAAATATATTTTCTTTTTGAGTATTATTATTGTTCATTTTTCATCATTAATTATTTTACTTTTAAATTTTCTTTCTTATATTATTTTATCTCTTTTTTCATTCATCACTCCAGATGTTTACTTATTAAGTAACATAGGTTTAGAGTGGGGGCCATATTATAAATATATAAATGTATAGAGCTAGTATATATAATTCTATTGAAATCCCCCCCCCAAACCCAACCCCCCCCCCCCCCCACCCCCCCCCAACCCACCCCCCCCCCTTCCCCTTATTATTATTTTTCCAAAAAAAAAATTAAAAAAACCCACCACCCCCCACCAACCCCACCCCCCCCCCGAGGGGGAGTGGGAAGGGGAGAAAAAAAAATTTTAAAAAGAAAGGAAAAAAAAAAAAAAACAAACACCCCCCCCCCCTTTGTTTAAAAAAAAAAAAAAAAAAAAAAAAAAAAAAAAAAAAAAATTTCCTTCATTTTTTTTTTGTTCAAACCCCCTTTTAGAAGGGTAAAAAGGGGGGGGGGCTAGGGGAGGGGGGAAATATATATATAAGCCTGTGTGTTTCAGTTATTAAAAATAATCTAAATGTATAGTGCTAATATTTTTATATCAATGAAGCAAAAGTAATAAAAAAATATATAGTATTATATGATTAACAGTCATGCATAAAAAAGTGAAGCCATTTTAACTTCATGAAAAAATATGACTATACAAATCAATTCAAGAACTACAAAAGCATTCACTTATACCATATACAGAAGAACCATCTTTTAATTTCTTCCACAGTGATCTTTTCTTTCAAATCTTTAACACTTTGCTTACTTGAAACTCTCCAAATATATTCTATTATCCAAAAAGTTCTGATAAAAGCAAGCAATACATAGCTTTAGAAAATCTGAGTTAATTTTTATAATTGAATCATTCTTTTCCATAAATATTCAAGTTCACTCTTCATATCCTTCATTTTCTAATATTTTAATTTAATAAAAATTTGCTCTTACAATAGAAGATTCAATATTACAACATCCAGCAAACTGAAAACATATCAACTGGTCTTATGACTTTGCTATCATATTTTCAAAATATTATAGGATATCTTTAAATGAAGTTTCCAATAGTTTAATGTTGTATCAATGGGGGGGGGGGCATGTCTCATTTTGATGCAATAAACTTGATAAAATAACAGCCCTTTTTTGTAAAAATTCTACTTAAACTGTTCACACTCTCAAAACAAAAATTCTCCTACACTGGCTAATAAAACACCTGGGTTATTTGAACATTAACTATTGAACAAATTCTTTTCATTCAAAACACTATAGAATATCCTGAATTAACTAAAATAGAGCATTGATTTTCATAATGACATCTAGGAGCTAAGAATATGTTAACTGCTTCAAGTTAAAATTTCTACCATTAAACTTCTACTGCAACTAGATACCATTTCCTGAAATAACTTACAAATATGTTCCAAAAATTTGTCATAAAAGTGACAATGGAGTACACATTCCTGTTTGACGTCTATTTACATTACTTGTTTTAAATTACTTAATAGTTTTATAATAAATGGTCAGCTATTTTCAGACAGTCACAAACACTTTTGATTAAAAGAATAAAAAGCCCTTATTAAATGGTAAAATCAATTTATAAATTAACCTCTTGTTAAGGGCACTTTTCTTGTATCTGCCTGATAACCAAAACCATGTCTGCAGTAATGGAAGAAAAAAATCATATTTAGATTTGGTTTCATATATTTCTAAACAATTTCAATAATTTTGAAGATAACATTTTCCACATTCAAAACCTTCAGATATACTGTTAGGATCTGCTGTCTTTTTGTTTTAAGGCTATAAAGAATTGTTTTAATGTAAATAAACTGGATATTTATGTTGAAATTAAATGAATTGATAGGATAGAATATATTATTGAAGGCAATCATTAACATTTTTGTACAATTATTATATATATAAAATTCCTTATTTGTTTTTAAAAATATCATCAAAAAACTGATGTAAAGAATGCCAATTAAATAGGATGGGTGGGTGGATAGGTAGGTAGGTAGGTAGGTAGGTAGGTAGGTAGGTAGGTAGGTAGGTATGTAGGTAGGTAGGTAGGTAGGTAGGTAGGTGGGTGGATAGGTAGGTAGATAGATAGATAGGTAGGTAGGTAGGTAGGTAGATAGATAGATAGATAGATAGATAGATAGATAGATAGATAGATCCATATGTTATTTTAATCCAACAAAAAAAAGATCTAAAGTGATTACAATCAACAAATTATGATATTACCTTAGAAAATGTAATTCCCCAATCATTCTTAAATGGTATTATTGATCTTTTGTATTTAAAATCTCTTTATTGATTATGAAGCTTCATATATAGTACTATTATGATTGAACACTTATTTTTAAGCTCCTCCGCTTAGAGATTTTCATATTTTACAAAAAAATAAAGATTAAATATAACAGCTGAAGTACCAAATTTTTTAATTATTTTTAAAATTATACTATTCTTATAAAAAATTTATTATATAAAAATGAAATGGAAAAATTGCGAAATACTGTTTCTGAAAAATAAGGATTTTGAAAATGGCTGCATTTTTATAATTATGCATAATAGTGTTTTTATCTTACATGGAAATAAATTTCACATTTATCAGTCAAAAAATTTTCATGTTTTAAAATTGTTAACTTTACTAAATTTGTCACCAAATTCATAAGTTAAATATTTACATATATAATTCTAGAAATAGTGGGGAATTTTAAATTAATATAATTAATAATTTTGCAAAGTAAAAAGTAAGAAAAGTAAATTTTATAAAATAATAAACATTTTATTATAAATTGTGACATAACAAATGTTTATTTTGTTAATTATCAGCACCTGAAAAAATATTATTCAAAAATTTTATTAGAAATAAGTTTTTCCATGTCTAAAAAGATATGAAATAGAGAAGATGTCCATATTTTCAATTAAATACAATATATTCAATTTCCATTCCAGGCTGCACAAACTTTAAGACATAACTACTTATATAATAATATAATTACAATGAAAGAATCAGTCATGCTTCTTTTTTTTCCAACGAACTTAATAAGAGATATACTCATAGCTGTAAAACATTATTTTTTGAGAATTTTATGTATTAGTAATGTGATTGACTTGAAAATACAAATTAGTAATTTAATGTTTATAAGCTATGAAAATTTAACATTAGCAATAACTTTTGCTAAAGAACACTCTCCATACAGTAGTGCCACTCAGCACAAGCCAGAGTAATCAATGTATACAGGAAGGTTTGTGCATAAATTCCTATCTAGAGCCTACTCATGCAATATCCCCAGACTAGTTTCTAGCTTATGGTTTTCATCAGTGAGGAGCCTTGAATCTGAGAGCACTGCACCTAGATCTAATGTACTTTTTACTTTTTTAGCTAACTTTTATAAAGCTTTGACTTCAAAATGAAAACACTGTATGGAGAGTTTTGCCTCTGTGAAAAACAGCTTGTGTAAGCATAAAGAATGATAATCATATGATGTTTCTAAAGAATAAATATAAATTTCCTATCATTGTATATGGAAGAGGATTGTTTTTTAATGCAACTATCATTTTAACATTGAAGCTTTCTAATCTATAATTTTGACTAAAATTTGTGCTATAAGGGCATCTTTTACATTCTGACTCCTAATATTATAATTCATAAGATGCTGCCATTTAAAGGTGGATGCATTCAAATGCCAAAATGTCTGTGATAGTTTATGGTTTCTGCAGTTCAAAGAGTCAATACCATTAATTTTAGGTAATAAATTCATTATTCCTTGACTCTTAAAATAATTCTGTACAACAGTACTACAGAGTAAGAAATATTTGCTTTCTTTGCATAAATTTTCTAAATCTAATATGGTGCATAAATACTGATGAAATGGGCATTTCCAATGATACATGAAAGAATTGCATGAGGAAAAAATACAAAGATAGATCTCACAGTTAATGCTGCTGATAATAATAAATAAACATTTATATACATAATTAAATATGTAGACCCTACACTAGAATATAGTATGTATTCTTTATAAAAGATTTATAAAAAAAAAGAGAGAAGTTAAATATTTGTTTAATGATCATGAAAAAGAATTGAATAGAATAAATTTGTTTATTTTAGTCAATATTTTAAAAACTAAAGATTTAATAAAAAAAGATGTGCACATACACATATATTGCAGAGTCTCTGATTTAAAAGGCGAAGTTTTTTTGACTGCCATTAACATTTATTTTGAGATTCTATGACATTCTTTTGAAATTATTTCATTTCTTTTGACAATTAGCTGTTTCTCTAGCACATTTTAATGATACTCTTTATGTATTTGTTTCTAAATTTCATGAAGTTTCAGTGATTCTATTATTTCATTCCATTTTCTTTTTTGTTTGATACTAATCTTTTGTTTGCATTTTTTTTTCACTTTTTCACTTCTTTTTTTTTTTTCTTTATCTTATAATTTTGGTCACTTCAGGGATTGTTATTGTGAGCCTCTCACATCATCAGTTATCTCTCCATCCTAAACGTGACAATGAATTTGTGAATGTGTGCAGCTACATTTTCATTCTTTAATGACAAACCTGGCAATTTTGTTTCTAACCTTTTAATTTTTTTTTTCTGCATTCCTTCTTTTTATTTTCTTCTAGAGTTTGAATAGCCATATTCATATGAAAGGATGTTTGATGATGGTGGTTATTTCCATCATTTTAATTTATTTTTTCCTGATTAAAGATGATGTTCCTATATACAAGTTATGTGATTATGAAACAATTAGTTTCCACCGGTGTGCAAAAGTATGAGTTAGATTAATTCTTACTGCAGCTATTGTTTTCTTCATAAACGATGTTATTAAAAATAAAAAAAAAAACCTTTCAAGATTTTAAATATTCCTTCCATTAGACACTTAAGCATCTTATTTGTAAATGTTTATAATTTTTAAAAACTACACTATATATATCAAATTAGACATAATCGATGCAATTGGATTTGTAATATACTTTTCAATAGTGTAGGAATGTGTTTCTTTTGGGTTCTCAGTTGGTGCTAAAGTTATCATACTTTCTTGCTATAAATCAATATATTTCATAATATCAAATAGGTATAAAGATAAATATAAAGAGAAATATAAGGCAGGGTGGAATTAGACACAATGTTAAATAATATCAGAAAATATTTCTAACTCTAAAACAATAACTATAGAAGGAGATGAAAGTTTCAAATGATAGCTGAGAGATATTAATAAAGCAAGATGTGCTTTTAACTATTGAGGCAATTGAGTATTTTATAATGATAAAAATACTGGAGTACAATTTTTGCTAAAAAGAGAAAATTACTTTATACATCTTTTCATTTGCTTACTGTGGAGCAAAGACACGACAATTAGAGAAAAAAAACAAGTTTAGATGCTTTTAAGATGTGGATATGCATAAATTATTGAGGATTTAAATTAGATGAGTATTTGAAGATAGATTAATTATGAAAGAAATATTAGAAGGAGCTAATGAAAAAAAGATATAATTTTTTTTAAAAAAAGGAAAACCCTATGAATGTGACAAAAAAAAAAAAAACAGAAGAGATTAAAATTGAAGTACAGAATTTAGCAAATAATTAATGACAATGGTAAGCAAAATGATTAAATTAACTACATCCAGTTTTAACAATTAACAACATTATTAAAGTCAATTGAAGCTCAGAACATGTTTGGGTACTATGGTATTAGAGTTTGCGACATAAAGAATTATAACCGTTTAATCGTTAAATTAATTAGGTTATTAAATCAAAAACATATTTGAAAAACTACATTAAAAAAAATACGAAAAGCATTAATGTGAAGAATAGTTAAAATGCGTGTTTAAATCAAATTGAGTGTGTTTGCACGTGCATATTCTTCATAATCTATTTTAATACATTGTAAGGCTTACATCTGCATTTATATATGTAATATATATGGGATTCGAACTCAGACTTTCACACGACCTACAACTCTCAGTGCCATCTTATATTGCTGACTTACCTAATTACAGACATGTTGAAAAGATAAATAATCACCAATATACATATTTCGTGCCAAACCAGCACTCATCAGTTGGTTCAGATTATCATTTCCACACATATATACAATTAGTACTCAGCTTTATATTAAGATAACCAATCTTCATACTTGAATGAGTGCTGGTTTAGCACGAAATACGAATATTGGTGATTATTTATCTTTTCAACATGTGTGTGATCAGGTGAGTCAGCAATATAAGATGACATTGAGAGTTGTAGGTCGTGTGAAAGTGGAACATACTCAATTTGATTTAAACACGCATTTTAACTATTCTTCACATTAATGCTTTTCGTATTTTTTTTTTTTGTTAAATTGTTTTTTTAATGTAGATTTTAAAATATGTTTTTTTATTTAATAACCTAATTAATTTAATGAGTAAACGATTATAATTCTTCATGTCGCAGCTCTAATACCACAGTACCCTTGTTTGAGAAAGACATCATTCTGAGAATAGATTCAACTGACTTTAATTCATCTTTTACGTTAAAAATTTAAAATATTGCACATAGTGCAAACCAAATCAGGAAATATATAACGCAATAATATCAGCGTCTGTAAGCTTAAACATAATTAATTATCAATTTGTATACAAAAATATTTAGAAATATTTATCCGTCATTATATATTACATACACACATTTTTAAAATAAAAACAACCTAAAATGTGATTATAAATGTAGCAGAATAAATTTAACTAATCAAAAAATTCTGCTTGAATATCTATCTTCAATTAAATCAGCCTATCTTTCTGGAAGTGAAATGAAAAAAATAATTTGAGAGCAATATAATAATTCCTTTTCCACTTGACAATATAATAAAAAACAAATATCTATCCTCCTGAAACAATGACCAAGAACAATACATCTTAGTCATAGTTGTGTTTTTAATATACTTTATTACTAAGAGAAGTGATACCGTTTCTACTTAATCAGTTCGTCCGTGTTACATGGATCATAGATTAAATTCATGCAAAAAAAATTAATCAACAATTAAGACAGCTTACTAATTTATAGGGCATAAATAATTTTCTTAGAAATTTATGAAAATGAATTATTTTTTTAAAAAAAGATGTAAACATAAATGTAAGAACATGGTGTGTATATATGAAAACAATTCATAAATTAAACTAATAAGCTTTTAATTTAATTAAATTTAGATGAGTCATTACCACATTTCAGAGCAAAGATTTTTACTTATTTTATTCTTTTCAAAACTTGCACAGTAGCGTCAAAACCTTGCTGGCACGAGCAAATTAATTGAAGCAAATTCTTGACAGAAGTTTAATTTTTGTCTTAATATCAACTGAAAATCAATATTGTCTTTAAAAAGAAGCTTCGACTAAATTCAATAAACACATTTCATCGAGAATAAATAGTTAATGATAAACTCCATCTGGCTTCAAGGTTGGAACTGATACTTCTTTCTTTTCAAATACTGAAGGAACAGTTGAGTATTAATTTTGTATATTTAAGGTCTGGGGGAAACTTGAAAATAAAAAGAAAAACTTAATACAATAATGGTGGAATGTGGGCTAAATAAAAATTCTAAAAATAAACATATATATATACGATATTCATTCACTGAACTAAAGAGTTTATAAGAAAATTATACAAAACATAATATATAAATATAAAATATTAACTAAATACCCATTGACTTTTTAAATCCGAAGCCATTTTTAACTTAAATGTTACTCCGAACTGCCCTGTGTGGTTTAGTATGTGATAACGCAGTGGACCCAAGAGCTAAAGATTTTTGGATAGTTTCTCAGCTGAGTAAAGTGAGAAAAAATTCTTAATTTGATTAAATCTGTTGTGCTCAGCATGCACTAATGTCAACAATAGATAGCTATGATATAAGACGATGTTGCTAACACTTGCTAACAGATATAATAACAGCAAATTATTTCAAATAGCAAGAAAAAAAGCAATTATAAAACTACTCTCATATACTCTATTGAAAATTTGTAAAAATGCAGAAAGTCTTTCCTACAATGACCAAAAATAGATAACAATTTGACATTACCTACAAGCATGATTCTAGCCAAATAAGATATTAAAGATTATATTCTTTCACAATAGCCTTTACCATGCATGTCCATTCCTCCATCCAAGATTTCTCTCTAAGCATATTGAATTTGCTGAATCATGTGGTTGCAATTTACTTTTCTAATTGTAATTGGCAGTTAGTACACAGAAATTCACATTTATATTTAATATTTACCTCTGTAAGGAAATGAACATCTTTAATTTAATATATACATATATAATTCAGAGAAACAAATCACTCTTCCTAAAACCATAAACAAAAAAAAAACTCAGTACATTTAGCAAGAATGAAGAATAGAATTGCTCAACCTACTCGTTAAGATTTTGATGTTTATAAATTCACTCTTGTCATGATTTGTGAAAATTCAGAATAAATATGTCAGCTAGTAGCACTAATAATTATTAAACTAATAATCAATTATACAAGAATGAAGACAAAAAAATCTTTTTTTGTCATGCGTTGTTAGCCAAGAGGTCATTGCAGCTGCCTTGCAAGCAAGTAGTTGGTTGCAGATGGTTATGGGTTCGCTTCCCGGCCAATGCTATGACATATGGGGAAAAAAAATCTTTTTTAATAAATATGTTTTAATAATGCAGTAGAAATTAATATACATAAACATGAAATTATCTTAAGTTAATGTACATGGAATGAAAGAGAGTTAAGCACTCTCCCTTAGGGTATGAATAAATAATATTCTGTATGTAGAAAAAGGATCAAAAATAGAATGGATCCACCTACAACTTAAAAAAACAGGTAGATCCATTCTTTTTTTGATCCTTGCTAACCATAAAACATATCATTTATTCATAGACCAAGAGAATGTGGTTTCTCCCATTATTTATATATTCACAAAGCTATGTTAATTTTATGTTTTTTGATTTCTGCTTGATTATTAAACAAAATTATTAAAAGTGACATTCTGTATCTATGCTTGTATAATTAATTATTAGATTAATAATTATTGATGCATATTTATATTTGACTGATATATAAATATATATGTTTAATCTAATTGATAATACATTCTCAATAGATAGCTATCCATATTAATTCTTATGATGTGATGTGATGTGATGTACTGTGGCTTCTCCTTAAATGAAGTCAAGAATAACTGAGCAATTATGCTCAGATAAACCTGTTAGCCACTTAATTTTCCATTCCCCACTCTAAGTTTTGCCATATTCTGTTCCATCCCAATTCCACAACATAATCTTTGTCAACTCTATAGTCTTTATATCTTTATATCTAGTGATGTGATGTGATGTACTGTAGCTTCTTCTTAAATGAAGTCAAAAATCTCGCAGCAATTATACTAAGAGCAACTTGTTAACTACTTAATTTTACATTCCCCAATCTAAGTGATGTGATGTACTGTGACTTCTCCTTAAATGGAGTCAGGAATCTCTCAGCAGCTATGCACAGAGAAACCTGTTAGCCACTTTACCTTCCTTTTCCATTGTCCACCCTAAGTTTTCCCATAATCTGCTCCATTCCATTTCCAAAACATAATCTTTGTCAACTCCATGACCTTCATATCTAAATCCCCCTTATTTTTTCCCAAACCTAGCATAAAAACCAATAACTCACTTTCTGTATAATCACTTTGTTCATATTTAACCTTCCATAACTTCATTATTTGTACCCTTTCTGCTTCCAAACATTTACATTGAAGTAACAAATGCCTAATATTTTCTATGCCTTCCTTACACAACTTGCAGACTAAATCACCCATATTTTTCCATTTACGTGTATATTCCCTTGTTGCTAAAGATCCCGTTCGAGCCTTAAACAATAAACTACTTTCCTTACTATTATCATAAATTAACTCACACCCAATGTTCCATTTACTTCTATATATATTTAAACTCATTTTACTCTCCATACTAGTTCTCCATCTCTCCAACTCCCTATTCTTTATTAGTGCATCTATTCTTCTATCCCACTCCTTCCCACTATAACACTCAACAATCCTCCTAACACAATCATCCCATCTTTTGTACAAGTATACTGACATAACTTCTTTATCCAAATCTTCTGCATACTGCATTACCTTTCTCACCCATCTTGTTGCCTGCCCTTTACTTGTAACCCAATTAAATACTATTTTGGCTATTCTTTTATTATCCATAAACTGCAATCTACCGAACATTTTCAATTTGCTTTTTGCATCCCTCATATAAAAACTTGACCATCCCATTTCTCCTTGAATTGCCTCTTTTGCTGTCCACACCTCAGCATCTAATGCATGTCTTCCTACTTCCCTTTGTACTTTTTCTAAGCAATCTAATACCCCTTTACTAACACATAATGCATCATTGCCGTATGTTAACCCTGCTACTGCCACTCCCTTCCATACAATTCTAGCTACATCATATTTATTATATGAAAACACTGTTAATTTCTTTATCAATCCCTTTCTTTTCTTTGCTTCATTTATCAATTTTTTCTCCCATTCATCCAAGCAATTTTTCTTATTACTCAAGATGATTCCCAAATAACTATATCTGTTCACCACACTTAACTTTATATCCCCCAATAAGAAATCTTTGTCTTCTCTTTCCCCAGTATTCACCATCATTATATTTGATTTTTCTTCACTAAATTTAATCCCCATATCTTTACCCACCCTTGCACATGTCCTCAGCATAACTTCCATATCTTCTCTTCTTTCTGCACACAAAAAGACATCATCTGCAAAAAAAAGACCCGACAATGTATATACTCTCTTGCCACCTGTTAACGGTATCTCTATCCCTCTTCCTAGACTTTCTATTGCTCTCTCCATTTCACTCAAATACAACACAAACAAAATAGGTGACATAGGGCATCCTTGCCTCAGTCCCACCCCATTTTTAACTTTAACTGATTCTATATCCCCTAATTGATATGTATAGTAATTATTTTCATATAATTTCTTAATAACACCCACTAAAGCTTCATCCATTCCCAGATTTGCTAAACTTATCCATAATCTATTTCTATTCACTCTATCATATGCCTTCTCTATATCTATAAAACTCATATATAACTGTCTACCTGAATTTACACTCATATCTATAAGTTGTGTAACTACAAATAAACTATCTCCTATATGCCTATCTGACCTAAAACCTCCTTGCATTTCCCCCACTACATTATTTTCTTCCATCCATTTTGCAACTCTTCCAGCCACCATATATGAAAAAACTTTATATAAAACTGATGTTACTGCTATTGGTCTATAATTATTTAACTTTCTATGATCCTTACCTTTTCCTTTAAATAATAATCTTACTCTTGTATTACTCCAACTACCCGGAAAAACTCTCTTCTGTGCCATCTTATTAAAACATGATAGTAACTTTACTTTTGCCCTATGCCCCAAATTCATTACCATCTCTGCTGCCCATCCATCTAATCCTCTTGCCTTACCACTTCTCAATTTCTTCCCTGCCTCATTCAGTTCATTTTCTGTAAACCTAATATTCCCATTACTATATGCTTTCATATTTTCTATCCCTCTGTCCTTCACATCTAACATCTTTTCTATATCCATTACATAACTATTCAATATTCTCTCTAATTCTTCTCTAGAGCTACACTCTATTCCCTCCTCATCCAGTAATACTATCTCTCTCTCCCCTAAATTTCTTCTTTTAATGTAATTCCAAAATTTTTTACTCCCATCTCTTCCACTTTTATTAATATCATCCAATAATTTACTATTTAGTTTCATTCTCTCTCTATAATTATCTATTTTAGCTAACTTCTTCTTTTCTAAGTACTTTTCCCATTTAGCATTAATATCTTTTTCACTTTCTTTGTTCTTAATAGCACACTTATATTCTCTACATGCTTTTTTCCTCTCTTTTACACTTTTACTAACTCTCATTTTTCTATTACTTTTATTCTTCTGAATATTCTCACCTAAAACCCTATTTGCCACTTTTTCTATTTCATCACACCAGTCCTCATACTCATTTCCAATCAACTCTTCCATGGTTTCTTCAACTTGTATTTTATACTCTTCTAACTTATTCTTATCATTCACTCTCCATCCACATCTTTCACTATTGTTTCTACTTTTATTCCTATTTTCCATCACATTACTAACCATTTCAATTACAACAAAATTATGATCACTATTACATACTCTCTCTTCATTATCAAACACCTTAATTTTCCATACTTTATTCATTCCCTCTTTCTCTACCAATATATAATCTATTGTGTGGGATATATTATTCCTAGACCATGTATATTGTCCCTCATAAATATTAGATAAGTTTCCAATGCTCAAATTTACTCTCTGACAAAATTTCTTCAAAAGCTGTCCATTCTTATTGTCTACATCATCAATTTCTTCAATATGCCCATTCATATCTCCTATAACCATTATTCTCTTCCCCTTTTCTTTAAAACTCTTTATATCCTTAACTAGGCACTCATATATGCTATTGTTCCATTCCATTATAGTTTGACTATCTCCAGTAGCTATATAAACTATAGCCACCATCCATTCTTGTTTTCCCAACCTTATTTCAAACCACAAATGTTCTTGGCATTTAACAGTATTTAAATATTTTTTTGATATAACACCTATACCACCACCCTTTTTTTCTTTCTCTTTTCTATTTATACCCTGCCATACCAAATTTTCCAAAACAGGTTCTTCTTCTTCTTAGATGTGTTTCCACTACTGCTAATACCTCAAGCTCTTCATTTTCAATTGCTTTGTTTAATTCCTGCCACTTTTCTGGTCTCCTACCACCTTGCATATTCAAATACCCAATTTTAACAATTTTTTCTTTCCTAACTACTCTTTTATAAATTTTTTTTATTCTTTCTTCTCCATTATGCTTATAAATAACTTGCTTACCATTAATTTTACAGACCCATTCCCTCTCCACATCTACATTTATATCTAAATCAACTGCCCTTTGTTTAATCCTTACATCCCATCCATTCTTCTTCTTTTTAATAACACTACAATTTAAAATCCCACCCCCCTTTACAAGTTTCCCGAACTATATTCTTTATAAATCAGACTCCCTAAAACTTCACTTCCTTGTTTCCCTAAGTGCAACCCATCTTTACCAAATAACTCCCTCTTCCCAATAAAAAAATCCCACACATCCACAAACGTAACATCATTTCTCTCACACAATTCTTTCAATCTCTCATTTATAGAACATGCCCTATCTAACATATACCTTTTATCAAATCTTGGTAATAATCCAACTATTCCTACTCTTCCTTTAACCATTCTCAAATTCCTAATCAGTTCTGTGTACTCACCCATTACTCTCTCTGATGACTCTGATAAATTATTAGTCCCTACCATAACATATACATCTCTATTCCCTTGCTTCTTTACTTTATCTGTAACATCCCTAATTTTAGCTCCCGGCAAACATACTCTTACATACCTGTTTCTATTTTCCCTTGCAATTATATCTCCACATTCTCTTATTAATGAATCCCCTATCAATACTGTCTCATAGTCTACTTTCTCTGCTTCATTCACAACCTTCTCTACCACCTTCTGGACTTCCTCATCTACTTCTTCCTTATCATTCCTACTCAGTAATCCCTTTATCTGCTCACACTTCATCTCTAATGATTTTAATTTTTCTTCTACATCCTTCACCTCTTCCTCTATCTTACTTATTCTTTGGCCAACCATCTCCAATGCACTACCTATTTTTCCATCCATATCTCTTGTCACTCCACTACAAACACACTCTATCCTGTCTTCCTCAACTACATTTTGTTCCATTTCTCCTGACTTCCTGCCTTCCTCAACTATATTTTGCTCCATTCCTCCTGACTTTCTCTTTACACTATCTACACTTTGAAACCACTTTTTCACCTCTTTTATCACATTCACACACTGTCTACATAACCATAAACCTGCTACATCCTTCCTAGTCTTATTTAAGCATTTCAAGTGGAAAACCTTATCACATATATTACATTCTACTACAGCACGTCTAATTCCTTTCTGACGATTATATATGCATTGTAAAATACAAATGCAATCCATATTACTTATTTTCCAAGCTGCCTATTCTATATTTAACTTTATACTTTCTCTCCTACTCTTCAAACCCTTTTGCACAGAAAGATGAAAAATTTTTACTTTCAAAAACGATCGATCAATAACCACGTGTAACTTAGGCTTCTAAACATTACCTTTTACCTCAAAATAACTAACTGTTCTTAAATTAAAATTAAAAAAACAAACTTTAGTAGCAAATTTAAACCAACTAATCTTATGTACAACTTAGTTATAGAAATCCTTACATTAACACACATTCAACAAAAAGATTTTTTTAAAAAAAAAAAGGCTATATCTTTAAAATGGCGATCGAAACTTTTTGTCTTTATAATAATTTTGATCTTTCCAAATTAAAAAAAAACTATCTCTCTCGATCACAATTTACTCCTCACTTTCATACCACAATTAGAGTATTTAAATCGATGATTTCAGATGATTAATCGCATAAAAAAATAGTCAACTTAGCTTAAATTGAAGTCAGTGAACAGTCCAATTCAACAGCAGCTAGGTATGATATCTGACATTTTTGTTGGCACCACCTGGTGAGCGTTATTAATATACTCAACTTTTTATATCTGTGTAAAATCTTTATTTTATGCTAAAATGCAATAAATCAGATTTCTTTTCTTTTTAATTTAATTTTATATATGAATAATATTTTTAAAAAATCACATTTGATCTTTTTAAATATTTAAAAACTGATTTGTAAATAAGAACAACAGACCTTAAACATCATCAATTGCTTATCTAAATATTGTTTAAAAAATTAATGAATTCTTTTTTAAGTTTTTTTTTAAATACCAACAATTAAATATGGATTTATTACAAATCTATCAAATTCTGCTTTAAAATATTTCTTTTATAATTAATAACAAAATTTGAAATTATTTTAACACTGAGTTAATTCTGACTGATAATGACATCAAATATGCTGTAATTTTCTTTTTTATACTATGGACAAGTTTACTAACTTCTATTTCTTAAAATAAAAGATAAATGAATAAATAGAAAATGCCATTATTTATTAACTTCTATTTCTAAAATGAAAAGAAAACTAAAAAAAAACTAAAAATATAAATAGGTATTTCTTTTGTTTTAAATAATAATCAACTAATGAGTGTTAAAAAATATTCAAAAATATTTTATAAACAAGCTAAAAAAATCATATATTTTTTAATCCAAAAAACTTTGCATAAAAACTAGATAAAAAAAAGTGAAACCCCTCTGGGCATTTTTCTGTCATAAACAATAGAAAAAAAAACATAAGATGTTAGTCTCTATCCATAAGATACTGACCTCTTCAGCCTTTTTTTTTTTTCAAATAAAAAAACAATAAAAGCATTATGGAAAAATCTATGTTATACAAAAACTCTATGGTAATATCACTTATGATAACATTAAAACATCATTCTAAAATATCAGAACAATCATATTTTTTCTGAGGGAATGCAATGATTCTCAAAGAAATCAAGTTAATGAAAAGACTCATATCAACAACTATCTCAACACTATATGTATTTCATTTAATACTTAAAAATTCATTCAGGTATTTCTAAAAATAACATCAGTACCGCGTAATACCTAGATATGGTTTTATATATTAAATTAGAAATCAAAACCTTTTTAAAAATGTATATATATATATATAATAAATAAAGCTGATGTTATTATCTTCATGGGTGCAGGGAAAAATAGACTTAAGATAATTGCCGGTATCTTTTTTATACTGATAAGAGGGATTATCTATTTACACATACATTTTCAGATTGATTAACTAGCAATATGGTATGAATATATGTATGTTTTATAAATCATATATATATATATTCATGCTATGTGTGGATACTTTATATATATATATATATATTATTTATAGTAAGTTAGGTATCTAAATCTATGAAGCTAATTCTCTCTTTCTCTCTATCAATATATTTATCTACATATATATTGAGATGTTTGGTTGATCTCAAAATTTAATTTATGTTAATGGGCTAAGCAAATTTAATTTTAAATCAAGTTGTGTTTTTTTAATTTAAGATGAGTTTTAGTAAGTGTGGTATTATGTATATGCATGCACATACTAATGATAAAAAAATTAAAATTAGTAGCTATTTTTATGTAACAATTTTTATTTTTTTAAAAAGTGAATTTTGTAACCAAATTTTATTATCTTTTAAAATGTATTTTTATATATTTCAGAAACAATACTTAAGTTGTAACATTTTCTTTATTGATTCTAATTCTGTTCATTAACTAAGGGTTTAACAAAAAAATAGTTTTATATTCAAATAGCATTGTTGTCTGGAAAATCCTTTAATTAAGTTAATCAATTTGGAATTTCTTAATTAATTAATTTGCTGGTTTATCTACATAGAAATTTTAATCATTGGTTTGCTGATTGAGATTTTTAAAATTCCTAAGTGGTATGAACAATGAGTAGTGTGTCTACATAAAAAAAACTAATGTTACATGTGCTTGTCTAGAAAACGAACTCACAATTCATCTGAAGCCATATGTGGCTAAGACACCCAAATGATAAACTCTCCACAAAGTACCCCTCTCTAGCTAGTATGTGATAAATTTGCCTGCCAATTGACTTCCAAGATCAACCAACTGCTTACATTATAGACCTCATCATAGACAAGCATGGACTGTCAGTAAAATCTTTTCACAAACTATTTTCTAATATATATTAGTAAACCAGTGATATAAGGGTGTATGTAATTTTTTTTATTAATTCAGATTTTATACTCATGTTTTTCTTAAAGTGTAACTTGTTTATATATTTCAATTTTATTAATTTTACTGATTTTAGCCTTTCATATATGTATAACAGATTATAAATATCCCTGCTTCAACCCTTTAATATCTTTAATTTCTGTGACAGCTGATGCTATAGCTTCTTATAATTAGTTATTTATTCTTACTCTTAAAACTTAACAGTTATTAAAAAGAATCTTAAAACAAATTTTTTTTCTCCCTTTCAATTCCATCATTGTAAGAAAGAAACTTTGTATTACTTCTTAAATTCAGGTTTTAATTAGTAATGTCTCAGAACTTGGCATATTCATTTTTTTTACTTGATGTATGCAAATGTGCATATAATACTTTATTTATATATAATGTCAATATATGGCAACTTTTCTTGTTTGTTTATATCATACATGCCTGAAAGAAACAGAGATTATTGGGTTGTGTGTGTGAGTGTATATAAATAATTCTTTTAGAGATACTACACAGAGGTTTAGTTATTCTGGCCTTCTATTTAGCATTGGATTCAGCTATGTTTCTGCCCATGTTAATTTATACAATTTTATGTTTTAATCTTTAAATATTTACCACAAGAAATTAATGGTCATTACTGATTCTGTATTGTGTCAATAGTAAGTAAATTCCCCCATGCCTTATAGACATATTTGTTATTATTTAACATGGGTTACCTATGGGCTTTTCTACTTGTTCATTAACAGTTTCTCCATGGCTTGAGTTCTTGCACCACAAATAAGCTGTTATAAAAATTCAGCACAAGTGAGATTGTTAATAATACCGTGTGCCAAGGTTTAATTAATAATCTGATAGAGATATATGCTCACATCTGCTATTGTCAAGCATATGAGGACTTCTATTCTTTTCACACTCAATTATTTAATTCCAAGCAGAGAATTGAAACAATCAGCTGTCAAATATATTAAATACTATTTTTAAAATGGTTGAGCTAAATATAGTTCAAACAACCATTAATATATGCTATTTATTATTTTTTGTTTTACTATTATTAATAAACATTGTTGTTAATATAGATTTGTCAGGCATTTGTTTACTGTTGTCTGCCTTACCAAGAATCTTTATTCTGCCTGATCTAGCAGCAATAATTAATTTATATATAGATGAAATAGCTGTGTATGCACTTGTAATGAATACCCATGTCAAACAAAAAATATTCTAGGTAAGAGGCCTAGTGGTGTCCTCTATTGAAGAATATTAGGTTAGGTACAGACAGTCTGGTAGAATATATATTGTAACCCCTCACACCTATCACCAACACTAACAATTACCCGGGGCGCCAATCCTATGGATCATAGAATAAAATATTTATTTAACTTTACCTAAATCTATTCATGAGGTTCTTAATTAAAGCTTTTACCTAAAACTAACTCAGTTGAGGGATACAGAGGTGTATGAGGTGTACAATGTACATTAGATGTGGGAGAAAATATTATTACTAATAGGAATAAACATCTATTAAGTTCTATGCTAGACAAAATTAAATTGGTAAAATTCTACCAGCTAAATTAACTAATAATACTCTATATTTCATCTCCTCCCATCATCCATATGCACTGAACAACCTCTACTATATTATACAATTAACTAATGACTAAAATAAAATAAAAAATAATATTTTTAGAAATTGTAATGTATAATTTACTAGATCTAAACTTAAACTAAACTTATCATTACTAAAATTTAATTACTCACTAATGTAATCTGGCTAAATGAATTTATTATCTAATCTAAATTATATATTGAAGATCTCAGGGAATTAACTTATGGTATGGCTTGATCTAACATTTCTATACCTCAAATTATTATTTAATACTATGAAAATAATATTATACCAAACAATACCCTAATTAGATACTTGCAGTTAGATAATGAAAGAAATCGGGTGCATTTTGATTTCAGTTCATCATCTAAACAAAAATTAAATAACAAAACCCTTTTAAAAAATAATCAGTAGGTAATTGTCATCTCATATAGTGTTTGAATCAAGGAAATCAACATCATCATATCTTGAGATTTATTATAATTAAATAAATTATAATTATGTTACATTAAATAAAATAAATGTATAAGCATGTGTGGAGGTGTGAAACACGAACGAATGTTATAGAAGAAACTCCAAATACAAATTTAGATAACAAAATATTTATTAATCAAATAGAAAATAGTTAAATCAACATCTACTTTTCTTTTATTGTTATGAACAAAAATTCCAAAGGGATTTCATATCATTGAGTACAGATTATACAAGAAGATATAATACAACATGACTCGTTAACTTTTTACATCTACTGTATTTCATTCATCAGAACATTTTGATAGATTCGTAAACATTTTATTTGAAACATTAAATGAACTAAATAAGTCCCTATTATTTACTGTAAAGAAATGGCTCTTTAGCTATCAGTGATTTCTGATAGACTTATACAAAAATAAAACAAAATAAATATGACCTTACACTTTTAGTAATTGATTACTAAATATCTTTTATTCAGCCTTTTGCTGAATATCACTCATTTATTACTAAAATTTTTATAACAACAATATAGATTAATATTCTAATTACTGAACAAATTAGGATTTTGCATTGTTACTCTAAAGTATCTTAAATAAAATTACAATAAGGGGATTTAAACTAGGAATAATATTAAACTATCTTACCAAAGAAATAAATACTTCTATTAATTAAATGTATTTTTCTTTGTAGTTTTGAAATAAAGTATTCTATTGGATAATTAGGTTCTGCTTTGCCAAAATAAAGTAAATCCTTGTATTCATTAGCTATGTCCTATCTTTGCTTAATTATTTATGCAAATTATGATTAAATGATAAAAATCAATGAGATGAAGCTTAAATAATTACTACAAAATGTTTTAACATGATAAGTAAAGTTCTACATTAATAATGAATTTTTTTATATCAAAATTAACAATTTGTGCATGAATCTGTATTATGCTGTGTGTCAAAGAAAATAAATAAATAATGTTAATCAATCTAATCGGTTTGCTTATAATATTTCAATATAATCATAATACGGTTGGAAGTGAAGATCAATCAATCTTTATTTATCAACTATAATACAGCTGTTTTATAAGACACTATACTTTCCTTTTATTCTTCTTTTTTATCATAAACCATCAAACACTAGGCTATAGCATCAGCTGGAAAACATCCAATACACACATGGGATAACAGATTTATATAATTCAAAACAGGTAATATAACAATATCTTCCAAGTCAATCTTTAAGACTAAATAATTGGTGGAATAACTCATCACCAGATAAAATCAGGAAGAAAACATCTCTAGCTTCATACACATCTAATTCAATATATCAAATATAAAAGGAGGATTCAATCTACTCCTATCAAAAATACTCCAATACATGGATAATAAAGGATTACTCAATCCTATACACTACAATACACTGGGCAACTACCCATATTAAATATTCAACTAACAAACACACTAACTCAATCCCATAAAATATTATAAACATTGTAAACTTTATAGCATATAGTCACAAAATACTTTTCATTCAGTCATAACAAAGAAATAATAATTCTCTCTTAAACAACTTTCTAATTCTTCAAATGATTGATCCTCTTTTTCCTTCCGAATCCGATTGATTTCAAATCATTTTCACTGGCAATTACATATAATTATAAATAAGTTTAATAATAGACACACACATGTATAAGCATATGATATACAGACCATTTAAAATCACAGTAAGCAAAAAAAAATTACTGTTAAAATATTAATTATTACTGCTAGAATTAATAAAGAATAAAATATCTCATATCTGACAATATTTAGGACCTGATAATGTTCAAAGAACAATTGGAGAATAAAATACTAATTACTATTGTAACGATCCAAACGAAGTGGGAGATCGCATCGCACCGCACTACCAAAGGGCGCCATCTAGGCATTTGAGCCTAGAAAAATTTATAAAGTAGGCAGATACGCGCTGTTAGGATTCCACTTTATTTACATATTTAGATCGTTAGCCCATTGTCACTAGCTCAGTGGAGACGCAGAGATAATAAAATATATAACCTTAGATATAAATATAAAAAAATAAAAGCCACTGCCAGAAATTAACACATAAAAATATTTATTTATGCACATATAAAATATTTAAATCCGAGAATAAGTTTAACATTTAGATTTTTATCTTAATTTTTAATTTTACATTTAAAATAGCTTGCTATAATGTTTAATATTTTATTTAGAGGGTCGAGTATGAATGGACTACATAGGTCTGCATTTGAAAGGAAAATATTCTTCCCTGATTTAACCTTAGGCAACAAATTTCGCAATCAACTGGCGCCAATCCATCTGATACATTCATGTATTCAATGTAGCATGATACGACAACACAAAATACTATATTGTCAGGAATGTACATCTGAACAATAAGTAGAAATAGAGAAGAGATTGATTCTCCACCAACAGGAATGTGACATCTGTTGGCAAGTAGATCAATAAACAAAAAAACTCCATAGGAATGGACTGCGGTCTTCTGCCGACTTACAAACCCATCCATAGGCAAACAGAGGGTGTGTGGCGTATATCTATAATCCTGCCCATAGTGGATCTCATAATACATTTACTAATTACACAAATATATCCAATCCATTGAACCAATTCAACTACGAAATGAATAACCTAAGATTACCCTCCCTTAATACAACTTTACAAAACTATATAGCCATTCGCGCCCGACTTAATTTTAACATTTATATACGTTCGCACAGATTTATTTAAAAATGTTGGGTATAGATCGATTACACAGATTCCACGGTCAAAAACATTTCAAAATAAACATAAACGATCAAAATACAAAATTATTGATACCGACAATCGCAGAGGGAAACTTATAAGTAACCCAATAGTATTCACCATAAGATACTTGCGTTGTCACCAATAACTTAAAAGACATCCGAATAAATACATTTTAGATACTCACCGTAAGTATCATTATTTATCAAATGTCTATATATTTTGATCAAATATGAAAACCAAAATCTAATTAACCATAAACGAATCCATGCCAGCTCTATAGACAACTTAAATGTAATGCATTTAATAATTTCTACAATAAAATATTACTACACATAAAAAATATTAAAAGGGAAATGATTCTTTTAACAATCGGGAAAGATATAAAATTAACCATTATTAATTTGATTTAAAACTTACAAAAAGTCAGATAAGAGTCCATTTTAAATAAGTCGGCTTGTTTATTAATTTGTTCAACTTGACGAAAGTTCTTGATTAAGGTTATGATTTTAACAATTGTTCAGTTCTATTGCTTACGGTAGAGAAGTCCCTGTTCCCGTTGGCAATTCCCACGCAGACTTTCCTGAAAGACCGGTCTGATGTTTTGGAGGTGGCAATTGCTGGTTCTGTCCTGGTATCACAGTCTTTGCATTTTTAAATAAGTGAGTGAGGACGACAAGTGCGTCTTGTCGCCAGACCCACCAAAATCAAGTTGGAAAAAGCTCTCAACTCAATATTTTTTTCTTTTTATATCATCCACAAGGATTCACTGAACAAAACGTCACTAATCTGTTTTTTCGCTATGGTCCGGGCCAAGGCTTAGCGCTTCCATTTGTCAAGCTAAAATCTCTTTCTTCTCTTATCTAACTTTCCATCTGACTTTTTAATTAAACAGCTTTTAGATAATTAATAAACAACCATTTCCCTTTATAGATTACAGGAATTAATTAATACCTGTTTTTATTTTAACTTACGTTATTTTTTTATTAAAATATTTTTATATTTCAATCTTGTATTTTTTTATTAAAAAAAATACGTTCAAATACTTTTTTTTTTGTTTATGAAAAAAATATTTTTAAAGTTTAACATCTGTGCGAATGTATACACGTTTAACAATGTTTTAATTTTAGCGTTTAGTTTTTTACTTTTATTTGCGAACTTTTAAGTTTTTATTTTAAATTAATGTAACGACATATTTATATATCGTTACACTATGGACAAAGCAAGATGAATAATTTTTTTATAATATAATGCATTAATATTGGCATGAATCTGTAGTTAAATTGAACCTAAATAAGTAATAATATTGTATGTTATAGATAAAATAACTATTGAAAATAATTATTTTCTAATTTATAAAAGAAATATATTCGGTAAGATTTGATATAATGAACTCCTTTTTTAAAAAATAATTATTCACCCTTTTGAATGGACTCTTCCATTCGTTTATTATGTGCGAGGATCATTAACACATGCACGACCAAACTTATTTTATTAAAATAATAACAATAATAAAAATAAAATTACCAGCATAATGTATTTTTCTATTATGCTATTTGAGACGTTCTTGGAGAAAAATATAATAATAATAATACATATAATAAACATATTTAAAATAATAAAACATTCCTTAACTAATACTAAAGCTATCTAAAATACCATTATATAAAATAAAGTTCTCTTCTTTTTTCTTTCCAAACGAAATGAAACGAAAGTTTATAAAAGTTTTTACATGACTTTCCTTGTCAAGTTTCAAATAGATATGGAAAATAATTATACTGCATAAGACAAATATTAACACAGAACAGAACAATTCCTGCAGGAGAAAACAAAACAATATTATTTTTGTTAAATCCATATGAGTATATTCAATGTTTTTAGTTATCAACTAATGAATTGCTATTGATATTGTAAATAATGAATTTCCTTAATTAAACAATATATTTCATAACGCAAATAAAATAGAAGTTTGTACTTTATTCCTAGGATATATTTAATATTTAATTTCACCATCATAAAGCCATTCAGAAATATATGTAGTTATTCAATTAATAATATTTATTGAGATAAACTCATTGGTAATGTTAATACAGCAATGTCACATAACTTTATTCATTCATAATTTCATTCCTCCTACTAGTCTAGAAAAACAAATAATTATTAAAGTACATTTAATGACATATTTAATCGTATATATTTTCTTTTCCAATGGTAAAAATAGAAATAATTACACCACTATTCTAAGACATATGACAATAAATTTACATATTCCTTGTGTATATTTTAAATTTTGAGTTTTCTTTTATATTTAACATGAAATTTGTACATTAAAGTTCTGAGAACGTTCAATGACAGTTCACATCTTTCCTCCACATAAATGAAGCATGTTACAGTTGTTCCCTTTATATTATGATTAAAGCTTAAAAACTTAATTGTTATAAAATAAATAAATATTCTTTTATCCTTCCCTGTTAATTTTAAATTTAAATAAAACAATTTTACAGTCCTATTAAGCATTCCCATTTCTTAAATAATAATTTATCTTGAATAATAGAATATGACACTTACATGTACTCTAGCATAATGTTGGGACAATTTGAATAATCAGCCGGGAGCAAATTGACGTATCTTTAGTGGTTTTTAAGTACACATTTCGCAAACAAATAATATACTTAAATTTTTAACTTGAACTCTGGAAGAGAAAAAATAATTTCACTATTAAACTTTGCTAAATAACTTAGTTATAGCTGTCTTTGGTTAGCTATAACTGCCCTCGTAAAAGTTCTAATAATTGACTCTAACTGACTGAAGTAATAATTGACTGACTTCTTAAAAGTAATAAGTATTCCTTTTATAAACTTTTTTAATAACCATTACATCATATTGTTCCCTTCCAATTGTTTACGATAATGTTACATTACATCACCAGAAAAAAATCGCCAATCACTCCTCCCACTGGCAAACTTACTTAATTATGCAAAAACTTTAGACAGCAAAAAAAAAAAAAAAAATAGAGCTGAAAAAAAAATTATTTTGTCTTTTAAATAAATGAAAAAAAAAAATTGAACTAATAATTAGATGTGTTTTAAAGCAGTAGAATAAAATTGATGACAATTGTTTTAATAAATAAAATATTTTACAGTATTTGTCATTATATAATTCATTTGGCCATAATTTATTGATTTATTTAAAATGTAATTTAGTTAGTTTTTTTATACTATTATTGATATAATTAAATATTTGAATGTAATGTGGGATATTTAATGGTTTAATGAAACATGTGAATGAAAAATGAAGTTGGATAATGCATGAATATTCAGTAGTAATATACTATAGGTATTACACTATACTGACTGAAATGACAATGTGAATGATGATGAGTGAAACATATTTTACTGTTTATTCTATAATTTAAAATGTACAAAACAAATGGACTAGAAAATCATTCTAACAAAACTGAATACTGCTTTATGAACAAATAAAACAAGTGAGTATCAACTCAGACTGTACTGATTATGCACATAACAAGCCACCCCCTATTCTATTACTGATTATACCCCAAAACAAGATACTAAACATTTAACAAATCTTTTAATTATATGTACACTTACTATTGATTACAGTTTTAAGTCAAAATAATTTTTTTTTTTTTAAATTTCACGTTATTTAATTTTTTTTTAAAAGGATTATATCAGATATTACTGATATACTACCACCCTACTACAATGACTATTTCTGGTGCCAAACCAGAAGGTCACAATATATAGAGACAGAATTAGCTTCATGGAGTTAGATACCTAACCTACTATTAATATTATATTTAAAGAAAATATCAACACAACATTAATTGGAGAAATATACAAAGAATTATTGCCATATATAGATACCATAATCCAAATGAACTTTAAGCACTTAGCTGAACGGGATTGTGATATTCATATGAAGGTAGTTATAATTCTTATATATATACTTTTTTTAAGTTTTTGACTTTTTCCCCCAACTTTTGAAAAAAACCACACACTTCTTAAGTAATTATTAAATGGTATCTTATCCAGATATTGAATATGCTGATGGCATCTCCAAGGGATCTTCAAATAGCTTTCCAGTTCTGAATTGAAATATGTATAGTACAGAGAAAATTGTGATAACTGACTATTTTAATTATTTGTGTTTTAATTTACCAGCTAGTTATGTATACCTAAATATGTGTTTAAGTATTGAAGTGGTAAAATCTGTGGTACATATTTTGCTTCATTGTCTGGTGATGTTAATAACCTTAAAAGTAAGGTTTGAATCCATTTTTATATTCATTTCATCATTAGGGAATGTAGGTACACACATATACATGCAAGATCTCCATCCTGTTTTATTTAAATGGTTATATTTAACTATTTTTATTATTGTTAATTTTAATTAGATTTTATTTCAGAAATCCAAATTCCCTTCATTATATATAGCCATGTATGTGCATATATGTATTACAGATGCAGAAACTAATGTTATTTATATTAACAAAAACATGTATTAATTTATGTATATTAATTGTTTTTATAATTAATATAAAGCTAATGCAATACCAGAGAAAGTTCTGGAAAGTAATTATAGTAACTTAAATTTTATAAAACAAAAGAATTTTACATTAATTGATATAAAAATGTCCTTCTCAATTAGTTATTTTCAACAATTTGCAAATTTAATGAAAATCAATCATATCTTTTAAATCTATTTCC
The DNA here is from genome assembly GCA_028023455.1 of Epiperipatus broadwayi. Taxonomy (NCBI): domain Eukaryota; kingdom Metazoa; phylum Onychophora; class Udeonychophora; order Euonychophora; family Peripatidae; genus Epiperipatus; species Epiperipatus broadwayi. Next base: position 516,928 of record JAQFVV010006528.1, read on the forward strand.
AACACAAAATTGATTGGAACAATACTTTCCAGAACTTATCAGATTTTCATCTTTTAACTGTAAAATTGAACAATGGTGGCTAAAATTAAGCTGGGTAATGAATATCTGGTCACCTCAAGTAAAAGAACGTTCTAGAAGGTTTAGTATAGTATAAATATTGCCAAAATTTCAAGCAGAAAAAAAAAAAAAAATTAGAGTTGCATTGCTAACTGAACCTGCATCACTTGAATTTTTGACAAAATGACCGCTGAGTAGAGGGAAGAAGTTCACCTGCCTCACTGCCATGCCATTGTCACTTAAAAACTGCATTAACTGCAACATGAATTAATATTTAAAAGATGCCTACCATTATTTTATTTGAACTCTGTATTTCTGACCATGCTTTCCATGTTCATTCTTTGTGATGTCAATCCTAATGGCCCCCAGGTCATTGGAAGGTAATTCGTTTAGCCCACTAAATGAACTCTTAATATTATTCACTCATTGTAATTTTATTTCTAATCATAATGTAACTGTCTATTTATCTAATAACTGAATAGAATTTCAGTTATCATAATTTTATTAATCCTCATGACTCTTTCTTGCTGTCAAATTTAAAAATCTCTTTTCTGTAAAACATTAGCACAAACTTATGAATTTTTAACCTGTAATTATCTGGAGGATTTTCATGCTTTAATTATGTCTTTTAGGTTCACGGGGCAAACTTCACTTATATTATTTTAAATTATGTATTTTATATTGATTTTAATATGCTAATGCCTCAATCTAATGAACCTATATCATTTTAGCCACCATTCTGATATTATGGGATGCTTAAATATTTAAACGTAAGATTTCATACTAAATGAAGGTTCACTCAATTGAATATTTAAATATTATATAGGTTTAGTGGTGGACCATCAAGCCATCATATTATAAGATATTATAAAGCACACGTTCTTACTCTGTCTAACACTATTGATTTTTAAATAAATTTTGTTCTTTAAATAAAATTTGATGATCATTTCATACTAAATAATTAATCATCACATCACCGAGCATTATAATGTTTTATAATATATTTATCATTTGAGCATACCTGGGTTTGTTAAATAGGAGGAATAATATTATCCACCCTTTTGTTCTGACATTCTATTTAGTCAAGGTCATATGCATGCATAACTTTAAGAATGGGTTAATATTTCATCATGGCATTATGCATAGTATTATTGATTTATTTTGGGGTTTTAGTTAACATATCAGTCATTAAAGACCTGAACCTTATTTCGCATTGCTTACTCATGATAGCATTAAAATTCTTGTATCTTGCTTTGTCATAATTATTCTCCAGGGGTCCTGAATTGATTTCTTTGTATAACTTGTCCCAAAATGATGTTTGAAAGCACCGATCCCAGGACAATGTTAGGTTGTTGAGGTTCTGCATGGGATAACATTGGCAAACCTGTCATAGGTGCAGATAAACTCTTGAACTTATAAATAAATGATAATGCCTCTTAGTCCCAAGGTGGACCCAAAATCCTTTCTAATGCTATCATTGCAGTCAGCACTGCAACTTTTCCTTATTATTTGCAGGTCCTGTGTTACATCTGTAAGTAGTAAAGCAGTGATCTTTGTAAACCATTCTCTTTGATTATTATTAGTATAGTTTAGAAATTTCATAGTAAAATTTACTTAAGCTACCCACTCTCTCATTTGGACAGGCTTAAATGCACTCATGGATGATAGAGTTATTAAACCAAACTATCAAGTCAACTATGAAAATAAATGCTCATTCATGTCAAATGATTGATATAACATTTATATTGTTAATTAAATAAATTCTCTTAACATACTTAATTATTGCATCATCATTGTAAGCCTTCATTTGAAGGTTATCTTATAAGTAATGTACCTTCTACATACCTATAAATTAGTGATCATCATTTGTTTGGCTTTTCATAACGTTAACAGCATTAGTTTATTAAAATTAATTTATGATCCCCATTAGCATACTAAGCCACATTTCCATAACGTATGCTACACTATTTTCTACATATGTAAATTATCACTTGCACAATTTCTTATGTCAGTGCATCCATATCCATAATGCATTATAAATCAGGACATCTATTAATATAAATTATTAATTGCATGAAATCTGTTCTATGTTAATTAATGCTATCCTATGTAATTAAACTTATTATTTATGCCCATTAAATTGTTTATGTAAATAGTTACTTATATGTTCATATCTCATTCATTGAATCTCACTCACTTATTAGCTTAGTAATAATATTATTATAAGTCAAAACCGATTACTGTTTAATGACAATTGTTTTGGAGTTTGCTTTGTTCTTACTCATCATAGATGGATGCTATGCTATGATTTTTTTTTTCCGTATGCTATGATTTATGCTTTCTTATCATGCCAGTTGTTCATACCTTATTTAAAATTGTTAAATATTCTTAGGGTCTCTTTCTAAATTAGTGTTTGATAGGCTTTGTTTTAATAATTTCCATATAGATATCATGTTTCTCCACTGTGTCTCTGGGACTGAAGTGAATAAAACTCATCCGTTATCATCAGATATGTTGTTCATAATGTTACAGTTTTAGAGAAGGGCAAATAAGGCAGAACCCATGATTGCATCTGACCTGTGTATCTTGGGCATGAGTGGATTTAGGGTACTTTTGCTCAAATTCTAGATCTTGTTAGATGAACATACAAATCTGACGGATACAGTATATCTTGTATTGTATTAAATATATCAAAATATGAGACGCTATTCTAAAACCTGTTTATGGCTTTATACTGAATCATTCTTTGTTTTTAACATTGTTAAATGCAGATATATATGTAGATAAACATCGAGTCACATAAGTATGTAATTATCTTTTTTTTTTAAGTATGTAATTATGAAGATAAAAAATATAGTTTTTAAATCAACTTTTGCAAAGCAAAGGTCTCTCCAAGAACACTAGAAGACAACTAATGAAAATAGTTTTATTCACTAGACTTAGCAAATGCCAGATGGTGAGGGTTTTTAACATCCTTAATTCACTTTTTAAATTAAAAGTAATTACTATGCATATTTAGAGTCAAATAATTTTGAAGACTTGGGTAACATTGGATTAAGACTTCAGATTGGGGGTATATCACACTGATGCACTATAAGTATTCCATAAGTCCTTTCTATATATACTTAGTATATATCAATTACTTCTAAATCAACATTGATATTTCATATTAACGGTAGTAATACTTTTATTACTCGTAATATATAAAAGTAATTTTGATATGGTCATAAATAAATATTATACAAGGTATAGTGAATTTAATATATATATAATAATGTGGCAAATATTTAAAAACAATATATAGTAGTGATTATGTGTACAGTTTTATCATTAAAGTTTATGAGGTACTTCTAAATTGAGATTTAAACATAAATTGTATAGAAAAAGTGGCAGATTATAGCAAAAAATCATTGATGTTGGCCACGTGTTATTGCTTGGTCATAATATTTTATTACCAGTTATTCTTTCTACCTGTTCTTCAGGCAGAAAACTAATACATAGTGGTAATTAATAGTATAAAAGAGTAAATTTATCTATATAAATAGATACACAATAATCCTGAATGATGCAATAAAAAACTTATTGAGTCATATACAGATGAAAGTGGAGGCGTATATGTAATTAAATACACTGCTAGACAAAAGTTTTCAATAGAAATGTAGGCGTCATTCTAGCAAAATAATAAAATAAAAGTACATACTCTTTTCTATGTGTGTTTCTAAGTTAGGGCTACGTAAATAATAACACATTACTAATATGAGTAAAGCGAAAATGAATAATTATAATAAAAGAAATAATAATCGGCTGAACTTTTATGAAAGATACAGCACTAAAGTAAACAAAAAGTTAATAAACTAAAGGTATTAAATATTAATTTACACAATATTTAGTACAATAAAGTTTGAAAAAATGAAAAACTGCAATGATTATTATTATCTTTCTTTCTTTAGTTTTACTAATTATATAAAATCAATAACTAATTAATTATTGCAGTAATGTCACTATAACTTTGATCTTGTTTTTTAATAAACTTAATCAAGATTAACCTTTGAGAAATTAGAAATTCAGGTCAATAACTTTTCCTTTAAAAAAAAAAGATCATAAACAAACTAATAAAATGCGATAATAAAAAACTGTAAATATGGATTATAAAAGATATTCATCATTTGAGTAAAAAAATTATTAAAAATTCATGAAAATTTCTTTAATATCTCAACACTAGCGAAGCAAGCAAGCAATTTATACTGATAATTTTTTCCAAATAGTTTATGAAGGCTATGAATATGAGGCATGGATCCTCGAAAACATTAAGCCGATAAACTTTAATACTAATTTATATCTTCTCTAATTAACAATTATATATTTTACATACAGTGAGAAGTAAAGCTATATTTATTACAAATAGTTTTAATTAAATAATAGTACTTGTCTATTCTAATAGTAACAAAAATGATTACCAAAATATATTTCGTTTAAAATCGTATAACTACAAAATATTAAGATGATTCACAGTTCTAAAATTTGAAATTATTACTATTGTTTCAACGCAATTTCAAGTGACAATCATATGAATGACCTATTGTCTGTTTGATTTTTCAGTCGGCTGGAAGACATATTCTTATTATAATAACAGATTTCTTGCTGTAACTTATTCTTTTTTTTTTTCAGCGCCAAACTTTTTAAGCATCATATATATATTAATGAATTAGACTGTTTCATGAACCAAAATATTTACTAAGGCATTAAACCTTTAAACATGTGCACTTGAAAATACGAAGGTAGGGACCTCTACAGGTCTTAAAAACAAGCTTACCAAAGAGTAAGCTTGTGGTTAAGACCTGTAGAGGTCCCTACCTTTGTATTTTCAAGTGCACATGCTTAAAGGTTTAATGCCTTAGTAAATATTACTTAAGTAATCAATGTGCTCAATGTGTGTTAAATAAATTTATAATGAACCAAAATAGAAAATTTTCAATTTGGTCATTTATGCTTTAAAAAAGATATCACATCTAATATGATCAAGTTTCAGTTTGTACATTCTCTTAACTGTCTATCAATTTCTCAAAAGTCTTCATCTGCAACAAAGTTTAAAACCTGTCAATACTTTTGCTGTCTTTTGCAGTCCACTGCTTGCAACAGTAGAGTGTTAGACTTTGGCATTTTTGGTGTTTGAACTCCTTTTGAACTCCCCAGTAATAAAGTCATTTGATCATTTATTTTTTATTTTATTATTACACTCACATACTATTAATCTGCGATGAATCTTTTGATTATTACATCCTTTGTTCACAATGATTGATGCAAGGAGGCAAAAACTGTTAATCATTTCTATGTTTTCACTATAAATTTCAAATTTTCTAATAACTCTGTTGTCATAATCATTGAGTTGTTTTACCTTTAGTTATAATCTATTTTTTATTTCTAATTGTTCTCTTAATTTTCTAACATCAATCTTGAGATCTTCTATAGGGTCAGTGATTGGGGTGGTGTCATCAAATATCTATGAATGTTAGAGCTTCTTAATATCAAGCATAAGCAAAACCATTTAGTTTATCTTAATTGTAGGGTAACAAATTCAAGAGTTAAATGTTTCAAGTTGGAAGCTCATCTTGTTTATTTCCAATGCATGAAAGTTACAAAATCTGATAAAGAATTGATCACTCAATTTTCCCTATGCAGTTTAATGTAATGGTAACTTCTATAGGCTTCTGATTAAGTTCAATTGCCATTTCTGCTTCTTGGTCGCATAATCTTTCAAGCAATTAACCATCATCATTATTAAATATAATAAATCATCTGCAGAAAAGATGTTTTATGATGTTATAAAGTTTCCTCACCATTGTTATCAATCACTAAATAGTTGATTATCATTAATTAAAATTACTGATGCTGCTCAAAAGTTGACATGCTAAATTAAATTGTGTTCAGAAGATGACTGACAATACAAACTATATCATTTGGTCCAGTTGTTAACATCATAATTACTTTCCATGAAATGTATAAAAATTATTCTACCATCTCATGATCAAGATTCATAAATAATATTGATGATCTAAATATAATTAAATGCATGCATACACACAAAAATACGCTAGTAGATATAACCATTTAAAAATAAAAGACTTCTCAAATAATAACTCAAAAATAAAGAGCTTCTTAGATTAACAATTAAAAAATAATCCACAAAGATTATTGTTATTTGATCAAAAGTAATAGGACACTATAAAGCAAGATTATTTCTTCTGATAACCCTATGGATAAAATACGTTGCATTATCTTAAAAAATGGAAGCATAATCAACATATTTGGATTTCCTTAATAAGAATCAATGTTAAAAAGAGTTTTATAATACCAGAATCACTGCTTTATAATACAAAACATGAATAATATGATAATCAATGGCTTAATACTTATAAGAATAAACATCTCTACTTCTAATGGTGAAGAGCAACATAATTCTATATTTTTACATTAGTGCAACAAGACTCATCTGATTGCATCAGATGATCCTGAGCATTTATCCTCTACTCAAAAATAGCTAGATATCCATTTGTTGACCAATAATGGATAAAATGAAAGAATAATTCTAGCCCTGTTTGTGATATAAACAATTTTAAAATTCATTTAATTTGGGCTTGAATTACATATAGTGGCAAATACTTACTATTTTGTTCTGAATCCCTTTATAAATAATAGATGGTATAATAAAATTTTAAGAAGAAAAAATCAAATGTCTCTTGAGGAAAAATTCTGGAATATACAAAATTACTTTCTAGAAATTAACTTAGCACACACCTATATATTAGTTTATTTAAAAATCTGAGCAATATATCTGTTTCTTAGGAAAATATATATATATATTAAACTGGATCACAAAAGAATGCAAAAATCTAGAAAGAAACTATGTGTGAGATTAATGAATAAGATATGACAGTTTTCTGGAATGATATGGAGAAAAGAAAAGAATTATAGATTTAAAAAACTGTATTAAATTTAGATTGATTTTTATCTTACAATGAGAAAGTAATATATATATATATATATATATATATATATATATATATATATATATATATATATATATGATATGTACAGCATATAAGATAACTAATGGTAGACACTCTATAGTCCTTACTCTCCAAATTTAATTTACAAAACAATAACCTAATTCATAAGAATCACTCACTACTTAATTAAATTTCTGGTGACGTAGTCTTTTCCTTCACCATCAATTCAGTGGTATAATATTCCTTAATTTTACTTGCAAATTTATTTAATATTGGATAAAATAACTAATAATTGTATAAGTTCTGCCTAAGCATCACTAAAATAACAATTGTAATTCGTTTTTGATACAATTAACTCAGATGTATTTAATCAATGAATCAGCCATATTTTACATGAGATACCATTAAAATATTTTATTTAACATTTCAATTATAAAAATGGTGACTGAATTTTTAGAATATGAACACAAAATAAATAAATAAGACATCAGATTTTATTTGTCTGACATGCAAAATATTTTAATAAATAATTTATCCAAATATAAAAAACATTAAACATTAACATCACACAATTAATAAATATTGTTTTAACTGAGATATTAGTATGAGCTCCTTTTAATAAAAATAAATGATTTAAATTAATAACCAACAAGTTGTAAGTTTTAAATAAAAGTGGTTTAGTATTAATTCTCTTTTACTGTCATATATATATAATCATCTTTGTAGATCTTTCCCTTTTAAATATTTATATTTAAATGGTTTAGTATTAATTCTCTTTTACTGTCATATATATATAATCATCTTTGTAGATCTTTCCCTTTTAAATAAAAGTTACAGATTAATAAAAACAAAAAAATTATTAATAATTATATCTTACCCTTTCTTTCACTATAAATTTCTGTTTCTTATATTAATACATCAGTAAATAGAATTACTTATTATACTATATGGTGGCCTTTGAGCATTCCATCATCAGATTTTCAATTGGATGGATGGTTGAAGAGTTGGAGTAAATTGCAGCCTGTCCATTAAAATATGAGGGTTGGCTATCTTAATATATATCTGAACACTTGTAGCATATATGTATGAAGATGGTAATCTGGACCAACAGATGATTGCTGGTTTAGTGTGAAATATGTATATTGGTGATTATTTATCTTTTCAACATATATGTGTTCAAGTGTATCAGTGTTATGAGATAGTGTGGAAGGTGGTGGGTCGTGTGAAAGTCTGTGCTCATATACCCTATATATTACATATATAGACACAGGTATATAATAAGCCTTTGTGTTTCAGTTATTACATAGTAGAGATGTCTGCCCATCCATTGTATATGTATTAAATGGATTATGTCCTGTACATGAAGGATCAGACTGACCTTAGGTCAACATGGGTGTGACAATAATCTTGGCCTCAGGGTGGCCTTTGAGCATTCCATCATCAGATTTTCAATTGGATGGACAGTTTGAAGAGTTGGAGTGTGGAGTAGATTGAAGCCTGTCCTTTAAAGTATGAGGTTTGGCTATCTTAATATATATCTGAGCACTTGTAGCATATATGTGCGAAGATGTAATCTGGACCAACTGATGATTGCTGGTTTAGCATAAAATACGTATATTGGTGATTATTTATCTTTTCAACATATATGTGTTCAAGTGTGTCAGTGTTATGAGATAGTGTGGAGAGAGATGGGTCATGTGAAAGTCTGTGCTCATATACCCTATATATTACATATATAGACACAGGTATATAATAAGCCTGTGTGTTTCAATTATTATATAATCATATGATAAAAAAACTATAAAATATAAATCCATTAAACTTTCCTGCTCATTTAAATTGGTAGGTGTCCAGAGTTATCTTTTCTTAAACAAAATATTCTCAGACTGTCAAAGTATCATAATGGGTAAAATATGATCATTATATAGACAAAGCATATTAAATCAAAATACTTTGTAAGATTTCATTCACTGCTTTATAAATAATTAGATATTCATAATGCAATTACTTTAACTTGGGTTCCACAAATGCAAATTCCAGCTGTTCTACCTATCACACAGATAAAGTGCATTCATACTGTAAGGTAATTCGAGGCTAAAAAAAAAAAAGAGCTATGAGTTAGAAAAAAAGTGTTAATATGATGAGAAATTTGATGTATATACATTTAAAAAAAAATCTATATTCTCACCTTGATAGGCAGTTAGCCTGTTACAATGCATAAAAAGATGTTAGTAATTCAATTTTTGCATGTATTAAAAACTTATGAAAACAGATTTTTTAAGAAAAATAAAATACATGAAACTTTAAATTTTTTGATGTAATTAAATAAAGAGAACCAAAAATTAATTTATCAGTTTATGTTTTTAAATTTTTTTTGTTTTTAAATACCATTCTGGATGTCTATATCATATGCCCCTATGAACCTTTTTTTTTAAAAAAAATTTTTTTTAATAAATTTCTTATCTAACATTCTCATTTTATTTGTCGATGAGGTTTTCACTATTTTGCAATTACACCATATTTCAAAGAGCAAGAATTTTTCACTTTGTTTTCTCCAAATCTGAGTTTCAGTTATCTATGATTCCACATTCCATGTAAAATGTTTAATAGATCATTTCTTTGTTTTATTTAATATTTTTTTTATTAATTGTATTGCTTTAATATAAAAACTAAATCTTTTCCTTATTTGTTACATCTTATAAGTATGCTTCTTAAAATAGTTTCAAGAACTTAGTTTATATAATAAGTCTAGATTTATAAAGAAGATGCATGTGACTTGTTTTATATATTAAAATTAATAGGTTAGTTTTAAAATAGAAGATTGTGTTTTGTTTGTTATTAATTTAATTTCAATTTTTTCATTTCCCAGACAATTATCTATTCAATTTTTTTTCCATCTATGAAACATTTAATAATCATTGGACTTAATTTATCAATATTTATGGCATATGTTGTTTTTATAAATCTTTTCATCTAATTTTTGTGAGTTTTTTTTTTTTTAATATTATCAATTAATTTAATAATATCACTTTAAATTATATTTTAAAAAAATTCAAACTTTATTTAAACTTTTCATATATATGTAAACACTAGTAATTATGAGTTAAGGTATAAGGGAACATATTTGGGGTTCTTTATATGTTGGTAATCTGAAAAGAGAAAGTACTAATATGGGAATCGAACTGATGAACTTTAGATTCAAGAAATACTGAATTTAAAGTTAAGCTCTAATCAAGTAGAAATACTGAATTTAAAGTTAAGCTCTAATCAACTAGACTAAGCTATGAAAGGCAATAGCCAGCAGAAATTTTATATAATTGTTTCTAAAAGTCCTCCTGATATCTCTACCTTTTCTTAAGGGTAAAGTTAATGAATGGATTTAAATATTATGGATTACTATTTTAGGTTGACTTATGGGATTATTTGCATTGTCATATGAACAGTTGTCATTTTATATCTTCCTCTCTGTATTATATTCATGTTTTTTCCCAATTAAACATATCTTCATTGGTACATGCATGATCTGTTTCTTTGGACATTTTTGATTCTCAAATTATTACTTTGTGCTCTTTTGTTTTTAATAGGACAGTTGGTTTTCATCCATATTTACATGGGATTTCAAAGATGCAATTCTTACTTTTGAGCATTTCAAATTTATATTTTGCAGAGATTGATATTATTCACAATGTTCTATGACATTGGAAAGTTGTTCTAACATTACATTGTTTACAGATTCCTGATATTAAGAAATATGATACCCATATTTTTTTTTTAGTTCTGATGTTTCTTTTATTACTTATTTAAGATTTTCTTAATGATAACTATGCATAACCATTATTTATGAGTTTGATTTATGCATGACTTTTCTTTTTCCAAATCATTAGTTTCTGACCAAATTTCTTTTGCTCTGTCTTATAATATTATTATAATTTTACATTTTATGTTTCTATCATGATTTATGTAGATGCTAAGTATTTTTCTAGGCATACATAAAGTTTTCTATAAACCATAGTTTGACTTTAACACACAGGATATAAAAATGCCAATTCTTGTTCTCATTGTATTGTGAATTTAATTGAAGGAAATGTGTTATGAGTGTGTGCCCAAAATGATTATTATAGTACTTCATTATGTTGCCATATAACAAATGAATCATTAACCAAGTAAGTTCATTTAAAGAAATACTTACAACTATGGTTTCAATGTCTTCCTTGTAAATATTGCTGGTCAGGGATTACAGTGATGAAACCATAATCATTCTTTGATTTTGTTGGAAGAATTCTATACTGTATTAAAAGTATGTTGTATTTTGCAGAATGTTAATTATTTCATTATACTATCAATAAGAGTTATTCTGAAAATCTTTTTCTAATATTAGACAATGATTTATCACTGGATACCTTCATGAATAAACTTTCCATGTCAAAGCTCACTAATAAATCAGTTCTTTCTACTTTAATGTAATTGATTTAGTTCCATAGATACATAGAATCCCAGAAAAAAAAATGTATCTTGTAATCCAAAAAATTAAGAAACTTAAAAAAACTCAACAAATTTTGATATGCAATATTTAAATACAAATATATTGTGGATTTATACAATTAGCAATAGGTCTTACTAAAACATGTTCCTTGTTGATTTAAAGATCATAATCCAAATATGTTATTAGTTTACTTTTTCTGAATCTATAAAGTATATGAAATGCTTTCTGAGCAATTATTATAGCTTTGTTTTTGTAGTTGATATAGAATGTTTTGTTAATTTTCTGTATTACCATCTTATGCAGAGTTCTATTTTAAAATCATAATCAGTAGTATAGATTATGATTGTAGCATTGCCTTTGTAAACAGGTAAAATGATTACAGATTTGTTTAGTTTGAGAAACTTAATAGCTTCCTTTTCAATATAAGTAAAACTTGATTTGAATTGCCAATGTCTTGCAAATGTTCTTTTTATTTTCCAGCTCTCTTAGAAACAAATTATGAATGACTTCCTCCATTGCTATCATTATAACTAATAAAAGGAATATTATATATTAAGGTGGCAAAGTTTAATTTATTCAAAAACATAAGTCCCATGTAGATTTATAATATTCTTATTTTCATATTCTTTTATTTTTCCATGTACAAATAATTTAAAATATTTTTTTACCAAAACTCTTGTAAAATCTTCATCAATAAATTTATAATTTAGAAAAAATTATACATTGCTGATGAAATGCAAAGTTTTATGCTTGAATAACATTGAGCAATTATTTTTTCTTTCAACTTCACTTGTTGTTTGAGTAATTTTCTCAGTTCTTTGGAAGTAAATTGAAGATTTTAGTTACAAGCTTTTATGAGCAATCATTCAGATTTACATTTGATAGGAAAGTCTAAAGTTTGGCATTATATGGAATCAGACAAATATTAGTCCTATAAATACTTACCTCTTCTTCTTCTTCTTTTTTTTTTAAAAAAAAAAAGACTTCTGAATTAAAAAGAGAATAGTTTTATAATAATGGTAAATACTTTCTGTAAATAAATTAATCTCAAGAGCTTGTATTTCTTTAAATAAAAATATGTTATAAAACATTTAAAAATAATATTTTCAGAGTAGACATTATTTTATTATTCCAAAAATAAACTTTATTTACACTATAAATCAAACATTATTTTTGAGGTGCTAATCATACAACATTATCATGTTATCATCGACGATGTCTACTGGAAAGAAAATCGGCAAGTGTAAAACGTCATCGGTTGAATAATACTAAAGTACCCAAACTTAAATCAAACAAATCTTTCAATTGAAACTTGTTTCTATAAGCAAATTTTCAGATTTACTTGCAGAAAAATAGTCATTAGCATAAAGCTTTTTAAAAAATAGTCATTAGCATAAAACTTTTTACAACATTTATTATTATTATTATTATTTATATATAACACCAAACAAAACACATATAATAAAACAAAATACTCTAGAATATATTCTACAAAATTCAATATGCTCATATAAAATATATAAAATAAATAATCTAATATTAGTTATGGCCAGCTTATGGCAGTTTACATTATCTTGAATAGCAATTAAACGTTAATATTTAAATCACAACAATATTACTATATGGCATATTCATATCGGCTTTTTCAAACCAAATTGTGCAAACGCTTTTTGCGAGTGTTAAATAATAAATGAATACTCTCTGACCCATACAAGATATAGAATTTATGCAGCAATAAAAGGAATCCTCTTATTACTATGACTCAAATATTTATATATGAGCAAATCTGAAGTACTGGCACAGAAGTTGTGACTATAGAACAGTCACTTTGAATTACTATATATAACTTATGAATGAATGACGCCGATGAAATTTACTAGAATTTACTGAACGTCATTCCAACTGAAATTAATCATATATATAAATCCGCATTTATTTTTTATAGCGTCTGTATACAATTGTAATCACATTCATATCGGCTTTTTCAAACCAAATTGTGCAAACGCTTTTTGCGAGTGTTAAATAATAAATGAATACCCTCTGACCCATACAAGATATAGAATTTATGCAGCAATAAAAGGAATCCTCTTATTACTATGACTCAAATATTTATATATGAGCAAATCTGAAGTACTGGCACAGATATAGAATTTATGCAGCAATAAAAGGAATCCTCTTATTACTACTGGCACAGAAGGTGTACACCTTCTGTGCCAGTACTTCAGATTTGCTCATATATAAATATTTGAGTCATAGTAATAAGAGGATTCCTTTTATTGCTGCATAAATTCTATATCTTATATGGGTCAGAGGGTATTCATTTATTATTTAACACTCGCAAAAAGCGTTTGCACAATTTGGTTTGAAAAAGCCGATATGAATGTGATTACAATTGTATACAGACGCTATAAAAAATAAATGCTGATTTATATATATGGCATAGTAGATATTCAAGAACATATGCAAAACTAACGTTTAATTGGTACTCAAGATGGTGTAATGCCTAAGCTGGCTATAGCTAATATTCGATTATTTATTTTATATAGGCATATTAAATTTTATAGAGTATTATATGGTCAACATGAGTAGGATGAGAAGGTTGACACCAATGAGAGCTTTACACATTCACCATCAGATTTTGAATGAAATGGATGGCTGAATAGTTGTGAGGTGGAGTGGATTGAAGCCTGTCCATTAAAGCATGAAGATTGGTTATCTTAATATAAGCTGAGCATTGATTGTATATATGTATGGAGATGATAATCTGGACCAACTGATGAGTGCTGGTTTAGCACGAAATACGAAGATTGATGATTGTTTATCTTTTCAACATGTGTGTAATCAAGGGTGTCAGCAGTATGAGATAGCGTGGATAGTTGAGGGTCGTGTGAAACTCTGAGTCCAACGCCCCTATATATTAAAAAATGATTTTATGACTGCAAAATATATCTTGGCTTCAGTAATTCATATAAAAAATAAAATAAAAAGCCTAATCAACAATGTTTGTTTATGGCGGCTATATATCAATCTTAAAAAAATTATTGTTGCATCTCACGTTTAAGTCATTTCTAGATATAGTATTTTCAATTAATACCGGTATATTATTACGTTTTTACTTTGACTATAATTTTAATATTAAACAACATCACTAGGAATACTTTTTTTTTCTCATGTGTTATAGCATCAGCCGGAAAGCGAACCCGCTAACCCGGGACAACTGCTTGTAAAGCCGCTGTCGCTGACCTCTCGACTACCAATGCTTTTGGATGAAAAAATTAAAAAAAAAGTCATGATGAAAACAATTATTTAATAGCACTCATACTAATACTTCCTATGGAATAAAATAAATAAAGCCACAATAAATTGACTACGAAAAATATTAAAACATTAGTTCATCATTAAAAAAAAAAAAGACTTCTAAAATAACGTTAAAGTTGGATAAATGGAATTTTAAAAATGATTTCTCTCTATACGTTTTTATTAAAATTTAAAGCCTCTTTCAGATTTTAACTTTCTGGAAAATTAATAATACCCAACTTCTCCAGAGTGACCTTTGTCATCGTCTAGTTCTTGTAATTCTAATTTATTTTTCTTTACACTTAGTCATCAAAAATAGATAAAAATGAAAAATCAATCAATCAGAAAACGAAGCTTCTTGTAAATCACCATCTATCATTGTCACAGTCTCAAGATGAAGCTGAAAACTATCTGGAAAAAAGTAAAAGCATTTCACAATAATAATATAAGATGTAATAACAACAGAAAAAAAAATCAAACTACATTAAAAAAAAAAATTCGATAAAAAAATCAGGTGAAAATGAATAATTTCTAAATTATCTACAATTGAATGACATTCAATATAATAATGTCTAAATAAAATTTGTTAAAAGGGATGCTACCAAACTAAGTATTACATAACTATATTCTATATAGTAGTGAATATATTTTCCATCACAACTATTTGCAAGCGTTGAGTAATTAAGATATTAAGAGACAATACTATTATTAGTCCTTATTGCAATACACTCTGATGCTATTCATTAATTTTTTAATGCATATACAAAATAAATATTACTATATATAAGATGTTCCTTAAAAATGAAAACAATAGAATAATTAATTAGAAAAGCATAATTTAAGCCTAATTCTCAAACTGGTCGTTTAATATATATTCAGTTATTTTTTTCTTTACTGAAAGTTCTGATTTCAGTTACATGAGAGCACAAAAATATAAAATATACATTCATATTCATCTAATCAGAAGGCATCTCACTGCTATTTATGGTAAAATGTTCATTTATTATAGTAAAATTAAAAACTATTATTCCAATCATCATTAGATTATCATCATGCATTATTTGATGGAAGAATGGATTTACTCCACAATATTTTCTGATATCTACCACCCATCTCACATATGGTACTTTTCTAGGTCTCTTAACACCTTTCAGTATGCATTTTAGACATTACATTTATCCATCTATTGCCATTTTTTTCATCAATACATCAAGTTCATCTGAATTAATCAACTTCATTTGTCTATGATTTTCATAACAATTGTTTTCTCTCTCAGAATTGAACTCTGTTTCTGAACTTTTTTTATATTAATCCAATGCACATCCATCTATTTGTGTCACACATTCTCTGTATTGTTTTTTTTATCAATTACTCATTAAGTAAATACTAGCAGCAACAAGGCTTTTTTTTATATTATATACATTAACATTACTTTTATAATAGCATTCCATCCAAATTTTATTTACTGATTATGAGATTCCCATATATGTTAATAATTAGAAGAGTATTTTAATTTCTTCTAACATTTATTTTCAATCTTTATTTCAACATTTTATATTATAATCATATTTTATAATAACTCTTGCAGCACCTTTTGCAATTTCTGAAACTCCCTATTTTAATTTTTAAAATACTTTTAGAAAACTGCTGTAAAAAGTTTTGGTAGACTGATGACCTTGTCATGTTTTTCAGAATATAATATTATGACATAGATATGGAAGTGTGACATAATGATATTCTACAGCTTAATTAAAAAACAAAACAAATTCTTTAAAAATAAAATGCACCTTAATTCAATGTAAAGTGTTAAATCATATTCATTGAACTTTTCCATAATGTCTTTTAAGATTTAGACAGTGGCATACCATAGTGTAATCAATTTTAAACATAGCTTATTTATTATGTGGCTTGATTCAAAATTCTCTGTACTAAATTTCTAATAATTTCTAATGATTTCATTTTCATTATGCTTAGAGCATTTTGATATATTCTTATCTATGGATATAATCTTGTTTATAGTTACTTTATATTCATCTGCTTTTTTTAAAAAAAAAATAGTTATAATAATTCTGTTATTTATTGAAGATTTTCAGTTTCAGTATGAAGCTTTCAATTAACAATTTTGTTACTTTATGGAATAATTCTTTTATTATTATATAGTTGTTTGTAAAATTCTTCTTCAAACCTCATGATGTACTGTTTTTAGAAACCATACTATTTTATATCTTTAAGACTTTCTTACTATTTCAATACATAAATAAAAATAATACTTTTATTATTCAGGAATTCATAAGTAAATTTGACCATTATAAATGAAGCATAAGCTGTAATCCACGAATCTTGAGGTTTAGAATTCACTATTTTGCTATTGTCATTAATCCATTTTCTTATTTATTATTAACTCTTTTCAGAACTATTTTGCAGAAACTATCCATATTCAATTTCTTTATAGGGACACTTGTTTTTAATCATTTTCATATTTCTTCTTTGTCAGGAAAAAAAATCACTTATGTACACTTTTTCTCAATCTCAACTAATAGTAGGAATTATGTTGACTCTCATTTTGCATATCAGTTTTGCCATTACATCTACATCTTTGAAAATATTTATCAGTTTTTGCATAAAATTTTCTACTACAAATATAAAATATTGTTTAATCTATTATGTACTTACATAACAGTTCCAGTTAGTTAATCGACCAAATTTATATTATTTGTACAAAAAAAAAAAAAATCTGTTGGAACCGATTCAGAAACTTGTAACAATGGTTTCAATACTAAATTTAAAAAATTGTTATAGAAATTAAGTCTTTAAAATTAAAATAAATAAAAACAACTTGGCATTATTAGGAATTAAATATATATTACATGAAAACTGAATCACTATAGCTATAAAATAGCATCTTAAACAATAAAATAACAATAGGAATTAAATATAAATTATTGGAAACTAAATCACTTTGTTGCGATGAAATAACATCTTAAACCATAAAACTACATATTTTACCCAATTAATAAATAAATAATACAATTGTTTTTTTTTTAATACCCCCCCCCCCCATTGATTCTAAGTTTGGGATGAAAAATCGCAATGGGGATATATTTATATATTTTTCAACCACATTAACATTTATTAGTAGTTATAAAACGTTCGATCATAATATTACTTTTTATAATCGGCTACATAACTATATAAAAATCTTATTTTCTTATTAGATAGTATATATTACTCTATTTAAAAACAAGCAATTTTCCTCGCTAAGTTTGCAGGAAATGACCTCATTCTCTGCCCCGCCTTAACCTCTTGACTGAGAGTAATTCCTCCTCGGGTGTCACTGTCTGCCTGTAGATTGCTGTACAGCTTGAGCCTCATTTTAGAAATAAAGTTACAATCAGCAAGAATATATTCTCCATTAAACTTGGGGATCAAGAACTGGTATTGTCCTACGCAGAATCAACAGTAATCATTATACATATCCCACCAATCACCCCCCTCCCCGCATCTTCCTTTTGAACTGTCTTCAATTCCCTCAACATGTCGAGAATAAGCATTATGTTTATTCAAAGACCACGATTAAATATTCATACCTGAGGCGATGAAATGGTCCTCTTTAGAACCATTCCAGCAGTCGGAGGAACTTGGGGAGAGATCATTATGCTCTTGCGATCTCTGTTGGTAAACTATTAGCAAAAGCTCAAAATTGAAGCTGCTGTGATTTTTAAAGGAACTCCTGATACAAAAATAAGCAGCGATACTAAGAGGAATCAGATACATTTTCTCCGCCCACTGAAACTTTGAAAATTCTTAAACTTTGTTACTCGAAATTTATTCAAGCTAAAAAAAAAAACTAATTCACATTTTAATTCATTTTCAAGTTTAATGCCATAATAATATTTCCATTCACAAATATATCTTGAAGTATTCCGAATGCTTCTATTTTCACTTTTATACATTTAAATAAAAATACAATTTGTAGGGGGAAAAAAAAATTTAAATTGTATATTGAAATAAATTTCATTATTAATAAAAATCCTACATATCTAAATAAATGTTTTTTTTTTTTTTTATCAGTAATTTAGTTTTATGTTCTATGCTTCGATCTACTTTTACGTAGTCATCTTTAGGATGTTTTTATACATACATATATAAAGAACTTATGCTAACATACACACACACATATATATATACGATCATGATGCTTTTTCCTGCATTTATATATGAAATAATGAGAGAATATATACTGATTGATCCTCATTAAATATTATTACATACATATAAATATTTAAAAGAAGAATAAAACAATTATAAATAATAGTTTCTAATTAAAAAGTCCATCTTTTCATGTTTCATGTCCAAGAAGTTACGAGAATTATTGTATGCATTTATCAAAGAAGTCATCATCATCATCATCAACCATTATCAATCCACTGCAGGATGAAGGTCTCTCCAAGTTCAATCCATCTCCTCCGATCTTTAGCTTCTCTTCTCCACGCTTTCTTATTTTCATCCATCCATCTCACATGTGGTCTCTTTCTGGGTCTTTTAAATCTTTCTTATAATTAAATATCAAAGAAGTACTGTACTTTATTATTAGTATTTCAATTATGGCAAGTTTTAAGGCCAAATTCTATAAAAATGTTATAGAGAATGGATTATTATATAATTTCGTTATTTAATTGAAAGACAGTGGCTTCATTCTTCCATCCCACACACAATTTGTTGCTGGCTGTTATTAATAATAATAAATAAATAATTAATTAAAAAGAGTAAACAAAAATCTCCAGTCATTAAACACAATGTCACACACAGAACAATAATATAACATTATTAATAAAATCACTTAGGAAAAAAGTATAGAAAATATAAATTAAAATAAGATAATAAAAGAATAAAGTAACTTGCTGCTTAATAACAATGCTCAAAATTTGAATTTATAACCATTAACACTTCTCAGAATGACATAAGTTATAAATTCAAGTCATTACTGATCTTAGAATTGGCAGATAGGGCACTTGCACCAGCCTCCAAACTTAATCACAGCCTATACTTGGCTAAAGACTTCTAAATTTTATAAAACTTAAATGAATTGATTGAAACATACTTTTAAAACTATATTATTTTTCTAAAAAAAATTGTGATAGAAATCCATTTTGAAATGCTATAAAAATATAATTT
Source organism: Epiperipatus broadwayi (assembly GCA_028023455.1). Classification (NCBI taxonomy): domain Eukaryota; kingdom Metazoa; phylum Onychophora; class Udeonychophora; order Euonychophora; family Peripatidae; genus Epiperipatus; species Epiperipatus broadwayi. The sequence continues at coordinate 536,947 of JAQFVV010006528.1, forward strand.
GCTGAAAAATAAAGATTTTAAAAGAGGTTCAATTTTTGTATATTATTTTGTTTATTTTTTGACAAATAAATTTCACATTTATTAGTTACAAAATTTTGTGTTTTAAAGCCATTTCATACTGTATTAAATTTCAAAATAAATTGCAAATATAAAGCACAAACCATTTTTGTTTTAAAATTTTATGTTAAAAGTAAGCATAAATAATAAGGTATTCCCGTGGAACTTGGTGTGGAAATCATGCATGCAATTAAATAATATGTCAGATATAATAAAAGTAAAGTTTACTAAACTTTGATAGCTTATGTTTTTAGTGCTATTGTGATTATGTATGTTATTTATTTGCTGTGAAAATGCATTCTATTGTCAGTTCTAAAATAATCTACTGTGCTTCTAATTAAATCATGCATATACTAGGGTCCCAATCTGCTTGAAGAAAAACATAAATCATACAAAGTTTCAGAATTTTGTATAAATAAAAATAAAATGAAATGCAAAAAACCCAATAGTGTTATCTGTCAATCTAATATACTTAACCATAACAATCCAGAAATGTTAACATTTAAATTTTATTATATCTTTTAAAATATATTGTAACCATATATTTAACCCTGTGGGTTAGATATGTTTTAAAGAATTATTTTTTTATAATATTATAATAAGTAAATTTCTTTATCTATACTATTATAATAAAAATCTTAAGTCATGTGATTTAATAGTATGAGCTAAAATAATTCAGTTAGCCTATTTAGTTAGCACTTATCTAAAAAGATATCTTAGATTGTTTAATATTTACTTGAAAAAATAAAATTAATATTTTTAAATTAAAGAAGAGTTAATCTAAAACTTAATATGTTTCAAATAGATGTAAAAGATAAAGTTGTTCTATGCTGTCTGAAATGATAAATTAACTTTGTTAGGATTTTTAGTTGATTTTTAAAATAAATAGTTTTAGAGTAATAGTTATGATTTATTAAATATCAATTTATGTGAGAGATATTTAAAATTAGAGTTTAAAAATAGAAAGTATAACTGATTGAGATTAGTGTTAATTTTGAATTGATTTTAAATGTCAGTCAATAACTATTTTTATTTTCATTGTATTAAAAATGATTATATTTATTGTACATGTATGTGTGTGTTTGGAGCATGCATGTGTGTCTGTGTAGTATATAAATTATATAAAATAAAATCACCTATGCTCTTTATTATGCAGTATATAAATTATATTTGTATTCAAATATAATAAAAGTGATTTATGTACAATGTAATTTTGGGGCTCTGATCCAAGTTGTTTGAGGCAACCTTATTTTATAGACATAATGATTCTCAAAAAATTTAATAATTTATGTGTTTATATTTGTATTAGTGTGTTTATATTTGCACTTACATGTCTGTGTTTGTATAACAAGTACTGATTTACATATATAACAATTATAGAGCAGTGCAATGTAAATTTTTAAGACTGATTATCAGATGTACAGAAATGTTGCAGTTGATAAAGCAATCCACAAAATTTACTGGGCATAGTACCAGGTGAAAATATAAACACTTGTGTGTGTGACGAGAGTCACAATGGTTATGCATATACCATATGGAATTGTATATAGGCAAAAAAATCAAATCCTGATTGCCTTGGTACTCATGCTGTGGAGTCAGTAGTTTTGCCACATCTTGCATCATCAAGTTTATAGCTAGAAAATGAGCTATATGCAAATAAATTATATCTTTGTGGAACAATAAATATAAGGTAGCATCACCGGTGTGCATAAAAAATATAAAAATAACTGGAGTACACAAATAATATAAAATAAAGAGATGAAACTCATTTTATCATTGATACAGACAGTAGCCTACAATTTCTAGTTTTAGATAGACAAGAAGTCAATTGCTATGATGACAAAAACATATCTACCTTCTGGAAATGATTTATTTTGTATCTTTTATTGAGATTAATCTTTTTCTTATAGACGCCTTGAGATTTGTTAACTTTTAGGGTACAAGATAAAAATGAAGAATTCTTACGCAATTAGTTTTGGAGATTCTGATGCTATGGATTATCTTAGGTAAGAAATATTATATATGGTTTGAATGAGAATTTTATGAGAAATACAAAGAAATTATCAATGAAGATGTAATTTAAACTTAATTAATGATAAATTAAAGATTATGAACAAACAATAAAGTAATAATTATTTCAGATGTTGAAATTTTTTTTCCCTTATTTTTTTAATGGTCATCATTATTTGTCTTAGTCTTATTGTTTTCCTTAGTTTTTCTATTTTTTGTCAATATGTAGCACTTTACTCTAACATTATTAAAAGTGAAGTTATTGTGAAAATTGTATCTCAAGTCAGTTTTTTAAAAATTCAATATAGTGCCAAAGCCATTAAGTTGGAGCTAGAATTAATCCTTCTAAATGTATATGGGCTAGGAGTGAAATTTCTGGGCCATGTTATAAATCAGAAAGGCATATATATATATATACCTTAACCCGAGAAAAAAACAGTTAAAATACTAACATTCCAAAGTAAATTAAGAGAAATGTCAAATATTCCATGTCTAGCTTAAATAATAAATATTTTTTTTTTGTTAAGAAACTAAAGTATTACCATTAACATCTTGTTCTAAGTGCATTTTATTCTCAATATGAACCCTGAGATCAAGATATTTTAACTTAGCAAAAGAACATATATTTGAGATAAAGACATTTTAAGAATTAAGATAAGATATTTTGAATTATAAATAATCTTGTACTTTAATAATTATATATTTGGCCATGGTATTGTCTACAAGAGGACCCATACTCCCAGGTTTTAAAAATCCATGTTATATGATACATGTTCAAGTAATCTCTAATTGCTAGCTGTTGATGCTTAGTTTGGGTTATAATATATATATATATAATTTAAGAATACAAAAATTAAAGTAATGGTAATTTCCATTTATTTTCATTCTTCTATTCTACACAGCACATTGCTAGATAGTTTCACATACAGTTTAAAAGTTCCCTTAAAAAAACAAAGTTACTTTAAGCTGCAAGTTCATGCATTATTCGTATAAATTTTTTTTACTAATAATTATATAATAAATAATACTGTATTTAAATAACACTTGAAGATGAAATAATATTTAAGAAAAAATAATTTCATAATTAAAAATTTTCTGCTAAATGTTTTAATATTTACTATTCTTACAGTTCCTACAAACTCTAAGAGCATATGTATGTTAGTTTATACCAAACAAAACATTGGGTTGATGAACTAATATTGTGGGAAAAATTTACTGATGAATCACAATCAAATTTATTAATATTTTAACATAGATAAATAGTCTCAATGATGACATAAGTGAGAGTAATGGCCAATTATTTCCATTTATGTGAAATTGCAGAATACTTAGAGATTATATAAATTACATATAATCAATAGTTTTAATTATATAATAGCATTTCAAGTGCAAAATTTTGGCAGCAATAAAATATTCAAAATGCACAGTTTTATTTAAGATATTGCATTGTAAAGGTTTGTATTACATACCAAAAGATGAATTTATTAATTTATAAAAATATAGCACACATACTATCCCTATTCAGTAAAGATACTTTTATAGAATTGTTAGATAATTCATATGAATTTATTCTTCTCCTTCACTTTCTTTGCATATCTTCATATAATCATATATATTGCTTATAACACTCTATTCATATACACGTTAATGCAACAAATTTTCTTAAAAACTTCTTTATTTTCTTACAGTTTCGACTGTCCAGCAGTCTTCATCAGAGCTCTATCTGCTGGACAGTCAAAACTGTAAGAAAATAAAGAAGTTTTTAAGAAAATTTGTTGCATTAACATGTATATGAATAGAGTGTTATAAGCAATATATATGATCATATGAATTTATTATTATACAATTTAAGTCTAATGTGTGCCCTCTTAATACCATGTACTTAATCAGAATTCAACCGTAAGATGATTAAAATAAGTTAAATGATCAGTTATTATATTGAGTAAAAAATTAATGATGTTCCTATTTTTTTTTCCATGTGTCATAGCATCGGAATGATGTTCCTATTACAATAATAATTAAGGCAAAAATCAGAAATGTTTCTCTTGTTACTATGTAGATCATGTTACAGATAAGGTAAATATAAACATTGTTTGCATCTTGATGTTTCCTGTATTACTTAGAGAAAAAAAATGGAAAAATCACTATACACAAGCATGACATTCACTTTCTTTGCATATCTTCATATAATCATACATATTGCTTATAACACTCTATTCATATACACGTTAATGCAACAAATTTTCTTAAAAACTTCTTTATTTTCTTACAGTTTCGACTGTCCAGCAGTCTTCATCAGAGCTCTATCTGCTGGACAGTCAAAACTGTAAGAAAATAAAGAAGTTTTTAAGAAAATTTGTTGCATTAACATGTATATGAATAGAGTGTTATAAGCAATATATATGATCATATGAATTTATTATTATACAATTTAAGTCTAATGTGTGCCCTTTTAATACCATGTACTTAATCAGAATTCAACCGTAAGATGATTAAAATAAATTAAATGATCAGTTATTATATTGAGTAAATAAGTTAAATGATCAGTTATTATATTGAGTAAATAATTAATGATGTTCCTATTTTTTTTTCCATGTGTCATAGCATCGGAATGATGTTCCTATTACAATAATAATTAAGGCCAAAATCAGAAATGTTTCTCTTGTTACTATGTAGATCATGTTACAGATAATGTAAATATAAACATTGTTTGCATCTTGATGTTTCCTGTATTACTTAGAGAAAAAAATGGAAAAATCACTATACACAAGCATGACATTCATAAATTTGTAATATAGATGAAATTATAAACTTCTTAATTAAATTTTTTTGAATATGATTTCATGAAACAATATTTTATGTAAAACTTTCAATCCATTTAAAAATAATTGACAGTATAAAACAATTGGGAATATCCACAGTAAACTGAATTTTTATCAATGCTCAATTACAGTTTTCTTCTTTTTTTCACACCATGGTTCCTCCAATCTGTATAAAAAATAACCAATCTAAATTCTTTTTACAATTAATGAAAGATATTACAAAACGTGTAATTGATTTTCCTGTCAGACACGAAAAAACACCGAAATTAATATTAATACAAAAGTGTCTTTCAATTCCAAAACATCTACAAAAAGGATAAAAATAATAATACTAAATTGCAATAATGTTTTATCTAATACAGTGTTCAAATTTTGTGTGAATTATTTTTTATCTGTGTTATTATTATAATGAAATCAAAATGTTATATTTTTTCAGTGAATTTATTTTTATTATTCCTCCATATCAGTATAGTCACTGTCTTTTCTATGTTCTATTAATACAATTATATATAAATCATGTGTGAGCACACAAATCTTTCAGATGTGCACTATTAATATTAATTTGCTTGCATTTACCCATAAACTAACACCTATTAACCTAATTCAGGACTTGATTCTATTGTGAATTTGATAATTCAAATGAGAAATTATTTGCACAAATTTAATTCTATATTATAGGAAAGAGACACTATCTCATTTTTAAATACCCATGATTTTGAATTATATTAATTTTGAATATATATAATTAATGTATTAGCAATCTATATATGTGAATCATGTGAGAAGAAACCAATTTTTCAGATGTCCTATTGGTTTTAATTCCCTTGATATCTTCCCTATGATTTATCGAATTAAATTTACACAAATAATTTCTCATTTGAATTATCAGGCTCACAACAAAACCAATCTCTAAATTAAGCACAGCCAATGAGTGTTGGTTTATTGATGGGTGAGTGCAAGCAAATTAATACCAATAGTGCATATCTGAAAGACTGGTTTCCTCTCAATGATTTACATATATACATCATTATTACATAATACAATTATAAGTGCCTTATACTATAATTTACCTGATCATGAATATCGTCTTATAAGACTTAATTCTTAATAGTAAAAAAAAAATTATATGTGAGATTATACTGAAATATATTTTGTATTACTTTTTATTAAAGGCTTTTTATTTATAGACTTTTCCAAATTACAAACTAAAAAATATTTTTTCATTTAAAAAGCCTACTCTATTGCATGATACTAGTTTCTTCCTAAAATGTATCATGTTTGAAGTGTAAGATATGTTTTGTACATGCATTGGTGCATAAGACCACATTTACATAAGCATATATTAAGTTTAACTAGGAAAGGCAACGATTTAAACTCTTGTTTGATGATACCAATAGTAAATGATAATAGTAGAGACATAAGAGAATAAATTTGATTGAAGTCTGCATGTCAGGATGTATAATCATTTATCCAAAATAAATAAAAAATTCAACAAAAATTATATAACAAAAGAATTTCTGTAATATCTTAATTAATGCATAAGACAAGTATATATATTAGTTGTTTTACATATACAGAATGTATATACAATCCAAATTATAAACATTTATTATAATGAGCAGATGAAACATAATGCATGTTGTAAAAACAATTTGTGCATGTAAGTTAAAAAAAAAACAAAAGAGCAAACTATTTTTTAGTAGGAAGAAAATGCTATTAACTAAATAAATAAATTATTCTGCATGTGAGTAAAAGGGAAAAAAAAAGAAAAGGATTTTTTGTTAGATCACTATAAAGCAGATAAATTAATTATTCTGTAGCAACTACAGTTAATAAAATAAAACAGATAAAAGAAAACTTCTTTTGTTTTTAAAATATTAATTACTTAAAAATATATTCCATAATGAGTGTAAGAGTAATGAATATAAAAAAAATTGATATTTTATATTTAAGCAAATTTGGATATAATCCAATTAATTAATAAGTAAATATAATAATCAAATGATTTATTACTTGAAATTTCATAATAATTTTTAGTACTGGATGTGACATTTAGAACTGTGATCCATGATCCTTGAGCTCATAAGAAGTTTAGGTAGTAGCAGAGATGACACCTGGAGCTGCAATCCATGAATCTTGAGTTCAGAAAAGTTTGGGTAGCAGAAGTGACAGCTAGAACTGTGATCCATAAACCTTGAGCTAATAAAAAGTTTATGTAAACTGGAAATCTGTGGACCTTGAACCCATAATAAAATTGGGCATAAGAGGTGACTGCTGAATCTGCAATCTATAGAACTTGTAAGCAGTTTGGCTACTAGAAGTGCAGTTATAGCTGCAATTCATAGACTTTTACTCATGAAAAGTTTGGATACCAGAGTTGATATCTGAAGCTGTAATCCATGGAATTCGAATTCAAAAGAAGTTTGAGGCTCAAAAATGACAGCTGGAGTTGTGATACATGGATCCTGGAGCTGAAATGTAGACCTTGAGCTTATAAAAAGTTAGGTTATCAGAAGTGACAGTTGGAGTTGTGATCCATGAATCTTGAGCTCATAAGAAGTTTGTGTAAATTTGGAACTGCAATCTCTGTACCACGAGGCCATGGAACTTGAGTTTGTAAGCAGTTTGCAGACTAAAAGTACATCTGGAGCTACACTTCATGGACCTTTGCTCATAAGAAGTTTGGGTACCAGATGTGACATCTGGAGCTGTGATCCATGGGTTTTCATCTTCATAAAAAATTTGGGGTTCAAAATGACAACAGTAGTTGCAATCCATGGATCTTAAGCTCATAAGAAATTTGAGTACCAAAAGTAATAGCTGGAGTTTGGAAACCATAGATAACAGCTGTAGCTGTAATATGGACTTTGAGCTTATAAGAATATTGATTACCAGAAATGATAGCTGGAACTGTGATCTGTGGACTTTGGGCTCATGAGAAGTTTGAGTATCAGAAGTGGCAGCTGAAACTGTGATTTTTGGACTTTGAGATCCAAAGTCCATTATTCTTCTAAACTGTAGAATCATCATTTAATTAAATTAATAAACCCTAGATGTTTAATTGTAAATAATTATGGAGTTATTTAATCTATAACTAGCTCGTTCATTGCATCAGTGATCTTGTATAAATAACATTATTATTTATTTCATCTTAAAATTCTTCTTGCTTAATATTATTTAGTAAAAACTTGCTTATTTAAAAAAAGATTTAAATTACAATAAAATATTTTTATGTAACTATTAATAACTGAAACACAGGCTTGTTATATACCTGTGGCTATATATATGTAATATAGGGTATATGAGCACAGACTTTCACACCACCCACCTCTCTCCACTCTATCTAATAACACTGATACACCTAAACACATATATGCTGAAAAGATAAATAATCACCAATATACATATTTCATGCTAAACCAGCAATCATCAGTTGGTCCAGACTATCATCTTTACACACATATATAGTATAAGTGCTCAGATATATATTAAGATAGACTATCCTCATAGTTTAATGGACAGGCTTCAATCCACTCCACACTTCAACTCTTCAACCGTCCATGTATTGAAAATCTGATGATGGAATGCTCAAAGGCCACCCTGAGGCCAAGATTATTGTCACACCCATGTTGACCTAAGGTCAATCTGAACCCCACATGTACAGGACATAATCCACTTAATACATATGCAAGGATGGGCAGACATCTCTATAATGTAATAACTGAAACACAGGCTTGTTATATACCTGTGGCTATATATATATATATATATATATATATATATATATATATATGTAATATAGGGTATATGAGCACAGACTTTCACACCACCCACCTCTCTCCACTCTATCTAATAACACTGATACACCTAAACACATCTATGCTGAAAAGATAAATAATCACCAATATACGTATTTCATGCTAAACCAGCAATCATCAGTTGGTCCAGACTATCATCTTTACACACATATATAGTATAAGTGCTCAGATATATATTAAGATAGACTATCCTGATAGTTTAATGGACAGGCTTCAATCCACTCCACACTCCAACTCTTCAACCGTCCATGTAATGAAAATCTGATGATGGAATGCTCAAAGGCCACCCTGAGGCCGAGATTATTGTCACACCCATGTTGACCTAAGGTCAATCTGAACCCCACATGTACAGGACATAATCCATTTAATACATATGCAAGGATGGGAAGACATCTCTATAATGTAATAACTGAAACACAGGCTTGTTATATACCTGTGGCTATATATATGTAATATAGGGTATATGAGAACAGACTTTCACACCACGACTTGTGACTCCATTCATATGTTTTAATATATTGTATATTACATTTTCTTTTAAAAAGATTAAGGAAGACTTAAAAGCAGAATTTTAACAACTGATAGAGTACTGATTACGTTAAAAGCAAAAAGAATATAGTCATTATTGTTGAATTTTTGCACAAAACAAACAATATATGGATAATAAATCTATTAAATAAATATATACGTTTTATATGATAATTCTCCTACATTCTGAACAGACCAAAAGATATATGTATTGATCAAATGATACAAAAATTGAGATACCTGCTTTTAAGAATATATCTAGCCTGTTGATTCATTCTGATTTTCACAAAGCTATTCAATTTACAGAAACACAATGGATATTTAAAAAATCTTTTTAGAAATATTATGAATCCATGAAATTGTGTCACCTGATCTACAATTTACAAAATAAAAGGGATATAAAAGACTGGTAATATTATTGGTATCTACTACTACAAAAATATTTTCAAAGAATTTTATCAAATAGATTGCTCCCAGTTCTACGTAAATGATTACGTGAGAGCCATATGCACATTATTGATAAGATTTCTGTCATCAGGTATTTTTTTTTTTTAAAAGCTTCCAAGCAAAGATGGAATTAGTAAATTTTCAAATCAGTGTAGTCAAGGCATATCTGAAAATAGTGTGGTATCTAAAGATTTATTCAAATTATAAAACTGGAACATGATGATGTGAAAGTGAGTGTTATTACTAAGGATAGAAAATCATGTACATTTTGAAGAAAAAGTGATGGTAAGAAAGAATATATCCTAACATCAATTCTTGTCTTTAGAAATGGTTTATAGGCGGTTTCATGAAAGAGGCTTCAAGATATAATATAGATTTGATATAGAAGTTTCTAATGTGAACTGATTGAAAGCAAAAATTCAGATTTTCATCTTCTAGACGTATATAATGATTTTCACATTCTTATCAATGCAAAAACTATTCTTTAGAACCCTTTTAATGTTTTGAATGCAACTTATAAAGAATTTGATTTAGAAATTAATGCTAAAAAAAATATGTGAATCAATCAATGATAATAAAAATCTTCAGTAACTTTTGTTTTGGATGATTATCATACAGAAATTGATTAATATATATCATATAACTTGAAAGATTTTCAGGTAAAAAAAAAGTAGACTTGAACACTGAGATGCAACTCATATTTCAATGCAATGCTGCTAAATTTAATAGTTAAAAGCTAGGGTATTTTAACACAATGGTATTAGTACTTCAAGTAAATTAGTTACACATATTATTATTCTATTTAATTTAGTCCATAAATGTAAGATATGATCTGTCATCGATTTATCCTCAAGATGCAGAAAAGAAAAATAATATATTTTTGATAAAGCTACCCTAGCGCCTCTCTGAGGAGTGCCAAAGCATGAAACCATGGTCAGAGGTTAGGGAAGGGGGTTCCTGACAGAGATATTTTAAATGCTTTCTCTGGCTAAGCATTTATCACAAAGCTTGTTGAGCAATTGACAAATGCTCATTTTTTATATCTTACAAGCTTAAGAGAAATGGGTCATGTGATCTATGACTCTTATTTTGAATATCTACTTTATTTTTATTAATTGATCAAAACTTTTCTAATATTTTTGTATACTTTGTAGCCAATTTGAATTAGTATTGTATGACACATCTTACCAATTAAAATCAAAAATAAGACATGCTGACAACTATACTACATGCATCATTTCAAAGAATAATCTACAGAATCTTTTTATATGTATTGAATGCAATTGATTAAAAGTTTGATTTACTAATTAATATTTGAAATACACAGATATTTTATCAGTAATGGAAAAAATCTTCAGCAATTCATTTGCTTAAATGGTTATCAATTTGAAAATGTGAATTATTTTAAACATTTTGAAAGTTTGTTACATATACAGAGGCATAGGATGATCAATACAGAGTTGTTAAAGAAATAAAATAATTACATTTCCTCTATTGTTATCAAAGTAAAGAAAATAATTTCAGGATGATCTATATGATATTTAAAAATATGATGACCACAAACCAAAGTGACTTGTTGTTATTAAGTTTATCAGAAGTTAAGAGCATGAATTACTATTATAAAGACACAAATTCACAGCATTGAACAAGCAAAGTAAATGAAAGTTAAATGCATTTTAAAAAGTATATATGGTAAACTACTTATAAATTAGTGAGGCACTGACTTCTTTATCAGAAAACTCAGTAAATATACACTGGTTATTTACATTTGTAATGTTAGTACTTAGTACTTATAGAGATGATTATTTTGATAAGTGATGTTAATAAAAGTGAATTGCTAGTGAACACTAGATAGAACCTTTTTCCATTTACCTAATAATTAAATTTCATAAGGTAAAGTTAATTTCCACTCATTTTAACAATACCTGTGAATTAATAATGATATTAAAATATTGTCAAGCATTGTTAGCCACGAGGTCAGCACAGCTACCTTTGCAAGCAAGCAGTTGGTTGCAGACGGTTGTTGTGAGTTCGCCTCCCAGCCGATGCTATGACATATGAAAAAAAAATGTAATTAATAAAGTGCTTCCAATAAATGTAAGTACTGAAAATCAGATTTCAAAGCACCATTACATCAATGCACTATTTTCTTTGTCAAATGACACAATAAAAGTAAATTGACAATTTATGTCTGCAAGTCATATTAGTAAAGGTAGTTTTATTATTAATTGTATATTTGATATTGTTTTAAAATAGTAAAAATGAACTCTACTTTTGACATTCAATTATTAACCATATTAAAAGAGGTAGTGTCTACATCTGATATTAACTTGAAATTTGTCATTATTAATATCACTTGTTATAATATTTATTTCTATATAAACTAATCATTTTAAATTTATTGATATAAAATGAGTAATGCATTGATATAAATAGCAATTGAAAAGTTATCCTTTCCAGTGTTTAAATTTATTGTAAATGCTGTATTTATTATTAATTATATATTCAATATTGTTTTTAATTCACCAAAATCATAAACTCTTCAATTAGCAAAAATATTTCTATTGTTTTCACTGGTGGCAATTTTTGTAATCATTCTACATTTGATTTTAATATTATACCTTTATTTTGTATTAGAATTTAATATATTGGACTTGATTTGTTAGAAATATAAATTATAAATGAGAAACATCTTAAAAAATTATATTTGGATTTTGAAAATATAGATAAAATAATAATAAGTATAATATATAATGAGAACAATGAATTTTTTTCTGATTTCATATTGTAAAAAAAAGTTAGTTCAGCCAGCAAAAGAGAAAAATTAATGAAATCTTTGAACTTTTTTTTAAAAACGTGAATGAATAAATATGAAGCCATTATAAATATATCAAATTCTATTCTAAAATTCAAAATTGCATTTATAATTTTAAAAATATTAAAACATTATGAAGAATATATTTTTAAAATGAAAACAATTTTACTGCTATAGTTTTCTGTTTATTATTATGATTGAATTTTTTAATTTATATTTTTTAAAATAAAAACATTTTTGAATAAAATTTAATTGTAATAATATATACTTTTGTAAATAATTAAACAATCACAAATATTTAACTAAAAGATGAAAACAAAGCAATTTTTTGCTGATCACTAAGAACAAAAGTATTCAGAGTGCAATTACTCTTGTTCTGGTATGCTGCTGTTTACTTTGGTTATACCCATCTACCCTCTATAGATTTTTTAAATTAATAAATCAATATAGTTTCTGTTATCAAAATGAATACAAAAATGGCAAAATAGTAATATACCTAGGTGCAGGTGAGCAAAGGATAGTTGAAAACCATCAACAAGCCTTTCAAAGATCTCTAAACAAATTATTTTGCAATTATTAATATCTGTGTTCAAATAAACAGATATAAACAATATTTTGTGAAATTTTAATTATTAGACATATTAAAAGAGGTTGTGTTTATATTTGATGTTGATTTAAAATCCACTCATCAATATTACTTATCAAAAGAGCTAACGCTATAAGAAACAAGATTACAAATGTAACTGATCCATTTACCTTTACTGGATTTTCTGGAAAAATATCTAGCAAAGTAATATAAATGGCATTTGAAAAAATAACTATTTCCAATGATTACATTTATTTTATCTGATGGGCTTGCTATTTGCTGTAGTATATTTAACAATCTAACATATTGCTATTCTAACATATAGCATTTGAAGAGGATGCTCTGCATTTAAGGGTTAATGTAAAATGGACTTAGAAAATTTTTGCCCTGGAAAAGAAACATTTGTGTTAATGTGGAAAAGTGTTAATAGAATTAAAATAACATACTATAATGAGACCAGATTCACATGTTTAATTGAAGCAGTGATGGCAAACATATGTTAGTGTAAATAATGCACTTTTATTGCAGAACTATGCAAAAAATAATTTCTGCATGAAAAAGTAGATGGATATTAAAATTGGTCATTTGTTATAAGAAAAAACTTTTAGTATGTACTATATAATTAGCACAGATTAAAAAAATTACAAAGACACTTTTTAAAAAAAATTGATTTTATTTCTATCACTGAAACATTAATAAATTAACTTCTTGACAATACTACAGTAATCAATCCATGATTGTATTAATATTACTTCTGATAAATAGTAATTTCATTATATTATTACAAATAGCATGTTTGCACTTTTATTACAAATGGCTGATTTCACATACACTGTGTGAATTCATTACCTATCATAGTACTTCTATTGAGCATTTATTCTGAAAATAAACTTTTAGAATAGAAATGCACAATTTTTAATTAAGTTCTTTTATGTTCACAATTGGATATCTCACACAAGTTATACATTACAATGCTATGACTAAAGATTTCGCTAATCTAACTTTTTCATAAACTGTTAAATGGAATTGCTTGTACTTGATACCACTAATATTCCTTATGTATGCATTAGAATCCATAATGTTCGTTATATTATATAATTAAAATAAAATATAATACTACAGTGAGCTAAAATTTCATATTTAATATTTGTAGTAATCATGATAGTAATGTGCTAATGCAAATAGAATATTTTTATTGAAGCATTCATGTGTGCCCATAAAAAATGTTTTGACATTATACCTTTTTGAATCCAATGATTTCAACTCATCTGTCCAGTCGAAAAATGTATCTTTAAATATTTTAATACAATTTATACTATTTTTGCAACAGTTGAGAATACCATACATTTCTCATTGGTGATTTGATGATAAATACTTTAATTACTATTTATGAATTGTCATATCAGACTTAATGGATTATCCATACATATGTAGGTTAATTTTTTTCACCTGAAGGCATGTAGAAAACAAGGTAATCTACTTCACTACCGCCTAATTTATTTTCTTGTGCTACTTAGTCTGCTATATATCTATAATGTTTTTCAGTTTAAAATTACATGTTTATTTATTTTCATTATTTATTATCATTCAGTTTAATTTTAATAAGCCAAATGGGAATTCCAATATTTTTTTTTCTTTTCTTTCCTCATCTCGTTTTAATCTGCAATCCATTTTAATAATATTCATCAAGGGAATATTAAATTTTGTTCAATTAGTCAAAACAGTAAAATAATCAAGACAGGAAGATGTTACCATATAATTTATTAATACTTTCATTACTGGAAAGTGATTGGAGCTTGTAACAATTATGAAATTTAAATTAAATTGTTTACTAATTAATTATTAAACCAGCATATTTAAAAAAAGAGGAAGAGACATATTTGTTTTTTTTCTTCTATTTAAAAATAATGAGATAAAAATGATTACGATTTTTTATCTTTTTTCAACCCTTTGCATTTTGAAAACAAAACAACTACAGCAAAAACGAATACATTTTTTTTTTCTTTTTTATAATTCCCCAAGAAGTATTTTAAATTCATTCATTAGCAATATATAACATTTTCATATCATATATTTGTTTATAAAATTTATAATAAATATTGCAATCTTCTTTTCAAAACTTACGGCATTAAAACTACTCAGAAAAAACACGTATCAGAAATTAAATAATCACGATCAATGCCATTTAATGAAAATAATCGAAAATATTGTTATTATTATTATTATTATTATTATACAGTTTGAAGAACAAAACATAAACCAACGTAGCTTTTTAAAAAAAGGCATCAAAATAGGGGCCAACAATTAATGACCTTCTATCAATAATAAAAGATAGAGTATAAGTATAGGATTCTCTTGCCTACTTATCAAAAACTAAACACAGAATAACAAATTAATAATTCATCATTATCATTGTAATTATTATTCTGAAATAGTACGAACATTGCCCAGTCTACTTTGTTTGTGCTTTGCACAGTTAGCCGAGAGGTCATCGCAGCCGCCTTGCAACCAAGTAGTTGGTTGCAGACGGTTGTGGGTTCGCGTCCTGGCCGATGCTATGACATATGAAAATAATAATAATAATCTCCCTAATAATAGTAAACCAAATCGTTATGTCAGAGTTTGGATAATACAACATTACTTATTTTGACTGTTAATAAACATATTTTGTGTAGAGATTGAATCAGAATTTTATAAGGATAAATTCCAGTGACTTTAATCTGTTGACTATACAAAAACGTTTATAAAAAAAGTAAATAATATTTTGATATTACTTATAAAATCAATTTTTAAAACTTTTGTAATATTATTCTACGCCAGTGCTATCCATATCAAAATATCTAAAATTCCTTCCTAAGATCATGTGCTTTTTTCTAAAAATAGTTTTCCTTTCATAATAATCATTTCTAACTTTAATTGTCTATTTTAAGTTCTCTAACTAAAGGCATGTTGAGGTACACACAATAGAGTAATAATCATCTTTCACAAGACAACCAAATCTGAATATGTTAATAATACAATTTACAAGCAAGATCCCTAAAAACTAACTTAAATAAATCTATAAATAACTCCCAACTTTTATTATATCAATGCAAATCTACATTCCATCAGATAAAAGATGACAAAGAGTAGATATTATTACAGATTTATTTAAATGATTCATTGGTTATCTTGTTTATAAATTGTCTTAATAATGTATTCAGACTTCCATAAAATGCGTTTATATTCTAAGCAGTGCATATTTGATAAACTGTAAAAGTATTTTCCGCTCATTAAAATAATTAGTAAGCAATAAGGTAATATGATTAAGTGATGATAGAATGCACTTGCTGGTCATATTCCTAATGCAATTTACTTTCACTCATTGGCAGATATTCAAATTAAACATGGATATTCTAATTTTTTTACAAAAAAAAATTAAACAAAAAGCAAAAAAAAAAAAAAAGAGAGAAAAAAGCAAAGATAAATTTTACAATGATTGAACAAATCAGGTATGTTACATCTTACCAACAAATCTTTTCTCTTGATAAATTTCAGTACTATTTCACCAAGTATATTTTCCTAATGAAAACAATTAATACTGCATTTCTTTACAATCTTTTTTATAATAACCATTATAATGTAAATAGAATCTGTCTCTGCTATGAAAGCCATGTTTAAGTTCTATTTATTTATTTTTAACAACTCAATATGTAAAAGCTAGAGTAAGTTTTACTAAGAACTTTACAGCATTAAAATGCAAATTACTTGCGCAATCTATTTTATTATAGCTGATAATTAAATACTTAAACTTATTTAACTTTCTCACTTTTGTCTTTAAATTTATGTTTTTTAACTCTTCCGGTTGCCAAAGTCAAATAAAATATAAAATTTTCATTTCAATATGATTCCATATTTAAAAAATAATTTTTATTCACGGGGTGCTTTTATTTAGTTCAGCTTTTGATTTATTTACAAATATACTAAATCAATGGTTCCCAACTTACTTTATCAAAGAGATATTTCCATCTTGATGAATAAATTTTGGAACATGACAATCTTTAATGACTATGCACAAATTAACAAAAAAAAAGTTGAATATATATTATATAAAACAGATTAATGATGGGGGATAAACCTGTTAATTTGACATGGTATTAATATAAAAATATTCAACTTCTTTTCTTATAAATTCTTTCAAAATTTTAATTAAATTAGATAGCAAAATTCTAACATTAAAAGTGGGTTCCAACCAACTTATCTTTTTTTTTTCAATGAAAACTTTTTAATATATATTTTAAACTATTAGTTAGAGCTCAAAAATTAAATTTACTGTTAAACCCCATCTTTTTTCCAGTGCAATATTTAAGTTACATGGAACCCGATTTAAAAATAATGGCATTCGATCACATTACAATATTTAAATGCTGTAAACAATTTTTCATTATACACTACTTTGTGAAATTATTTTTTATTTAAATCTATATATTCATAATTACTTGTATATTTATTTTTACTTTAAATCTGATTCATTATATCTCACTATTTTTTAAAAATTGTCTTACTTTAATGCCAGTGTCTGCATGTTAAGCTCTCTGACTAAATGCAATTGTTGTTATCTAGACAATAAAATATTGTGACAAAATACCATGTAATTATCACTGGTAGTAGTTATTCTGCAAAACTACTTCCTAAAATTGATTCTAACATCTGAATACTTAGATCGATTTTATAAAGCTTAATGATATCATAAAAGTTTTTTTTTTATTCAACTCAAATTATCCTCTCTTTTGTAAATATTATTTAATAAATAACTCTTTTGTTTGTTGAACAGCCAAAAAAATTGTATTCAAATATCTTGATATAATCCATATGTTTCAGTCATTACTTGGGTTTAATTTTTTCATCTAATTTATTCAAAATCACAATGATTTTTTTTTTTAAATTTCCTTTAAAACAAAAATTAATAGAAAATAAATTAAAGGAAAACAAGTTATCATTGATAATATATACTACAATTTTACAACTCTTAAATTAGAATAGTGGTTGTAAAGTTTAATATTTAAATATCATGATACATTAATTGATATGGTCATAGATGGAATATCTAAAGAGGTAGATACATATAATTTGTAATGCTAGATCATATAATCAAAATTAATATTAACAACACATCATATGACTTTTCAGATTACTCCTAACATATGCAGCTATCAACAGTAAG
Source organism: Epiperipatus broadwayi (assembly GCA_028023455.1). Taxonomy (NCBI): domain Eukaryota; kingdom Metazoa; phylum Onychophora; class Udeonychophora; order Euonychophora; family Peripatidae; genus Epiperipatus; species Epiperipatus broadwayi. The sequence goes on from JAQFVV010006528.1 coordinate 555,233, forward strand.
TTTAAATAATCAATGAATGTTAGATCGGAATTTATAATATCAACATTTCCAGACCAGGATCAAGATTTATAGTACTATCATCTTAAGTCCAAATATTAAAAAGTGAAAAAAATTGTTCTTGTGAAATATATTTAAAGCTATTAAATGAATATATTTTTAAAGATATTGCTATAGGATTTGAACAGCCATTAGGAATTTGAATAATTATGTTATTAAACACACTTGCATAAAATTCTACACAATCCATTTATTAACAATTATTTTTACCAAATCAGTATGTTCTACAATAGATTTCATCTTTAATTCAGTTCTGGCATTTTGTTAATTCTCTGGTAAAGAAAAATATCAAGAGTTAATAAAATGCAACTTCTGAATGATTTGATTTACTTTAATAAAAGACAAATTTATTTCCATGATAATATTGTATTCAATGATAAAACAATGATTCTACTTAAAGAAGATTTAAATTCGTATAAAACTATTTGGCTAAATCTGGTAAATATGCCATAAAAATTTAGAAATTGTGCACATCAAAAAATGTATAAACTCTTGATCTGTTTTCATTGGTCAAACCCAAAAATTCCCTAGATTTGATATATTTAGATAGAAATTTTTTAAGTAAGTATGTTTGTTTACAATTGATAAATTTTATATATTTTGTATTCATCTGGAATTACATGAAAGCATCTTCACTAAATCTTTAGGGCAACTGCTAAGAATTATATAGATATTCTGCCTATTAAAATAATATGTAATAAATTAATAAAAGATGTCTGAAAAAGTAAAAATCTCACATTTAAAAAACATTATGAAAAAAAATAATTTAGCTATTTCTACTTATCGTAGCAATAAAATAGCAGCAAAAACAACAAACAGTTATAAAATTAAGTCATTACAACCTATAGTTCTGAATATCAAGATATAAATTTGAGAAATGATAAGCAACTATTTTTTAATAATGTGTAAATCTATAGTTTAATATAAAATAAGTATAATAGCTATTAAGAAATAATACAATTAAAGAATAAGAACTATTATTCCAATTTATTCATTGATGCAAAAGTTGATGAAATAACTCATTTCCTTTCAAAAATTCTTAGAAAAGAACATGATAAGATTTGTCGATAAATAATACGATGAGATCTATAAAAAAGAATAAGAAGTAAAAATATACAGACAGATCAGTACATTAACCTGTAAATCATTTTATTAGGAATGCTTTGAAACATCATAAAACTAATAAAATTTTCATACACTTCAGTTATGAATAGCATTATGTTGGTAGTATAATCATTTATCTTTTATTTCATTTACCTTTTTTACTTCATGTATTTAGATATGTATGTCTGAGTAATATTTTGGAATAAATAAAAAGCTGTATAAGCTAGGTACTTCAGAAATATGGACCTGCACTTCACAATATTGACTCATGATATTTTAAACACAATTTCTCTCATACCTTATAACCACAAAAGATTTGACAGCGAACTTGTGTTATTATTTATTCCAAAACTTCCCCATTTGTTATTAATCAAATGGCTATTTTCAAAAAGGGTCAGATTCAAGTGCTAAAATACATCATTGAAAATAAATATGTGATACTAAAATCTTGCATCAGCTGATTATCATAAAAATGTTTTTGAACATATGATTAAAATTTAACTTTAATATAAGTTATCAGCTTATATGGTTGATGGTTGTGACAATGAACATATGTTTTATATGTTCAAATTTTATTTGCACCTTAAATGTGTGTGATATTGTTTTTTTGGAATTTAAAACATCTCGCAATATAAAGAAATCAATTTTTAGTTTGTATAACACTATTACAATACTTCATAATTTGTAAGACATTTGAACAGTGAGCAGTTTGTTCATATTTGATCATAGAAAACATTAAGTGTCAGTAATGAAGAGATCAAATTATTTGTGAACTGTATCACATACTTCCAAGGATGATTAACAGTAAAATTGGAAAAATTTAAAAATGCACAAGATGTGGATTATTGTGATTTCTCACAAAACTAATCAAATTCAGTCTCTTAAGTAAAATACTAACCCCTATAAGTTAAAATTGGTTTATTTGAAGAGCATTTTTCCTCTTCTTAAATTGGTGCATTCTAATTCATGACTAAGGTCCAGATAAACACCAACAGATGTCAAGACATACTCTCTATACTGCAATTCAAAAATTCAAACAAAATTCTGCCCTAATTCTAAACCAAATGTAATCAACCCTTCACACATGTGCTGTGTTGTTATCTTAAATCAATGTTGTTTTTACTGAATGATAGGAAACTCTTGATCCAAGGCACAAGATAAGGACTTTTAAAAGATAACAGTAGCTATCTCATCTTTGTATCTAAATTCAATTATATAGGTCTAGTAAATCTATTAGTACAATTTCATTAATTCTAACATCTTTGAATATTAACATGCAGTAAATATTAAAATTTTGCAAGCGGTGATATGTGCAATAAAGAAAATAGAAGTAAAGTGAAGAATATAACATCTTCATGTTCTTGTTCCAAGATATTTAAGATTGGCCTATATAATTGAATTTAGGTATAAGGATAAGATGGCCACTCTTTTAAAAGTTTCTATTTTGTGCCTTGGATCAATAGTTTCCTAATATTCAACAAACACAATGTTGGTTTAAAATAACAATACAGTGCAAGTAAAAAGGTTTGATTACCTTCTGTTTAGAATTACAGTTTGAAACTATGCTAGTAAATCTATTAGTTAATTACAAAATTCTACTCATGAAAACATGCCAAATCAATATATAAGCATATGCCATACTGTCAGTCTTGCCTATAATCAAAACAAAATTGAAAACTAAAACAAATATGTTGTAAATGAAACAATTTTTTTTTTTTTAAAAAAAAAAAAGATACCGTATATATAAATCAAAGTATGTAATTCAAATAATATTTCTAAATCAACAGTAGTAATAAACTTTTTAATGAAACTTTTTAATTTTGATACTAACAAAAAAAAAGTAAATATGATTATTTAAAAAAAAAAAAAAATCCCCCTCTTATTCCAATTAAAAAAAACACAACTAAAAATCTGTATATATTTTTTTTAAAATAAAGTTTTAACTAAAAACAAAAATATGTGAAGGTTTAAACTATTGCTATGTTTTTTTGTCATTATTTTGACTATGGTTATATGCTCAACTACAATGCTGCATTCATTTACATTTACTAGTTGAGAAAGCTCAATTTATCTGCACTGATTAATAAAGTCTGCATTTCAAATAAAACTAATTCAATCTGATCACAAAGACAGAATTAAAAAAAATAATATAGAAAAATTTAATCAGCAACATAATTTAGTTTAAAAAATATAAAAATCAACTCCAACTTCAATTTTTCAAAAGCTAAAAATTATTTACTATTTACTAAAATATCATTTTAAACTTTTTTTTTAAACTGGATATTTTTACAAATAATTATTTAATATAGTCAAAATAAGAGTCATAGATCAATTCATAGATCACATGATCCTATCTCTTAAGCTTGTAAGTTATAAACAGTGAGGATTGCCAACTCCTCTACAAGCTTTATGATAAATGCTGGCTCTGGCTAAGCATTTATCATAAAGCTTGTAGAGGAATTGGCAATCCTCACTGTTTATAATTATTTAATATTTTTTAAAATGTTAATAATTAGTCGCTTTAAAAAAATTATTTTATTTAATCAATTTTCTATAATCTTTTTATAACTTAATACACTGCCTGTACAGGGTATTAAGTTACATATTGAAATAGAGTGCATTAAAGGTCTGACCATTCCTTGCATATGTATGTAAAATGGATTATTCTCCGTTATATGAGGGATCATAATGACTAACATCAACATGGGTAGAATGACAACCTTGGCACTAACATGGGCTTTGAACGTTCCATTATTAGATTTTCAATGAAATGAATGGCTGAAAAGTTGTGGGTTGGAGTAGTTTGAAGCCTATCCATTAAATTATGAAGATTGGCTATTTTAATATAAAGCTAAGCACTGATTGTATATATGTGTGGAGATGGTAATCTGGATCAATTGATGAGTGCTTGTTTAGCACGAAATACATATTTTGGTGATTATTTATCTTTTCAACATGTGTGATCAGGTGGGTCAGCAATATGAGATGACATGGAGAGTTGAGGGTCATGTGAAAGTCTGAGTTTGAGTCCCTTATATATAATCTTTTTGATAAAATTTTTAATTTAATCATCTATATATAGTAAGCTTGGTTTAGTGCAATTGTGGAGAGTCAGTTGGTTCATGGATTGATTCCAGATTTTGATACTTTTAAACTCCTGATAAACTCTTAATCAATAGAGCCATTGTTATTTATATATACATAAATAAATAGTGTGTTTCATCATTAATTTTGTATTTATCATGTTCTAAGCCAATATTGACAATTCAATTTTTCCTATCTATATTAATTTTAAATTATTTTGATATTATTTTGAATGAAATACAATATACATCATGTTATTTTACAAAACAAGTTTTACTATTTACTGTTATCAAATCTTTACTTACATAAAGAAATCTAAACATTGGTTTCTTGAACACAAATATATTGATTTTATTTTAAAGTTTAATCTTTAATCCTTACCTACTAATCATTTTTTAGTGTTTAGAAGAGGTTATCGAAAGATTGATTCACATTGCCAGTTTTGCTTTTCAGATGATGAGACCCTTCATCATATTTTTTTAAATTGTCCTTCTCTATCTCCACTCAGATTTTTTTTGGAAAATCATATTTCTAGTAGTAACAAAGATGTGCTCTCTATTTTTAAAGCTATTAAAAGTGATGTTTTCTCAAAAATAAGAATGGCTATTTTTCTCTTATTTGCAGTGTGGATTACCAGATGTAAGCTCTTGTCTCACCAGAACGACAATGGAATTCTGAATACTTTTTTAACTGTCATTAACAAAATCAAAGTTCGAGACATACTGCTTGCACCTGACTTTTTATTTAATGATTCTTGGTCTATGCTTAACTTTCCTGTTACCTTTTTTTCTTCGAAGTCTCAGTGGTCTCAGAATGCTGCTATCTTCATAAGGGACAATTAACTTTGTTTCTAGTTCATTACTATGTATTTTAATTATTGATTTTTGTTGATCATTAAATTTCACTTTTAAAATAAAACTTTACTTATATTACATATTACCATCCATTCATTCTATATTACCATTAAGTCTTCTAATAGCTAGACAATACATTGTCATCCAAATAATAACTGATCACATAAAGAGAAATGAATTCTTATGGTTTTAAATATTATAAATAAACAAATAATAAATACATCAATTAACATATAACTGAACATCCATGGGAGTTTTATTGTACCCTACTATATTTATAACAAAATGTTTATATATGCTTAAAGGATTAATTTAAATAATTAATTTACATGAGATAAACAACTAGACTATAATTCTTAGGAATTTTAATAAATTTAAAATATGTTAAAATTTATGTGACCATAAGATTATTCAATAATGTGATGACATAAATAAATAAATATGAAAATCAAATTAATTTAAATAAAATAAAAATATGCTTTATTTACAAATATGAAAATAAAATTTTAAAACTATGCTTATCTTTATATCCTAGATGTGTATAGATGGTTCAATAATTATGTTGTCATGGGTTATCAATATCATGAAAAAAAGATTATTTAAAATAAGAAAATAATTTGCTTTAATAAAAATTAAATATAATTATAACTATTTAGTATGTTTTATCTAGTTCTTTAACATCTATAAAATCATTTCATCAGCCTTTAATAATAATCATTTTTTTAGCATTGATGTCATATCATTGAAATAGATACTTTATTCATTATACTTCTTAATAAATTATCTGTAATAAATACTTTATATATCGAGTTCTACTAATATATTATTACTACAAATACATTTATTTATTTACTTTGTTATACATCTACTGTTGTTTAAATAATAGCTTATAAAAATATAATCATTATGACTAGTGTTTGAGGGCAGATGAAAATGATTATTGTTTTCTGTAAATGAATGTATAATTTATATGCCTTATATCATTCTAAAATAATATCCAACTAATAAAATTATTTTACTGCCAAATTTTGTTCATTGTACTTCTAGATGTAAAAGCAATATCAGGCTATATATGACTTGTTTTATTGACTAATAGCATATAAATATATACTATACCACCCTTTATTATTTTTTTATGAACATTGTATTTTTTGTTTGTCAAGCGTTGTTAGCCGAGAGGTCATCGCACCTGCCCTGCAAGCAAGTAGTTGGTTGCAGACGGGTGTGGGTTCGCGTCCCGGCCGATGCTATGACATATGGAAAAAAAAAAAAATTCAAGCTGTATTTATATGCAAATATTTAGAAACTTTGCTCTACTATATAACAATAAAACACCAAATATTTAATAAAATGTATTGCCAGCCAGAAAAATATTTTAAAAATAATCAAAACATCCTATTATGTAAATAATTAATCCTAAATTTGAATAAAACAATTCCAAGTATTTGGGTCCTACTAGAGACAAATGATTTAACAAAATACAACATAATGCTAGTAGTTTCAATAAAAAAGCAGTCAAATTTTTATGCATATAATATTAAACATCAAGTGAATGCATTCACCTCCACTGTTCCTCTATGGAAAAAATTGTTGAAGACTTTACTCTATAAAGACTATGTAAAGTCTGTTATCATTAATTTTTACTATATTAGAGACGTAGTGTCAATTAAATGCACTGAATTTATAATACTGCAATATTAACTCTCATATCATAGTTTACTGTAGTGGTAAAGCACTCTGGAATGTGAGGTCCTCACAATGACTTCAGTTCTGACACTTCCAGTACTCAAACATAATATGAACTCCTGATCAATAAAGTCATTTGTTTATTTATTTAATAATCAAAACATGGTGATTGCATAAAATAGATATGATTTTGGCCTATTTCTTAAACAACATTTTATCACATAATTGTTTTGCTTCTTTGGAAAACTTCAGTGAGAGAAGATTGATATATAAATTAAAAAGTAGGCAGTTAAAGGAGAGTATATATATGTACATGGATAGATATATTGAATTAAATATTTCTATGAATTGTTATTAAAATAAAGAATAGAAATGAGATAATAATCATTTAAATAGATACCATCTTTAACCTTTGATGTAACCAAGAAATTATCAATTACTACTAATTGACAATTGGGTCAAAACAGTTTTTTCATTAATCTATAATAGCTCTTTTGTTGAAATTTTTTGTTAAAATAAAAGGAATATATACCTTTTACTTCAAACCCAAAAACTTATATAAATTTAACCCAGAAAACTGTTTTTATAGGAGTAAGAATGTGAAAAAATAGCATCTTCTCTTGACATTCTATGAATAATATTTTAAACTTCTCCAGAAGTTGAATTAAATATATCTACCAATTGTTATTAAATAAAGAATACAAATGAGAACATAATTTCCATTTAGATAAAGATAACATTTAACTTTTGATGTAACCAAGAAATTATCAATTATTATTAATTGACATTCATTAAACCATAATAGCTCTTTTGTTGATGTTTTTTGTTGAACTAAAAGGAGTATCATTTACTTCAAACCCAAATTCTATATAAATTTAGACCCAGAAAGTTATTTTTATAGGAATGAGACTGTGAAAGAAGAGAATCTTTCTTGACCTTCTGTGAATAATATTTCAAACTTCTCCAGAGAGTTGTATATATTGAATTAAATATTTCTATAAATTGTTATTATCAATATTTAATTGAATATTATCTCCTAATTTTTAAGCTTTATTATAATAACAATTGATAGAAAAATTTAATTCAACATATAAAATTTTCTGAAGAAATTTAAATATTATTTTCAGAATGTAAAAAAATATATTATTCTTTCATATTCTCATCCTTATAAAAATAGCTTTCTGGGTTTAAATTATTAAAAACTTGGGTTTAAAATAAAAAGTATTCCTTTTACTTCAACAAAAAACTCCAACAAAAAAGCTATTATAAGTTAATGAAAAAACTGGATTGACATCAAGAATTGTCAATTAGTAGTAATTAATAATTTATTGACTACATTAAAGATTATCTCTACTTAAATGGATATTATCTTCTCATTTTTATTCTCTATTATAATAATTATTCATAGAAATATTTAATTGAACATATACAACTCTCTGGAGAAACTTAAAATATTGTTCCCAGAATGCCAAAAATCATGCTAGTCTTTCACCTTCTCATTCCTATAAAAATAGTTTTCTGGGTTTAAATCCATGTAAGAACTTATTAAATAAAAGGTACTCCTTCTACTTCAAGAAAAATTGCAACAAAAGAGCTATTATAGGTTAATGAGAAAATTGGATTGATTTCAGGAATAGTTAATTACTAGTAATTAATAATTTATTGGTTACATCAATGCGTAAAGTTTGTCTCTACTTAAATGGATATTATCTTCTCATTTCTATTCTTTATTTTAACACACATATATATATATAGAAATGTGAATACACTGTACACTACTCACAAATCCACAATGAATGACATTATAGTGCATTATATATAGCAATATACTAAGGAAGTAATAATTTAATACATTTATAAAATAATTATATTCTTTTCTAAAGTAATTTGTGAAATTATATGAAATTTATTATATTATCAGATTTTTTTCCATTATAAAAAACTTTTTAAATTAATTAATTTCTAAATCCATGTAAAAAAAAAAAAAAAACAATAAAAAAAAAACTCATTTTATTAAAATATATATATATTGCTTTAAACACAAAACCTGTTAGGTTTCAAATAATATAAATATTATATATTTAAAAAAAAAAATATAGCAACTGAGGTAGCAGTCAAGCACTAGGATACAATGATGTACTCTATCATACTGTTAATAGTTTATTTTTTGTGTTTGTTTTTATTTCCAATAGACCTTAAACATCCTGTACCAGATATTTATAATATCTTAAAGTAAACAATAAATAAATGTCAAACACATATATATATTAAATGAGATTAATTAGAAGGGATTTGAGCTAAAACTTTCAAGATCCCTACATCTATTCATTTCATCTCATACAACCGAAATACATGATCACATACATGTCAAAATGATAAATGATCTCCAATATATGTATTTCATGATGAACCAGCATTCATCAGTTACTTCAGCATGAATGCATACATTGAAGATCATATGTCTTTTTCATATGTATGTAGTCATGTGCATCAGTTGTATGAGATGAAGTGGATAGATACTCAGAGTTCAAATTCCTTCTAATTACATTAAGTTCAGTTAGACAATATACACATATTTAAATATTAAATAAGATTAAAATGATATTACCATTTTTACTTTGTATATAAAATGATGTCATAAAATAAGAATTTGAAATTTGTAAATAAAATAAAAATAATCATATGGCTTATTTTTTTAGAAGTCATATAATGTTTGACTTCTAGAACTGACAAGATGAACTTCAATATTAAACTTTCAATTTTTGCATCACCATTATGGTAAACTCTTTGTAATAAAATTTAACTAAAAACATTGTAAAATAAAAAACAATGTAACTGTACTAAAATGGTATTATTTGTCTATCATCCCATTGACCTACTATGTTCCATGGTAGTATTCTTTCCCCAGTTCAAACCTATCCAAGTTCACATGTACCATCATAATTTAACATATTTTAATGTATAATAGCATATATTTACAAGTATTTGCATATATTGATTTAGCTGCATACATATAAATATTAAGGTATGTATTTGAGTTTCATAATGTGTATATGTAATTATAAACTTAGAATATTAAATTAAAATAAGTTGTGTAGACATTGCTGTACGTGTATAAGTGCACATATATATATATATATATATATATATATATATATATATATATATATATATATATATATATATATATATATATATATATATATTGCAAATGAAGTTGCCATGTAGTAGATTTTATAAGCATTGCAATGCCATTTAAATTATTTACCTTTAAGAACAAATTTACTTTTATTCACATACATATTTTCAATTCCAGATATGATAAAATTACATATATAAAAAAATACTTACAGAACTTAAAATCTTTTTTTAAAAGATTGTTTGATTCTTGGAAATTGTCCTACATCACATATACCTAGTTTATTTTGTGTGAAAACCAAGAACAGGGTTTTAAGATAAATTCTAAAATAGATTTTAAGATAAAGAAAATGCAGTCAAGCTGCACTATGAATAAATTAATTTACTTTTGAATTCAACTTTAATAAAGAGATGTCAAAATTTAAAACTTATAAACTGTAAACAACTTCATAGTTTCAATCATCAAGGTTCACTCATAAATTTTGTAATGTATTACTGCTGACGGCTCTGCCTGACTTTATAATGAGAACCATTAGCTAAAAGACAAGCCATTTGCGATCTTCTTTTTGGAAGGTTGATGCAGGATGGAGAAGTTCAAGACCAACAGCCTACTATGAAGACATCAGAGACACACCAGCCCAGCAAAGAATGCCAGTGCCAAATGCCTGAAGATGCCTCACAGCTAAAAGATTGGTAAACATTTCTTCCTGCAGAGTGCTTTAAAATTAAATCTTAAATTAAACTAATTTAATAAGTTTCTTGAGCTAGCTATAATGTAGAATGTTCAGAAATAATAACTTATTATTCATTTTAATAAACAAAACTCTGTAATTTAAACTGTGTAATAAATTTCCTGATGTAACTTTTAATAATAATAATTGTAAGAATCTTGCTTATGTTAAACAAAATAATATTTTTCCTAAGATAATAACTATATCCAGTTATTATATTGCTATACCTATATTATTCTAATCTGCGGACACACCTATTTTCTATTATTGTTATTGTATTGATTTTATGATGTGCCAAAAATAGAAGTTATGAATATTAATAATTTGGAAAGATGATTAGAAGCTCTCACATAGATTTATGCTGTCTTCTTTAGCACCAATTACATTTCCATTTTGATATCTTTTATATATGTTAGTTAAGCTATTATGTTTTAGCTTATTGTAATTCAGGTTTGCATGTTAAATAATTATATTTAGTTAAGTAATAGTGAGAATGATATTTTAAAGCATATTTCATTCCAATATCAGCCTTTCAAGCTAATTGAGCATGCACCTTTGAGAGTGTTAAATAAATGAGTATTCATTTATTTAACACTCTCAAAGACGCATGCTCAATTAGCTTGAAAGGCTGATATTGGAATAAAATATAATTGCAAGCACAATGCTAGATAAAATATTTGCTTATTTAAAGCATATTATAAGTAAATAGTTAAGTCCCAAATATACTTTATTCTGCCTTAGTTTATATTATCATAAACTATATAGATTTAATTCTATAAACTCGATCATTTTAATTAACCCTTTTTAAAGTGCAAAATATAAAACACACTAACACGCACAAGCACACGAAGTTTAAACTGTTTGCTCATTTTAACCCTTTTTTAGCATGTTTTAAGTTTGCTAATTAACAAACTGGTATATAGTAGTTTTGCAAATTGAAACTATAGATTTAGTGTTTTATGAATTTTAATATTAATTTGATATTTGGAAAGCATTAAGAATGTGTCCTTATAAAGCACATATTGCAAAATATGCCTTGCTATATATTTTATTAAAATGGGATTCTGATTAAGGGCCATCCCATTATTCTTAGTTCAGACAACTCTTTTTTAGAACTGGAACACAAGGGTCCAGAACTGTATATTAAGCCACTCCGATCACCAAAACTAATGTTCTTATATTTTATGATAGGAAGTCATATGGTCCATGGGAACCGAGTACTTGGTATTGAATCTCCTGAGTAATTATACATTCGGGCCACAACCCTTAATTAGTTTATGTAGCACCATAATCTCAAAAGCTATCTGCAAGTCACCAGTTGTCCTCCATGTTATTAGTTCAGCATTGATCTGAACATCAAATCTGGTTTATACAAAACAATTTGCATAGAGAGCACATTTATTGCTTGTCATGTAATGTTAATAAGTAAGTTACATTTTGTCAATCATCATTCTTGTAAGATTTAACTCTTAGCAAACTTCATAGGAATAGAATAGCATAATTCAGGCATGAATCTGGACCATAGACAACATTAGTTTGTAATAACTTAGAAATTAAAGAAACTAAAGTGCATTTAAAAGATGAGAACTTGTATTTAAATCCTCTCATCATTATATAATACCTGCAAATATGAAATCCCAATGCACTTACATTTTGTATTTTTACTTATATTTCATAATTCAATATCTTTAACCTTAAGAAATGTTTAGGGTGTTATTCATAACTCATCCTAAATCTTATCCAAATCTGTTTAATTTATTATTAGTTATTAATATGCATTATCTAGCCAGCCATATATGTGTGTGTTTAGTTAAATTAGTATTAAATTAGCATTATTCCCTGAGTCTCACACTCTACCCATGGCTACTGCCAGTACATGAACTAAAAGAGACCAATTGTAGCCTCATATCTGTCATCCATAAGGTAGTAAATCACAAAGCATTGGTGAAGGAACTGAAGTGTGATCTGATGCAAGGTCTCAACCCCTTAGATCATCTTTGAGATAATTTGCCCAAAACTCTTGATTTTTGTTGCATGTATGTGCAAATATGATTGTTACATAGGATATTTTTCCTGGATATGGCACCCAACATGGGGCTCATTAATCAATTTCACAGCCCTGACCTGAGTACATACATGTTGGTGAAAAAATATATGTATAGATTTTTTCTCAGAGATGGAAAGGGCATGTCAATTACTCTCCATGGCCCTGAACTGACAATATGCGGTGGCAATAATTTTACAGATGTATATCAATATTTTTTCCCAGGTATTGACATCCAATCTACAGCATATTGGGGTACAATAATGTACTAGTAAACAATTTTTTCCCAAGTATGATACCACAACATCAGGTAAATACTTATTTACATGACCCTGAAAAAAATTTTCTGTATAAAATATAAATTGTTTGCCAATTTAAATATAAATTAACACACTATGGCTTGCTAACAATTTGATATATAATGCATATTATAAAGTATGATTCTATTATTGTTATTAATTATATATGTATATCTCACCTACTGATAACTGGCACCTGAGGATGATTTGAAAAGAATTAGACATCCTTCCATATATTTGTTATCAGAGAAATAAATTCAAAGGACTCACCATCTAATTTTTTTTTTTGGATTTGCAAATTGGAATGGATTATGAACACACTAATTGAATTAGGCAAGGTTATATATATATATATATATATACTTGGAGTCTAAATTTCAAAGTCACAAATAGCAATCATAAATTAATAATAAAATTAACTAAGCACTCTGCAACAAACTGAAATGTTTGATAGGAATTTTTTATATTAATTATTTATGATCAATTATATGTAAGTAGGCATATTTAAATAAGGCACTAAAGGCTAGGAGTTTGGTAAACAGAGGTAAAATTAAAGAGCAGGACATCAGCAATTTTGTGGACCATTTCTTGCAAGGGGGAGATAACAAATTAGCCATTATAAGTTCCTTTAGTAGAAAAAGTTAGACATAGCAGATTTTGTCAGAGATGACAATAATATGGGAGGAAACATTGGAAAAATTTGGTGTGCCATCTTTAAAAAGGTGAAAGATGGAATCTGACAAGCTATGAATGAGTTAAGAGAAAGAAAGAAAAGGGAAAAAAGGAAAAAGGCAAGGAAATAATATGAAAAAATTAGAGAAAAGGAGAAGTGGGAACCAGTCCTGTAATCACTGAGGAGACCAAACTGGGTGCATTAGACAAGGAAGAAGAGGAAGGTATAACTTTAGAGATAGAAAAGAGAATTGAACAGGATAGCATTGAGATGAAGAGTCGAGATGAGAAAGAAAGCTTAAAAGTAAGAGACTAAGCAGATCTTAAATGAAGATCAGCCTAAACCAAGTATAGTAGGGATGAGGGAGGTCAATCCAAACAAGAACTCAGGAAAGTAGAGATGGCCAAAGAACAAAATATAGGATTCAATTGAAGAATAGATAAGATTGAAAATGTGAGAGGAAGTTATGTAGGAAAAGACAGAGAACATAAAAGAAAGTTGTGTAAGGATAGATGAAAATAAAAAGATGTAGTAGAAATATGTAGGCAGATTAAGAATGTGAGGGAAAGTCATGTATATCTAGATGAAGATAAGAACGGCATAGGAAAAGTTTATATGAAAGAAATGGAAGATAGTGTCAGACACAATGAGCTTGAGCCAGTGAGTAAACCAGGGGATGAAGTTTACCAGACTGAGAAAAAGCAAGACAAACAACACTCTGTAGACGAAAAAAGCTCAGGGAGAAAGCTAAATGGAGGAAAGTCAGTTCAAGAGACAGGGTAGAGATTAAGTCTCACTGAAAACTAGTCTTTGGATTAATAATAGGAAGTGAAAATGTAGATGTTAAGATAAAGGCAAGGACAGTGTGAAAATGAAAGAAAAAAAGGAGACTTTTACACCTGTATGAACTCAGAAGTCAAGAAAGACATGATAAGGAACATCATAAGTATTTCCCATTCTGTAAAGAGCCATACCAAATCAAGTAGAAGTCTGAAAGATATAGAAGCCTTATGGGACATGATAAGTCCCATAAATTAAAAAAAGTCGAAGATAAACCTGGAGATCCTACTTGAACTAGATAGCTTTATCTAGGGATCTGTTTTCCTTCCCATATATATATATATATATATATATATATATATATATATATATATATATATATATATATATATATATATATATATATATATATAATTTTATATTCATTAATAGGACAAGTATTCCTCCTGAATACTAAAGCTTGTATCTATAATAATATAATTTATCAGTATTTAGTCTTATAGCATATTGTTAATGGCTTAGTTTATTAGATCTTATTTGATGCATTGGATATAACTGATTAGTGATGTGATGGTGAGAGTGCAGGAAATCTCATTAGGCAAGATTAATAAAATTAATTAAAATGTATAATTAAATTCTTTAAATTTTGATTTATGATTGCATAACCAAAATTATAAGTAAAGCCATTTTTTTTTGTTTATTTTTTTATTTTCCATGACTAGGTTGATATGAAATGGTATTATTTGTCTATCATCCTGTTTCACCTACTATGTTCCATAGTAATGTTCTTTCTCCAGTTCAAACCCATCCAAGTTCATGTATATAATCATAATTTAACATATTTTAATGTATAATAGCATATATTTATAAGTATGTGTGTATATTGATATAGTTGCATACATATAAATATTAAAATCTATATGTGTGTTTCATAATGCATGTACAAAGATATATATTTAAAATGTTCAATTAAAATAAGGTGTGTAAACATTGTTGTGTGTATAAGTGCACCTACACACATATGTGAATGAAGTTGCAATGTAATAAATTTTATAAGCATTGCAACACTATTTAAATGATTTATCTTTAAGTATAAATTTACTTTTATTCGCATATAAATTTTCAATTCCAGAGGTGATGGAATTACATATATAAACGAATGTTTACAGAACTTAAAATCTCTTTTCAAAAGACCATTTGATTCTTGGAAATTGTTCTACATCACACACACCTGGTTTAATTTATGTGAGAACCAAGAACAGAGTTTTAAGATAAATTCTAAAATAGATTAAAAAAAAAAACAAATGCAGTCAAGCTGCACTATTTCATGAATATATTAATTTACTTTTGTCTTCTTTAAAATTAATAAAGAGATGTTAAAACTTAAAACTTGTAAACTGTAAATAACTTGAAGGTTTTGCAGGGGGGAGTAAAAACATTAATATAAAAAACCCAAATTTCAAATATCAAGGTTCACTCTCATAAATTTTGTAATGTATTGCTGCCAAAGGCTCTGCCTGACTTTATAATGAGAACCATTGGCTAAAAGACAAACCATTTGTTGTCTTCCTTTCAGAAGGTAGGTCCAGGATGGAGAAGTTTAAGCCCAACAGCCTGCTATAAAGACATCAGAGCCACACCAGCCCAGCAGAGAATGCCAATGCCAAACATCATGAAGATGCCTCAGCTAAAAGATTGGCAAACATTTTTTCCCACAGAGCTCTTTAAAATTAAAATCTAAAATTAAACTAATTTAATAAATTTCTTAAGCTAGCTATAATGTTGAATGTTCAGAAATAATAAATTGTTATTAATTTTGATAAACTAAACTCTGTAATTTAAACTGTTTAATAAACTTCCTGATGTAATTTAATAATCATAAGAATCTTGTGTATGTTAAATAAAATAATGATTAATAATTTTCCTAAAATAATAACTATATCATTATTATATTACTATACCTATACTATTCTAATCTGCAGTCATGCCTATTTTCTATTATTGTTATTGTACTGATTTTATGATAAGCCATGTTTCAAAGTGAAGGTTATGAATATTAATAATTTGGAAGATGACTACAAGCTCTCACATAGTAGATTTATGCTGCTTCTTTAGCACACCTAAATCTCCATTTTGATACCTTTTATTTGTTTTAGCTTATTGTAATTCATGTTTGCATGTCAAATAATTATATTTAGTTAAGTAATAGCGTGAATATTTTAAAGCAAATTATAAGTAAATAGTTAAGCACCAAATCTGCTTTATTCCTCCTTAGTTTATATTATCATAAAATATATAGATTTAATTCTATAAACTAGATCATTTTAATTAAACCTTTTTAGCATGTTTTAACTATGCTAATTTACAAACTGGCATATAAATAAGCATTTATTTTATATAGCGCTATGTTTATAATTGTAATACATTTGAAGATCATCCTTTCAAGCTATTGAAAGTATTCATTTATTATTAACACTTGTAAAAAGCACATTCACAATAGCTTGAAAGACTGATCTTTGAACTGGCATATAGTAGTTTTGCAGATCGAAACTACGGATTTAGCGCTTTATTAATTTTAATATTAATTTGATATTTGGAAAAGTGTTATAAATATGTCCTTATAAAGCATATATGTGCAAAATATGCCTTACTATATATTTTGTTATTAAAATGGGCTTCTGGTTAAGGGCCATCACATTATACTTAGCTTGAAGAGCTCTTTTTTAGAACTGGAACATGAGGGTCCAGAACTGTATATTAAGTTGCTGTGATTTCCTGATCTAAATGTTCTTATATTTTATGATAGCATGTCATATAGTCCACAGGAACTGAGTACTTGGTACTGAGACTCCTGAGTAATTACACATTTGGGCTGCAATGCTTACTTAAGTTTATGTAGTATCATAGTCTCAGAAGCTATGCTGCAAGTCGCCACTTCACCCTCCATAATATTATTCAGTTCAGCATTGATTTGAACATCACATGTGGTTTATACAAAACAATCCACATAGAGAGCACATTTATTGCTCATCATGTAATGTTAATAAATAAGTTATATTTTGTCAATTATCATTCTTGTAAGATTTAACTCTTAGCAAACCTCATAGAAATGGCATAAAATAATTCAAGCATGAAAATAGACTGCAGATAGCAGTGTGAATTCCCAATGCACTTATAATTTGTATTTTTACTTATATTCCATAATTAAATATTATTAAACTTATGAAATGTTTAGTGTGCTATTCACAACTCATCCGAAATCTTATCCAAATATGTTTAATTTATTATTAGTTATTAATATGCATTATCTAGCCAGCCTTATATGTGTGTCTTTAGTTAAATTAGTATTAAATTAGCATTATTCACCAGAGTCTCAAACTCCACCTTTACTACTGCCAGGGTGTGAACTAAAAGAGTATGAGTATAGCCTCATATCTGTCATCCGTAAAGTAGTAACTTGAGGAGCATTGATGAAGGAACTGAGGTGCAATCAGCTTTGGTATAAAGTGCCAAAACGTTTGATTTTGGTGTGTGAATGTGCAAATATGACCATGACAATATCAATGCTACATAAAGTACAATAAATTAGAAAGCTATAGTTATCATATTCACTTGTTGGCAATCTGAAATATTAAAAATTTAAAACATTATTTATTCAGTAATTTTTTAGACTGCATGCATAAAATACTAATTCAAATAATTGATCCATATGGTGTACAGTAAATTCTGTGTAATGAGATATGAGAACAATTCTCCATTCACCTTCATAAAAGTGATAGCATGCTCATATGTTATGAGTAGACAGATCAGTACAATAACTGTAAGGTAATGTTTTGAGCCATACTATGAGTTATAGATGGGGGAATGCAGACCAGATTTTCAAATAGTGTTTGCATTAATTCTCATTGAAATGCAAGACATTATTGAATTAATAGTATTTAGTGATAGAAATTGCATGGTAACTTATCTATGCAATGATGATTATGAAGCTGCTTAAGGAATGACATGAGACAAAGAAGGATTCAGACACATCCGTAAATGCTTCTCTACCAGATATTTCACCTAATAACTATTAGGTTATAATGGTGGCTAAACCTACCATATATAGTTGAATAGTAAATAGATAAAATTATCTTTCCACTTAATCATCTTTAAAAAAAAATCCAGTGAAATAAAATAAAGGCATATAATTCTAACATCTAAACTGAGTTTAAAAGAAATATGGATGCTTTCAAACACAATCAATCCTAGGTCCTCTTGCAAATAAGGTATGGGTTATAATAATAATGAATTGTCATAATATTCCATATAACAAGGGATTTTTATTATTTCAAAACACATTGTGTATCTATCAGTATTCATATGACAGAGATTAACATAAGATTTTACAATCATCTATCTCTTCACCTATCTAATTATGGGATTGATTTAGAAATTATATAATGTTATCATATATGATTCCATGCACCATTAAAAAAAGCAAATTGAATGGATTGTCATTCAGTAGATCATGTGATATTTGGATTTCACTCTATAAACTTTTATTATCAAGTTTGTTATTATCAAGTTTGTCATTCTACAACTATAATAAATAAGACATTTTGGTAAAATACATTAAGTTTCACTAATAAGGTGCCAAAATTATTGGCAGGTAAAATTTAATAATTTTTTTAAAAAAAAGTATATATAAAAAATTCCTAAAGTTAAATTAGTAAATATTTTCTACTTTTCATAAGAACGAAGACAAACTTTTACAAATCTATATCTTCATTTTTAAATCAAAATTACCAATCTTTAAAAGTAAATTAATCATACAAGCCTTTTACAAATCTATCAATTTTCATTCAATTTTATATAATAGGTGTTAAGAAAAAAGATGAACAAATGTTTTCTGAAATTTATTGCTGATCAAAACTTCTTAGAAAATATGTATATATATTATTGATTTTCGGTGGGGAGGTTGTGCTTAAAATGTACTTTACAATCTTTTTTGCATAAAATCTTCAATTTAAAAATTACTGAACCATTTTTTTTTTAAAAATCGTTTTTGAAAATGATTATTCGCAAACATGAACCAAAAGGGAGAAAAAATCTATGTTCAATATCATGGATGAAATGACCAAACTTTTAGCTATCTATATAAGATCAACCTGACAACCAAAACTTAATGGGTCATTTCATATTATTCATTTTGATTTACCTTTGAATAGTGAAATGTGCATACTTTATTGTTTGAGAAATAGAGAATTATTTGGGGTCATGAAACATTTCATTTAGCATCAACTGAAGTCATATTTTATTATGATTTTTTTTCTCTTCCACATTGGCGTATATTTTAGCTTCAAGGCACATATTATCAGAGATACTTTGCAATTAGTTGGTTTTCAATTTCATATAAACTTCTATAAAAAATGGCATTTAGATTCCTGCTTAAAAACTGATAACTACTTAATTATTTATAGTGAAAAAGGATATGAGATTGCGTTTATAAAGGTGAATGAAAGTAAATATAAATGCAATCAATTACAAATACTAAACACTGACGCTTCAAAATATTATCATATAATATTAGATTTTCAGTAAATACAGTTAATATATATAATATTTAAATACATGTATACCATCTATATTAAACCTAATGTAATTCTAAAGACTTGAAATCAGACTTTCAAACCCCCCCCACCTAATCCATCTTCCACAGCCAATATACAGGACCACATGCATGTGGAAAAGATAAATGATCTCCAATATACATATTTTGTGCTGAACCAGCACTCATCATTTGATCCAGATCACCATCTCCCACACACATATACAATTACTGCATAGTTTATATTAAAAAAAAAATCTTCAAACTTTAATGGGAAAGCTTCAATCTTCTCCACTGTCCAACTCATCAGATGTTTTGGATGGTATTTAAATGTTATATATTTAGCATATATATATTCTGCCCATGCCTCTTCTGTATAATTAAATTGACATATTAAGATCCAATGTATGAGGGATCAAATTGACTTAAAATCAACATGAGTATGACAATAATATTGCCAGCATTAAGGGTTTGGAGCATTTCATTCTCAGATTTTCAATGATATAAATGGCTGAAGAGTTGGAGTGTGGAGATGATTGAAGCTTGTCATTAAAGTTTGAAGATTTGCTACAATCTTAATATAAACTAAGCAGTGATTGTGTATATGTGTAGGAGATGGTGATCTGGACCAACTGATGAATGCTGGTTCAGATGAAATATGTATATTGGAGATCATTAATCTTTTTCATATGTGGTAATGTGTATTGGTTGTATAAGATGGGTGGCTGTGAGGAGTTTGAAACTCTGAATTCAAGTCTCTTGTGTATATATATAAAATACATATTTTGCGGGTTCATCGTGTTAAAAACTTTTAATATTAATATACTGACGTTTCGACTTGGTCACACAAGCCATCCACAGAGTTATAAAAGGTAGAAAGACGGCTGTAGAGGCGCTACAATCACTGGATTGAATAAAATGTTAAAATTCCAACAATAGCAAAAAATGTTAAATTTAGGAATGTTTTTTAAAAAAATCTTTCCAAATAGGAGAAAGTTTACATGTATCATCTCGCTTATTGATACAATCTGGCCTTTTAAGTATCTCAATGGCTTCTCTAATTTTGCATTGGTAGAGATTATCACATCTGGATATGATCCTGGTACTAGAAAAATCAATTTTATGACCTGAATCTATAGTATGGAGTGAGAGTGCTGATGATGATGAGTGTTGTTTAACTGCATTAGCATGCTCATCTCTCCTAACACTGATGCGACGATTACTCATACCTATGTAAGAAGCTTTACAATTTTTACATGAGATTTGATAGACACCATGAGATTCAAGAGGGATTGAATCCTTAGGCTTGGTTATTATATTGCTGATCTTTTGATGAGCAGAAAATGCTGTATCTATATTATAGCATTTTAATATATGTCCGATACTGTCTGTAGTTCCTTTTACATATGGAACACAAATCCTAATAGCTGATTTATCATCTTTTTGTTTCCTATTTTGTCTATTTTGGGCTTTAAATAAGGCTTTTTTATTTGAATATTTTTACATCTTAATTGTTATTTGAAACTGGGAGCTCATTGGAGAGACTTATGAAGATTGTTGCCAATAAACTTCTAATCCTTTGAGTATTATTATTGGTCTATTATCCATATAATAGCATAGTAATTACATAAAAATGATCCATTTTTTCCTGACAGACAGCATTGTTTAAAAATTTATTAAAATGATTCTAATAAGTCAGATTTGTGAATTATTATGGTATATGTGTTAGAAGTTTATTTACAATGCTCTATACAACAAATTATTTAGTATAATTTCTCAAAACGATAGATTGTTAATCAGCATTCAACAGAAGTATGGCAAATACAGAATTATTCTTGTTATTAGGCTTCCATACTAAGTTATTATTTTGATAATATGATTTTTAAAAAAGCATTGCATTTCTTTAAACAAATCTGGATCTAGTGTTTATGGGAATATTTATAAAGCAAACATGATAGCTCGAATTATTAAAATTATACATTTAAAAAATATATATAACCATCATCAATTAATTGTTCTCAATTAAACCTATTATATATATTAAATGTTTTTTGAAATTACTCCAGGATGAAGTGGCCTATAAGTAAAGATTATTTTATTATTAGTCTTAAAATACAAATGAGAGCTAAAAAAAAAAAAAAAAGAAAGAAAAAGAAAATACATTTGAACTTTAAAAGGAATGAAAAGCTGCTACTTACACCGACTCTTTCACTTCATACGATTTCCATTACCATAATCAATAATTCTTGTACAGAATATTCTTTTCACAACACCTTCTAAAGGTACTATTTGTGTGCAATAGTTGTAGTTATAGTTAATATATAATATCTCTAATATGAGGGGAAAAAATAACATGCTTAGTTGATAAAAAATTTTTTATTGGCAGTATTAAAGCAATTGTCAAGTGAAACTCACTATTTTTTAAAATAAATCATTGATACACACACAAATATATATATACAGTATATTTAATTTCAAACTTCAATATCAAATGGGTATTTAAATAGAAATGAAATTGTTATGTTGGATGGGGAATTGGTCATCTTTTATGGCAATTGATAAGGACCTTTAACTCTGAAACATATCCTACAGATACTGACCAATTTTTTTCATCAATATAGCAATGGATAAACTATTACACAATGTGTAGATAGGCCTTTGAAGAGTTTATATTGTTTCAAATCATTATATACAAACAAACAATATCATAACAATCACTGTATTTACTATACTGCTGTGTCGTCTAAAAAAAATTTTTTTCCGGCAGATGAAAAATGAACTCACTTTTCATATGCTATCTAAGATTGTAAATAGGATAATAATGATTTATAATCTATTAAAATCCTAGGTAACAAGTAAAACGTGGATTCATTTTTTTTATCTAAATATAAAAAGATTTTATAAACTATGTGGGACAACTGGACAATTTATATGTTTGTTGTTGAAATAATTTTTTTTATGTAAATGGTAGCTTGACATTATGCATCTTTGTATTTCATTTAAAGAAATTTATATACAATTTAAAGATCTTACTCCATAGCAGTAGTAGATATACTTCCTCAGTCTATAAATTTGGATAAAAATCTGCTGGAGAAACCATAAATTTTCAATAAAAATTATGATTTTTCCTTTAGATAACCAATTCTTAACTGGAGGGTAAAACAAGATTGAAAGCCCTCAAATGCTCAGCAATTAGTAAGTCAGCAAGTAATCCTTTCTTCTGTTAATAAAGGATATTTTATTTTTTACCTACACAATCTTAAAAACAAGTTTAGTCATTTATATATATATATATCAGGGGTGTCCGACAAGTCGATCGTGATCACCAGTCGATCGCAAAGCCATTTTTGGTCAATAGCGAGACCAATCTGGCAACAATTGTCGGGAAACGAGTGAAACAAATTATTTATTTATAAATAATTTTATTGAAAAACCATATGTAATAATGATACAATTGTAAATCAAAAATAATAGTTATCCATGTTAGTCAGGCAACCAAATGTTCTGATGTGGTTACTGGTGTTGTTAATCCAGCTTAATCAGGTTCCACGTGTTGGCAAATAAAAATCTGGAAGAGATTATTCTGTCCTTATGGCGAAATTCCTTTAGCTTGGAAATGAATGTGTCTTCAGGCTTGGGATGAGGAAAGGTAAATTTGTTGCGACATCTGGCTGTCCAGATGGCATAAGTGAGAAAGGTTGAGAGTCTTGTGGTGACATAATCCCTGGACAGGAAGCAGCATTTAATATTTAAGATTTTGTTCAGGGAAATGTGGCAGTGGTGAGTAATGAAAGTTCTGATTTTGTCATATGCTGGGCAATCATTTATCATATGATCAAAGGTTTCACAGGTTCTATGGCAGTTATGACACATAGGATCTATATTCTTGAGGAATCTCCTGTAGTGCAGGAACCAGTTTGTCTGGAGTGAGTTCAGGTTGATTTTTACGAGAAAGTCCAGGAACCTTGGCTCCAGCTTGAGATGCTTGAAAAACTTGGTGACCACGTGATTGTTACCACCGAGGTAAGGAATGGTAGAGTTTTGTGTGGGAAATAGCAGGCCATGAGCATCCCAAATGGAGATTTTTTGTCTGAATACTAGGGTAGAGTGGCCATTGTGAGCGAAAAGGTAGTCAAGTATCTGATTTAGCCAGCTTATCTTTGAAGGTGGAGGTCTGTCTGATGGAATGACTGGTTGTTCCACTACAATCTGGGGAAATTTCTTTTGTAGGATGTGGATCAGAGAGTGGCACTTTTGGTAGTCAAGATTTTCAAGTTTTTTTTGTTATTTTTGTTCTAAATTTTTTTTCAATTCTAGATAGGTGAAGTCCACTAAGCCGTCTCATTATTGTGAAAATAATATTTTTAATCTTGATTTAATGTAGCTAATTTGAATTAATAAATATTGTTAATAATTATTCATGTTGCTTTAATTCCCCATGATATGAGTTTTTTGGCCCATTAAATAATTGTTATTTTTTACTAGGTAGATATATAAAAATAGTATGTATTTCACACCTCCCTCCACTTAGACTACGCCTATATCACAACACATTTTTAAAATAAAAAGTAGATCTTATGAACACAAAAGTTGGCCACCCTTGATATATGTCATTGTCTATGAATATACATTTGAATAACAAAATTCAGTTTTTAATCAAGTTAACAATAATACATTTTGTTAAATCTAATTCCATGCATACTGCTACCTGAAACAAATATCAAATATAATGCTTGAGGTGATAAATCGGTACAAAATTTTATTCTCTCTTTGATTCTTCACATTGGTTTATTCAAATTGACTTACAGTTTCAATTGTCTACCAACTTTCTTCACAATTACATTAATTGTTTTATAATAATTAATGAATTATTAGTTCAATGTCAGATTGTAATTCAATTTAGAAGATAATAATCCTTCCACCCAGCGCTGTACATAATATTAAAATCAACAATGTTAAATACAAGAATTCTCTCATTCCAGAATAACCGTCTTAAGTGGTTTAAGTTTAAAAATAAGAAAGTCTTTATTTTCTCATAAATGAAAGTAACCTTGTAGACTTAATATTATATATGGTGCTAGTGAGTAAGGTTTATTACCTTTTAAATAGAATTATTTTGATGTATTCATATTTATATATTATTAGTAGTATATATTTAAAACATACATTATACACACACATTGTTTTTCAAAAAATGAAAAAACTAAAAAATATTCAATATGTATTTGCATACATATACCGAAATATAATTATATACACTACATTTTTTGTACTGATAAAATCTTAAATTGATAGAAGAATATGTAAACAATCTACATATCTCTCAACTTATATTAAAGCTGAAAAATACATTAAATAGAAGTTTAAAAAACGAAAGAAACATCCTTTAAAGAAATTACATATACATAAATTTGTTAATTATGAAGCGAAATGCCAGAACTTAAGATAGTCAAAATCTTAAATGGATTTTAATAAATAAGTAGTGATCTACAAAGTAGACAAACTTGAAATGAGAAGATGCATTGAAGATATTTGCTACATATGAAAAAAAGGGGGTTGAATAAAAATTGTATAGCATATTAAAAATATACATTTTACAAAACAAAAAACAGTAATGGCATAACATGGTATAGATGATATTTCACGTAACAGCCACACCCATAAAATACCCCCCCCCGTCAAAATGTTGATTCATAGCCAAGCAGGCAACTGCTCAATTATCGTTTATATAATTAATTTGTGTTTACTCTTACATAAAAAATAAAACAAAAAAGATAAAATGTACATTGTCTACGATTTGACTAGCCCGGTGATATTGTCTTCGCCCTGTTCTATATATGGAGATGCTAGAGAGAATGCTATTGTATGAACTATTCAAAGATTGATTTATGTTTAAGGTATATATACACACACATACATATAAAAAACAATGAAATAAAAAGTTTACAGTCATATTAAGCACAAAATTCTATACATTCTCATACAACTTAAAATATAAAATGCTAAAAATCCTCAGTATAATAAAGGATTGTTAGTACTATTTCTTTTGCCAAGATTTTAATTATTAAAATAAAATAAATTTTATTAAATATTTCAATAATGAAATTTACTTAAGTATCTACTGTTATATATGTATATGCAAACATACAGAAGTGCACAAAGTATATATACAATCTATGTATATTATTTCAATAAGTATATATATATTCAAAAATGCGCCTGATTTAGTTTATGCTCCAGGCCATTTTGAAATGTAAAAACCACCGCCGACATATCCAATATGATATAAATATTGAAATTCATGTTTTAAAAATTATAAGCTAGTAAAAATAATGTGCTTTATTTTTTAGGGATTTTTTTTTTTTTTAATTTATTTTCATACAATATTTAAAATATGATTCTGCAAAGCGCATGAATTTGCAGGGAGGAGGAAGGATGGTTTGGTCAATAGGAAGTATCATCCAAAAGTTGCAGAAGTCTGATCAAACCAATTTTATAATTTCCAAATACTAAAAAATTATATACTATATGCCTATATGAAATACAGTAGTATTTTTACTAGCTTATAATTTCTAAAAATGAATTTAAAATATTTATGTCATTTATTGATGGGATATGTCAGTGCTGTTTTTGGCTGAACTTGACATTTCAAAATGGCCATGAGCGCAAACTAAATCAGAACCCAAAAATGTCTTAAAAGGCAAAAGCTTTTCCAGCAATTTATCAAACAAAAACCATTCTTTACTAGGATAGTGAATAATGCAATATGAGTTTTTAATTCTCTGTCCCATCTCCTCAGTGAAAATAGCTTCATATCTATTGATTCACAAATAATTTGACCATCAAGAAGACTAATTGCCTGCATAAAAAGTCCTGAATTTATTTGGAAATCCCTAATCACCTGAAAAAAAAAATTTCCTACATTCAAATTTTAGTTTAAAACATGATAAGTAGATGTGATTACCACTACACCATAAGGACTTAATAATATCATAAAGACAATTGAAATAATTCATTGACTATGATATTAATGCAAGAAATGCCATCAAAAATATTTGCATAAATTATATGTTATCATCTTTTACAAATACTGAGTATTTTTAAAGTGAATTTAATCCACAAAGTCAGACTTTTTTTTTTTAAAAAAAAAGTCATATATGAATTTTATAATTAAAGGATATCTATCTCTTTATCTATATTACAATTTATACTGCTGTGAAACTATTTATGATATAGTACTGAACAATTTTATTCCACATTTAAAAAAAGAAGCAATTGACAACATATTATGTTGATAAAAAATAAACACACATGCACTTGTTTCTAGTATTGCAATAAATAAACAAATAGCGCATTGCTCAAAAGTTCAGAAATTAAATATTAAAGGTTACCAGAATTAATCATTTTACCACTGCATCAGTTATGAATGAAAATAAAATGAACCACAAAATGAGTTGTTTCAAGCAATGAGGAATATGGTTACTATCAAATCTTTAGTGTTTTTTTTTAATTTAAAAAAAAAAAGGCAATCACAGTAGGTTTACTAAAAGTTAATTTGGTCCAATGATAAAGTAATTAGATAGTTTTTGTTTTTTTTCAAGATACCAATATAGAGAATTTGACGCAAGAAGTATGATAACTGATACAAGTGCTAATAATATTACTTATAAGAAAATAAATTCTCTTTGTTTTTATATTAAAAAACTAAATAAATAATGGATTATTAGATGTGATATGTTGGATTATTTCCATCATTTATGAGTGAATGTTGAATGTATAGAAAATTTTAAACTTTATTTAAGCTTTACAAATACAAACAACTTGTTAGTAATAACACACAAACAGACAACACAGGTTAATAATTATACAATATTTTGAGGAATATTATGCTCCATTCTTCTTCAGGTGTTTCTGGCCTATAGGCACAGTGACAATATTCATTTAGAAGTTGAACTCGCATCTTTAGATTCTTGAATATCGAATTTAAGGCAAACATTCTACCAACTGAGCTTTTCTATCACTACACCATAAGGACTTAATATGGTCACTATGCATATAGATCAGCAACAACTGAAGAAGAGTGGTGAATAATACTAATGTATGTTGTCTATATGTGTTATTACTAACAAGTTGTTTGTATTTGGAAAGTTTAAATGAAGTTTAAAATTTTCTATACATTCAACATTCACTTACAGATGATGGAAATAGCCCAACATATCACATCTAATAATGTACCATCATCACAAACCTTCAGACAAATACTAAATAATGAAGTATTTTGAGTTTAATATTCAAAAACTACAAAGTGATACACAAATGAGATTAATTCATATATTTCCAATTTTTGTTTTTATCATATCATCTTTCACCTTAGCTCCACCCTAATACAAACATCCATCAGCCCAGAAGTAAGATCATCCTCTTTCACTAGGGATAAACCACTTCACTTTTTCAAATGAACATGACATGCATAGAACATGATATAATTTAAATTCACATATACATTTTTAGATATATTTAAATTTACCTTCATTTATGTCCAAAGTCATGTGAAAGAGATAAATTTCATGCTGAACCAGTACTAATCAGTTGGCCCAAAATATAATCTTCATACATAATCTTCATCATTTGTTTAGCATTATATAAATAACAAATTACTATACTTTGATTACAAATGTCAAATTTTCTGCATTCACAACTTTGATTCAAACCACTTTATGTAAATATATTAATGATTATTACTAATTATTTATTAAATTAGAGATTATCTCTAGATCATTTAAATATAAAGTACTATGATCAAATAGCAATACTTGAATAATTACGGATATTAAACTAAAACATGTTAATTTAATTTTTTTGCTTTCTAATCACAATTATTTAATTTAGAAATTACTAATCTTTCAGAAATAGAATGAAGACAGTTCACCTACATTGATAATATTGCTTTGATTTCACAAAAGAAGTCCTTTCCAGAAATATATAAAAGTCTTTTAATAAGAATATAAAAAATATGACATTTCCCCCCTGAAAACTGAATTCCCTAATCCTCCAAAGACATTTTGTACAACTTTATATTTAACCAACATAAAAATATCTCATAGATTAAATTTAAATATTCTGCAGCAACAGATTAAAAAATATCGCTATTCTTTACAATTTAGGAGGAATTAGGATCATAGCTTAACTTATTAACCTCATCTATCAACAATTAGATCATTCCTTAAAAATAACATTCTAATATTTTTAGGAATGTCTTCCTTCTACTGCAAATTAATGTCACATTATTCAACAATAAAAAAATAGGTGCTCTCACTAAACTTTCAAATTTTCAATTAAATGTTATCATGTGAATATTACTAGCATGCAAAAGTTCACTTCCTTGCATTCCATCTTTTGGTGAAGGATTATATGAGACACCAGAGTAGACAAACAGATTCATAGAATATGTAGGCAAACCTGATTAATTTAAGAAATAGTTTTGCCACTTGAGATACACCTCAAATCAAAATTCTTCTTCTGGATATTAACAAAACTTTTTCCTCTCCTCACTTCTTAAGTGACTGAAGAATTGTGTATATAAAATGAAGTTCTTATGAAATCTCAAATTCCTTTTTCTGCATTCCATAATAAAGCCAGATAGTTATAATATTCCTAGATATTCTTGGATTTTCACTAACTTTTGAAACAACTATGGTTACTTTTTAATCTGCATCAGAAATAAAATTTAACAGCTTCAACATAAATTCTTAAAAAACACAAAACCTGAGCCACATGGTTAAGGACAGACCAATCTGCGCATGCAACGAAAATCACTAGAAAAAGAAACTATTCGGTAATTGTTGTTTTTTTATATAGATTCCTTTAAAAGATTCAGTAATGGTCTTGCATTGGTGGTCGATAGGTCAGCGCGACTGCCTTGCATTTGCAGGCAGTTGCCCGGGTTGCGGGTTCGCGTCCCGGCCGATGCTATGACACTTAAAAAAAAAAAAAGATTCAGTAATAATTAGCAATCTAAAGGGGAAAAAATGCATACTAAATGATTCTCATTTTAAAAAAACAACAAATCAGCCGTGTAAAGATTTATTTACACACATATCTTGTAATTTTTTAAAAAAATTATTAAGTAAAAAGGATGTGTTAATATATTTTTATCTTGGTTTAAGATATTTTTCAAAAGCTACTCTTTCAAATTACTTTTTTAACAGGGGAAAAAAAAGAAGCAATCACTTTTCATAAAATATTGATTAAATAATCAGAAATATCATATGATTAAAAGGCAGGAGTGTGTAATGATTAGAACCACATCTGTAACGGCCATACTCTGAGATCTGAATTGGATAAAACTGGTAAATTTTTTCAGCAAATAAATTTAAGATTTTTCTTTCGCGCAGTAATTAGAAAAACCAAGAAACCATCTAATTAGTGGTAAGTAAATGAGTATTTCGCTAATCTTATTTGCCGAATAAAGACCCCAAGTTAGTAGTTTGTGTTCATGTAATGACCATAAATAAAAACAATAATAATATAACGAGTTTCCATTTCATTGAACATATATATTTGCACTTTTGGTAATACATAGGATATTATTAATAAAAATTTCTTAGTCACTCTGCATTAGGTTTAAGATTTAAAAAATTTTTTAGACACACACAAATAAAAACTAGTTAGTACAACTTACTTATTAATAAACTAATCTATTATTATTTGGCAGATCTTTTTTCGTTGTCCTATTACATCTGTAAATATATATATTTTACGATGAATTTTTTCTAACATTTAATTTAATGATTCCCCCCCCCCTCTCATAATAAAAATAATGCCTTTAAATTAACCAATTAACTTCCAGAAAAATTGATATGGTTTCATCATCCCTGTAGGCTTCCCTTCTCATTCTTTTTTTTTTTGGTATTACTACTTCAATGAAACCCTATAAAACTTTTTTACTCATTTTCAACTCATTTACTTTTAAAATGACTTTTTTTTAAAAGTATAAATGGCTAAATAAGATTAAATATTAGAACTTTTAAATATTTTAAAATGAAAAAAAATGCATTTAAAAAGGCAGTCAGAAAACGATGAATAAAAGTTAAATAAAAGTTCATTATTAAATCTAGCATGTGAGGATTTAAATTATTACTTTCAAAAGCTATATTTGTTAGGAGAGAAAAAAATAGATCAGTAAAGAATAGAAATCATCTGAAACAAAAGACAGTCTGCATAAGATGCAAAAATATAAATAAAACAAAGGCTTGATATCTCATTTTATTATAAGACTATACACAGGTTTAATGGCAAATATGACAAACAATGATCATAAAGTATAAACACTTAGATCTAAATTTGAACAGAACAATTTTATTAAAACCATATTACAAAAAAAAATTTAATTAAAAGTGAGAAAGTATAGTAGTTATTAAATATACAATAGATCTTTAATAGTTAGGATAAAATGAAATATAATATCAAAAACAATGGCTAAAAAAAAATGGCATTTTTGAAGTGTAGTCCTGAAGAATAATTTTTTGGTTAACAAGATAAAAACAAATGAATTCTTAATTAGTCCTGAACTCTCACTTAAAGCACAATTGACTAAGATTTACTTTAGTCAGATCAGGAGATAATCTAATTCATTAAAAAGTATATAATATTTGAAAAGAGATAATAGTAAAAGAGTGAAAGGATGATTAGCAATGAGATGGATGGATTTTTCCATTGTAATAATAATGTTAAACAACTTAGATAATACAATATAAGTCATTGTGAATAGATGACATTTAAATTATTCCTAACACTAATATTGATTTGGAAATATCTATATAACTCAAGATAGAAAGAATGTCACAAACATAAGCATGTATAAGATGAAGTAATGAAGTTTTGATTTCACACTAATTATATATTTACAATTCAGGACATTTACTATCATATTAATAACACTTTCCTTCCTTTTCATGTATATTACATTTTAAACAGACATAGTTATCTTTAACCTGATTACAAAACATTTTTGAGATTAATGAACTTATATACCAAATACATTATGGCAAAACAAAACAACAATGAAATTATATGATTCTCAACAACAACAACAACAAACATATATTTAAATAATACTAAAATTCTCTAAGGCATTGACAAAATCATTAACCCATCAGTTGAATAGATACATTTATTTTTGGATCTTTTTCTAGAGAGAGGAATAGGAAAATATTGCTAACATAGGCAGACATCAAACTAAATCAATAGAATGTTCTAAAATTAGATAAGAGTTACAGTTTACAAGATGACAAATTCATTTACTCAAAATGTACATTTATTCAAGTATTTCCCTCTTTGTTTTTTTTTTTTGTACTCATTGGAATAGTTCTTTCTTGTTCTGCTTATCATGATTTATCTGGAGATCAAATTATTATTCTGTTTAAATTTACCATTAAATCAAGTGTTAAGTGAAGACTTGGGAGACAAGAATGGTAACAAAAATGATCACACTTAAGCATATTTTGTCCACACAAAAGCAACAAAAAAAATGCAGGCACAAAAATTCAAAAAATGTTTCTGAATTTCACATGTGCATATTAAGTACATCCATTACAACACAAGACATATTGCATTACAATGATTTATATTTTACAACAACATCTATCCATTGTCGAGTGTGCACATAGTAAACACTTTACAAATTACTTGTAATAATCCTGTTTGGGTACTCTTTTTAAAAACATTTTTAAAAGAGAAAGATTGATGGTTTAATTTAAGCTAAACTATGATTCTTAAAATCACTTCCATTATTATTTTAATAAAATCTTTTATGAGTGAAAAAAATGTTTAAGATATTAAACTATTTCTTTTATCTTGATTAAAAGCCACCATGATTAAATTCTAAAACTACATCAAACATTCTAAATATAAATAAAATAAGTACTTAAAAATACCTAAATAAAATTACAAATTGGCTTGTGGTAGATAAATTGTTTATTATGTTTGTCAAAAATGGTCAATAGGAAAAATACAAAAGAATCTTATAATGTATATTATTTAAAGCAAGCATTAATATCAATAATATTGTTTTTTTTTATGTATCATAGCATCGGCCGGGAAGTGAACCCGCTAACCCGAGACAACTGTATGTAAGGAAGATGTGCTGACCTCTCGACCATCAATACTTGACTAATAATATTGTTTATTTATACATTCACTATAATTCAATTTGTCGATCATGTATTTCAATGGGAAATAAAAGCTGTCTATCTGGATGACAATCTTAACTATGGCTCATATATGGAGATAGGGTTTATATTATAAGCATCCTAAAAATTCATGCTAGGGTTTATTTTCTGATTAGGTCTTATTTTCAGGAAAACACAGTAATAATGGATACAAATACTGTTATTAAAAATTTGCCTTTGTTGTTAAAGGATTTTATGTATTTTAATTATAACGGTATGTTTTACAAGATTTTTAAAAAGCATGGATAATAAGTTATATGAGTTCATCTTTAATATGTTCAGCTTATATTAATTATTTGGAAAAGAGAATTATTAATTATGAAGATGTAAGTTGCTTATTAGATATATTAATGATTATATGTTTATAGGGAAAATAATAAATTGAAAAAGTTATTAAATAAATTTAATAGTTTTGATGCTTCTTGGATTTTGTTCAATTAAAGTTTTTAGATTTTTTTTTGTGACAAGATTTTTTTAAAAATAATTGTTTGGTAAAAGTAAAGCTATTAAACATCTATTGGTACTTGAGTACTAAACCTGCAACATGGAGCATATATTAGACCTGTATGTGCTTGTTCACATTCATATCAATCCACCACTTGTGATGTGACCAAAATGACATGTACATGGATCAAAATGAAAAACATAGCTGTTGTCAGAAAAAAATCTGGACAATAACTAAAAAATGTCTGACTGTGATGTCACCGTTGTAGGACTATTTCTTTCAATATGATGTCATTGTAATATGACACATTGATTGTGGTTGTGAAAAGGTCATATATCACCTACCCCCCCCCCATGTTGCAGGTTTAGTACTCAAGAATCCATCTATCATTCATAAACTAGCTGTTTTAAGGAGTTTTTGTTATAAAAATAAGAAATTAGATGATAATTCTAAAAATATCTTTGTTTCAAAAAAGAAAATTTCTAAAGATTAACTTCATATTTTATTTAATAAATTGCTTAAAGGTATTTTGTTAATAAAATTATAGTTAATGTTAATAATAATTGTAAAAAATATTAATATAAAAGAAAAAAAAGTTTTTTTAAAAATTTGTCTTGATCATGTGATACTTATATAGTTTTAAGAAAGAATTGTAATACGTTTGATAATATAAAAAAATAGCATGAAAAAAGAATGTTACTCTAAATAATTTATTGAATAGTATAAAACAAAAAGTTGATAGTTGGAGTAGTTTATATTATTCTTTTATAAATGTATCTAATAATTATTCCAGTACACATTCTTAAAATATAAGAATAAAGATATCTTAAAAAATAAATTATTTCCAAGATAATATCTAGTTTAATAAATGATCATGTCAAGGTTTTGGGTGAAGTAAGTTTGAGACTTGTAAATCAACATTTGACAATTTATATTATTCCTGATTTTATAAGAAATGGTATATAGGTCAGAGTAGTTTGAGCTTAAATTAAAAGTTCCTAAAGGTACAAAGAATAAATATTTTAATTCCATCATGACAAAAAAATACAGCCCATAAAATTATGTTTGAGAAGACTAAGACTGATTTCTTCAAAAATAATAAGGGGGAGAGGGACAGAAAGAGTTAAAAATATATATTTAATAAACATTTGTGATTGTGAAGCTATTAACTTATTTAAAAGTTATTTTGATTTAAAGATAATTGAAATGTAGTTGAAGTTATGGGAAGTAGGAGAGATATAGATATATTTGTACTGTATTAATTTTGCACTGATAGTGAACTTGGAATTTAATTTTGGGTAGTGATTTAATTGTGATTCTTAGTTTATAAACATATATATATATATATATATAGAACTATCAATATGGCTGAAAAAAAATTCAATGTTTCAAGCTCACATATAGTTAGAAAATTGATTAGAGTTTTTACACAGATAGAATATAAATTTGACATGTTTGGTTACAGTAACTTCTATAATGCAAACATTAATTACTATATATATGGTAATTCAAAAGCGGCCATTTTCTTTGTAGAGAAGAATGAAATTTAAAAAAATTCTAATCCTTTGATGATATCAACTTAAATAAAATGCATTTACTGTAAACTTTAGCGAGTTGATATTAGATGCCAGATGATAGTGCTTATTAAATGCTTACCCTGCACTATCCTATCCAATATCTTTAGACTAGTTTCAAGCTTATGGCTTTCATTAGTGACAACTTTGGATCTTGGACCAGTGCATATGAATCTTTAAAATCTAATGCACCTTTCTATTATACTATCAAGCTATCAGTCCAAACTAAAAAAAAACATATAAATGTGTTCAATTAAGACAAATTGTTTATATAGTTATATGGATCTGAAACCAGTTCCGTTTCTATATATTATGGTGTTCTTCATTTTTTGACAACTATGGGCACCTCTATTCTATGGACAGGTCTACTGCTCTATGATACAAAGCTCCTCAATGATGAATGCTGTAAGATTGAAACTAGTCTGGAGATATTGAATCGAACAATACAATGCTGCTATAATCAGCAATATATAAGATAAAGTCATGTGATAGAACTAGCTGATATTTTATTGATTTAAATAAAATGCACACAATTTCAAAAAATAATAATTTAGAAATAAAATATAATTTTTCGATTATTGGTTTCTACCTTACATCTTGGAACTCATGTTCAATATAATTATTTTTTTAAGGGCTTTTTCTAAAATTCATTTTATTTTACAAACAAAGAAGGGGCTTTTAAAACATTATATATATATATATATATATATATGAAATTTGTTTTAAAGACTTTCTCTAATTTGGATACTTTCTATGCTTTTCATCCTATATATTACCACAAAGAAATGTTTCTGGCAGGTATAGTTTCTGAAAACAAAAATTAAAACTAAATTACCAAAAAAGTCCTTAAACAATGTCTATATTTGTAAAAACAATTTGCATATTAGTGACAGTAAAGGTTTTTTTTTTTAAAAAAAAAAAAAAAACTAAAAAAAAAAACAACTATAAGAAATTAATATGTAACCATGATTATAAAAGTCTTGTGGTGTAGTAACAAGTTGATAAAACTTGAATTATTTTCTGTTTCCAATCAGGACAACATAGTTATTCAGCTATTCTTTGTTAGACAATAAATAAAAAATAAAAAATTGCTTATACTTCACCACAAAGCAACTAATATACCTGGAAAATAATGCTTTCTTTTCCACTTTTTTCCTCTGAGAAGTTACTGAGGGAGGTTTTCAATTCCTAGAAGACTATTCAAAAACTATTTTATCTTTTATTTATATATAATTGTATAGTTTAGTTGCTCAAAAAGCCATATACTATTTTAAAATCCAAGTGGCATCATCAGTATAACAATTCTTATTCTATTTTCAATTAATTCAGGAATCTCTAGCTCTTGAGTTTTCCACTTAACCATTGCAGAGAAAAAATTTCTTAATCAAGATTGAATATATGTTTCTGTTAAGTAGATCATAAGCATTTTAAATACATTTGATGTTTTAATTTAAGAGTGATTATGTATATATAGGCCCATACTAAAAAATTTACTCCAGATATTAATTATCACTTATGACTCCTCAAATAAGCAATAGTAGCGCTCATTTGAAAGTGTGGCCATTCTCATACCCCAAAGGGTAAAAAAATCAAAAGCATCACACACAATATTAAATTCCAAAATGAATTTTGTAATAAGAATATAAACCAATTCGTAAACGACAAATATATCAATACAGTACCTATAACATATTATTACTCCTTTAAACTATTTACTACGATGTTTAACCATGCTGTCTTAATGTTTTCTGCAGTGACCTTTATTCTTTGACATCCTTCAATACCTTTTGTAATTGCAAACCTTGTAGTCTATCTTTAGACATATTTTACCAATGAAAATAGGTAATACCAGACTTCTTCAAAATGCCATTATAAATAAATATATTACCTTTCACCTGATGAATGTAGAAGAATCATAATTTGACCAGTTAAATTAAAAATGGCAGATGGTTAAATATTTAAAGTTATTATTTCCCTCAAATAGCCTGAGCAGATTTCTATAAATTGTGTAATCAGAGGCCAATTGTAAGCCTCAAACAAAGTCAATATATATGCTAGATTAATGTATATATTATTATATACATAGTTGTTAAAATATAATTTTTTGCTATAATTTTCTTCTAGATTAGTTTTTATACACCATTTCCATCATTAAAATTATTATTAATATTAAAAACCATATGGAGGAGGGGGTATAGGAAATGGAAGAAACTAGGATAGGTTTTAAATCGTGTGGGTGGAGTAGAGAGGGGTAGTAATTGGGAGAAAAAAATACACTCCATAATTAGTTCACTGTCTGTCAAACTTTAGTCCTAAAGATCAAATCAATGACAGGATTTCCTTTTAGGATTACTGTGAATTGTCAAAAAGGTTTCCCTCAATTATTGAACAAACAATTTAGTTAACAAAGGTTAATATTGCAGGATAAAAATACAAAAAAGGTATAGGTCAAAATTTTCTTAAAATGACCAAATGTCCTTTGGAGTTAATTTTATAGGGTTGTTGTATTTTTTTTTTTTAATATTTCAAATAGGAAAAACAAGAAACATACAAAAATTAAAAAACAAAATGTCTTCATTTTTGAATGCTTTAAGGCAAATAATTGGTCGCAATACTATTAATAATACATATTAAAAAAAGAAAGCAAACTATTTGTGTATATATAGAACATGCATATAAATATAGATAGAGAGAAAAATAGCAATACAATTTTTACATAATAGTATTATATAAAAAAATAGAAAATAGGAGATAGACAAGTCAAAAAAAAAAGAAAATAATAAAAAGTTACAAACTGTATAGCATTTGAAATATATTTTAAAAAATCTATCTAGAAAATAAGTTATAGCAGCTTCACTGATGATTGAATGAAAAGATAGAACATTCAATTACTATTTGTTTTCTAATATAAAGTATAATATAAGATCAGATCAGGAATAATTCATTTTCCATTTATTAAGTTAAAAACTGACCATCGCTATAAAATGTTCTGAAGTAATTAATATGGATAAAGGAAAGCTCATTCCGCTTTTTTTTTTTTTTTTTATTATTATTATTATTATTATTATTATTATTATTATTATTATTATTATTATTATTATTATTATTATTATTATTATTATTATTATTATTATTATTATTATTATTATTATTATTATTATTATTATTATTATTATTATTATTATTATTATTATTATTATTATTATTATTATTATTATTATTATTATTATTATTATTATTATTATTATTATTATTATTATTATTATTATTATTATTATTATTATTATTATTATTATTATTATTATTATTATTATCAATTAACACTTACATAAATGTTGGGAATTTTGAAATCATTCATCCTTCCATTTATTTTTCAACAATTTAATATTCAATGGAGTTGAGATGCTAAAAAACTTCAGGAAACACATAAGGCAGAATCTAGGAAATTGCAGAATTCATTCTAAAGTAGTAGCATTGTGCTTCTAATATTCTTTAATTGTCATTTTCTCTCTTCCCTATCATGAGCAAAAACAAAGTTAACTATCTAGAAATTCATGGAAGAGATGTGAATTTCAAAACTTCTGTAATGATTTTCAAAATATACTGTTTATTATAAAAAAAAAAATCTAAAACAAAAAAAAAAGGCATACCTATAACAGTCTTTATACTTATTATGTGATTCATATTAATAAACTGCAATAATAAAAAAAAATAACGAAAAATGAACTACAGAAGTTTAGAAGTATTGATTACTATATTATTCAATACTATTGTTTCATTTACCATCTATGGAAAAAAACTCTTAAGATATGAGGGGCTACCCAAAAGTAACCAGAATTTTATAATAAAAAATTGTTTATTTATTTTTAAGTGTTATAAATTTAATGTCGTTCAAATTACAGTCCATTTGATGCCATAAACTGATCTAAATGTGTTTTTAATTTTTCAAAGTAATCTGGAAACACTTGTAAAGTGATGCCTTTTAATGCCTGTGTTTTTTCCCCATCTCTTTTAAGTCTGCAAAAAAAAAAAAAATTGAAGTATTTTTTCATTTGAGAGAATTAAAAAAATTGCATGAAGCAAAATTGAGTGAATATGAAGGATAGATAAGCTTGATCATACTGAATTTAATTAAAAAGTGCTTCTCACTCAAGGCTTTGAGAGAAGTTGGAGTAAAGCTTACACTCATTTCTTTGCCACAAAACAGAACATTTACAACATTTTACCACATCAAGTAAATATTTCAGAACTTGCAGATAAAATGTCAGACCATTATGAACTAAATCTGAGAGAAAAATGCCATTTACATAAATAAATAAAAAAAACAGTGTTGTTTTGACTTTTGACTTCATTTGCCATACTTTTTAGGGATGTTGTAAATTAAACCCCACATAAATTTGTGTTTTTAAAAGATCAGCTTGTTTGTAATCTGTTTTAAGCATTACAACTGTTTTCCCTGCCATTTTCTGTAAATGAAAACAGCATTTCTCATTGTTCAAATTTCAGTCATTATAAAAATCAACAAATATGTGAAATGCACTTTACAAAAAAAAAAAATGCTACATGGTACCACAATTTCACACAATGATGTTATTTGGAAGATTGATGCAGAAGGGTACCTGTAAAAAGTATGTAACAGCAAAAGCATATACTACAATAGGCATGCAATCCAGAGAATGATTACAGTTATTTTTGGGTATTCCTCACAGAGATATAATGGACAATATGTAAAAAATAATAATTAAAAAAGTTATGCAATTCTATGACATTTTATTTCCATTCACATAATATGTAAATTTATTTTTTTTATTTTTCACTTTTAATAAAATCTCCGCAATAAAAAACAAATAATTTTTTTAAATATTTGCCATATTGCACAGATGTTGATTTTAGAGAATTTCTTTAACAATACAATGAATTACATAGGAGTCTCTTATGAAAATCATTAGCTCACTTTCTTACAACTGTTTGGTACTTGAATTATTTTACTGCCCAGTAGATTTTAAGTTTTATGCAAACCACACTTGAATTAAAGTGACAGAAAATTATAAATATACCTCTCATTTTGTATTTAAAATCAATTCCAAAGGTAACTAATAAATGTATTTATTGTAACTACACTAGTTTCTCAACTATCATTAATTCAGGACTTATTACTATCAAGCTAAAATCTTCAATAATTTGCTTTTCCTATCAAATATTATAATTAATAGGAAAATCAGATTATTAATAATGTATGTAAACTATGACATGAAGGACTTTTGCTAAGAGAAAATTCTTTTTGGTGTTATCTTAATGTTATGCTTCTATAGCCATCTGTTGAGAGATTTAATTTTTTTTTTTTTTTTAAAAATGGCAAAATTGTGACCTAATTTATATTAATCTATTAATTAAATAGGTGACAAAGTCAAAGTAATTTAGCCCAACTTCACATAATTGATGAATTTTGTTCTTTAATCTTGAAAGCATTTGTAATCTTACTTCAAAAAGATTTTTGCAAT
This sequence comes from Epiperipatus broadwayi, assembly GCA_028023455.1. Taxonomy (NCBI): domain Eukaryota; kingdom Metazoa; phylum Onychophora; class Udeonychophora; order Euonychophora; family Peripatidae; genus Epiperipatus; species Epiperipatus broadwayi. The sequence continues at coordinate 596,022 of JAQFVV010006528.1, forward strand.
AAAAAAAAGATTGATATTTATATAGTTAATTAAAGATTCATGACTATTTTTACACAATAATTATATAGTAATTATTTAAAACTAAAATAATATCCATATACACTTTGATTTTATTCATATATGTTTTATTTTTAAAAACTGATATTAATAAAATCAACTGTAATATGATTGAAAAAATGTACATCATGTAAGATGATCACTTGTTAGAATCTTTTGAGAGATTCTAAAAAGTATAAAGCAGTTTTAATATTTTAAAGTAGGATTTTACTGACTTACCAAATCAGATTTCAGTGGCTTTCTGATGACACTCAGCTGGATTATTTTCTGACAACCATTCTATGATGAAAACTTCTTTTGTTCGTTGTTTATTTCAATATTTGAAAAGTTCAAACACAATTTTTTAGAATGTTTTTCATTTGTAAACATACATTTCTAACAAATAAAGTCTAATTTATTAAAATATAGTATATAATAACAGTTTAATGCTATCAACAATTGGTAATTGATTACAAAAACTGTCACCAAGAACAGTAATTAAAATATCACCCTGCACAAAGGGTCAGAAGTTTATTATTTATTAATATATATATATATAGATATTATAAAAAATAAAACACTTCAAATTTTGTGACCAATTTTAAATTTTTCTAATATTATTTATTTTTGTTAACTGTTTCATGAAAAATTCTAATTGAATAATGCTGATGCACATTGGATAGCCTTTTTAAAAGTTTGTGTGTCAATACATGTCTTATAATCTTGCTTTAGAAACTTTCAAATTATTAATAGATTATACATTTTAGCTTACATTTTTATTAATAAATGACAGGAATTATCCACAAAATATAAAGCTCTACAGTACAAAGGTTAAATAAGAGAAACCAATTTTCTTTAAATAATGCCACCTGTTTACATTTTCTCAAGCATAAACAAATTCAATCATTTACAAATTGTTTTTATTTAATAAATATAAAATATATTTATATAATTGTTTGAAAGGATTTATTAAACTGTAATTATCCTGGTAAAATAAAAAATCTTCTTACTAACGTAAATGTAAATCCTTTTTATTTATTTACTTAAAAAAATTTCTGACTTTTACAACTTTTCTTTTAGTTATGTTAAAATTAATTTTAGTGCAAAATTTACTAAAAGACAGTATTTTTCATACTTATAGTCATATATGTAAATAGAAAGATTTGAATTGAGGATTTTTCAGTCTATACTTATCCTCCACTCCATCTCAAGTAACTGATACACTTGGCCACATACATGCAAAAAAAGATAAATAATCGCCAATATATGCATTTCATGCAGTTCCAGCACTCATCAGTTGAGGCAGATCACAATCTCCCACCCACATATACACAATCAATACTCAGTTTGTATTAAGATAGAAATTCCTTAAACATTACTGGACAGGCTTCAATCTTCTCACTCTTCCAAGTATTGCAATCACCCATTTCACTGAAAAATTAATGATGGAATGCTTAAAACCCGTATTGGATTGATATTGTAGTCATACCCATGTATACATCACATCAATCTTACCCCTCATATTACCGGACCATTATGTATCTATATATATTAACAGGAGAGGAATGGGCCAAACTTATACCCTATTTCCAAAGCAATATGTAATTTGCTACATCTCTTATACATGTAAATAAAGGGATTTGAACTTAGGATTTTTCAGTATATATATTATAACGATCGAAATGAAAGTGAAGATCGAATCTAACCGCAAAAACAATATCTGCAACTACCAGGGCGCCATCTAGGCATTTGAGCCTAGAAAAATTTATAGAGTAGGCAGATACACGCTGTTAAGATTCCACTTTATTTAAATATTCCGATCGTTAGCCCAAGTCACTAGCTCAGCGGAGACGCAGAGATAAAAATCTATATCTTAATTTATATCTTAAATATCAATAAATAAAAGCCACTGCCAGAAATTAACACATAAAAATATTTATTTACGCACATATAAAATAACATTTAAATTTTGAGGAATAAGTTTAACATTTTAGATTTTTATATTAACTTTTAATTTTACATTTAACTAAGTTTCAATGAGTTTAATATTTTATTTAGATAGTCAAGTATGAATAGACTACATAGATCTGCATTTGAAAAGAAAATATTCTTCCCTGATTTAACCTTAGGCAACAAATTTCGCAACTAAACTGGCGCCAATCCATCTGGTACATTCATGTATTCAATGTAGCATGATACGACAACACAAAATACTATACTGTCAGGAATGTACATCTGAACAGTAAGTAGATTAGAGAAGACATTGTCTCTCCACCAACAGGAATGTGACATCTGTTGGCGAGTAGAACAATAAACATAAAACTCCATAGGAATGGACTGCGGTCCTTTGCCGTCTTACAAATCCATCCATAGGCAAACAGAGGGTGTGTGGCATATATCTATAATCCTGCCCATAGCGGACCTCATACTACATCTACAATTACACAAATATATCCAATCCATTGAACCAATTCAACTACGAAATGAATAACCTAAGATTACCCTCCCTTAATATAACTTTACAAAACTATATAGCCATTCACGCCCGACTTAAATTTAACATTTAAATACGTTCGCACAGATTATTTTTATAAATTTGCTTTTAAAATGTTGAGTATAGATCGGCTGCACAGATTCCACGGTCAAAAACATCCAAATTAAACACAATCGATCAAAATACAAAATCATCGATCACGTCAATTGCAAAGGGAATACACAAGGCTCCGTGGCATTCATCGTAAGATGCCCGCATTAACCTCGTTGACCTATATATTCTAATCAAATGTGAAAACTTCAACATAATCAACCGCTAACGAACCTATGCAACGTCTATACCCAACCTAAATTTCATCATTTAAAATTTAAACAATAAACAATTTATACAATAAGAAAGAAAAAAAAATGGAAATGATTTTTATCAATCGGAAAACATATAAAATTAAACATTATTAATTTGATTTAAAAACTTACAAGAGTCAGATAAGAGTCCGTTTTAACATTTAAGTTGGCTTGTTTATCAATTTGTAAAACTTGACGAAAGTTCTTAATTGATTTTAACAATTGTTCATTTCATATAGCTTATGGTAGAAGAGTCCAGGTTCCTGTTTTTAATTCCCGCGACGTCTCCATTGGAAGATAATGTTCTGGAGGTAGCATTAGCTGGTTCCATTCTTGTATCACAGTCTTTTCATTTTATATTTTTTTTAAAACAAAAAAAAAAACGAGAGAGAACGGCAAGTGCGTCTTACCGTTCTCATCAAATCAAGTCCGAAAAAAAATTGTCTGGAACTCAATATTTCTCTTTTTATAGTAAATCTCCAGATTGAATGAACAAAGACGTCACTAATCCAAATTTTCGTTCGGGTCCGGGCTGAGGCTTGGTGCTTCCATTGGTCAAGCTAATTTCTTTTTATTTTCTTATCTATCTTTCATCAGATCATTTTAATTATACAAGAGCCCAAGGGCCAGCTTGCTTTTCAAACAATTTATAAACAATCATTTCCATTTACAGATTACAAGAATTAATTAATACCTGTTTTTATTTTTAAATCTTGTACTTTTTTTTTTTTTATAAAAAAGTACGTTCAAATACTTATTTATTTGTTTTTTTTTTTTTTAAAAAAAAATATTTTTAAAGTTTGGCATCTGTGCGAATGTATATACATTTAACAAACATTTTAATTTTAGCGTTTAGTTTTTTACTTTTATTTGCAAACTTTTAAGTTTTTATTTTAAATTAATGTAACGACATATTTATATATCGTTACAATATATTATAACATTTTCCATTTTGCTAGGCCTCTATATGCATTATAAATGCACGAGTTCATCAAGCTATGTCGAAGAGAAGAAAGTTGTATTTCTATTTCTAAAAACATAACTATATTTCCTGATCAAACTCGGCCTATTAATTATTGAGAATTATGCTATTGATGAAATCAGC